>CM053770.1:669931478-669955723 GCA_028658325.1 Potorous gilbertii
GATCTGGGAACTCTGGAATTTGGCCACAGTGTTCCTAGGAGTTTCTCTTTTGGGATCTCTTTCAGGAGGTGATTGGTGGATTCTTTCAATATTTATTTTGCCCTCTGGTTCTACAATATCAGGGCAGTTTTCCTTGATAATTTCATGAAAGATTATGTCTAGGCTCTTTTTTTGATCATAACTTTCATGTAGTCCCATAATTTTTAAACTGTCTCTCCTGGATCTATTTTCCAGGTCAGTTGTTTTTCCAATGAGATATTTCACATTATTTTCCATTTTTTCATTCTTTTGGTTTTGTTTTGTGATTTCTTGGTTTCTTGGAAAGTCATTAGCCTCCATCTGTTCCATTCTAGTTTTGAAAGAACTACTTTCTTCAGTGAGCTTTTGAACCTGCTTTTCCATTTGGCTAGTTCTGCTTTTGAAAGTATTCTTTTCCTCATTGGCTTTTTCAACCTCTTTTGCCAGTTGAGTTAGCCTATTTTTAAAGGTGTTATTTTCTTCAGGAGTTTTTTGGGTCTCCTTTATCAAGGTGTTGACCTGCTTTTCATGCTTTTCTTGCATTTCTCTCATTTCTCTTCCCAGTTTTTCCTCCACCTCTCTGACTTGATTTTCAAAATCCTTTTTGAGCTCTTCCATGGCCTGAGACCATTGAATATTTATTCTGGATGTTTGGGATACAGAAACCTTGACTTTTATATCATTCCCTGATGGTAGGTATTGTTCTTCCTCATCTGAAAAGATGGGAGAAGATTATCTGTTCACCAAGAAAGTAACCTTCTATGGTCTTATTTTTTTCCCCTTTTTTTGGCATTTTCCCAACCAGTTACTTGACTTTTGGGTTCTTTGTCAAGAGTAGGTATACTCTGGGAATCTGTAAGATCTCAGTTCCTCCAAGGTGGCGTAATCAAGCAGGTACACTGCTCTGGGAGGAGGGAGAGAATTTTGTGCCCAGAATCTTAGCAGAATTTCCTCTCCACAGCCACCTGGCCTCCAGTTCCACCAAGCAAGTACTGAAATCTGAGATTCAGATAAACTCCGTGGGCAGGGCCACCATTCAGTGTGATATAGAGATCAATGCCCCAGGGCCTCAGCTGCTCAGTGCCCCCCGGGGGTTTTAAGATCCAAAAATTGATGCCGGCGACTGTACAGCTGCTGTGTGTCAGAACTGTTGCTGCCCACTTAATGTCGCCTCTGTGGCCACTACCTGTGGCCAGAGGTATGGGAAGGTTCTTCTCCCTTCCTGGCCAGCTGATAAAACTGACCTTTGGTGCCTGTGGGATGAGGGATCTGTGGACCACTGCTACTGGGACTGGGGATTCCCTGCAACTGCATTGGAGATTCTGCCCCGATGTCTCCTCCTCCTAGAGTCACAACATGTGGCCAAGGCTGGGCTGGGCTTCGCTCCGCATCCAGTGCAACAGATGTTTCCTATGGGCCTTTCAGGTCACCCTGGGCTGGAAATCTCCTCCACTCTGTTGTTCTCCAGTTCTGCTGCTCCAAAATTTGTTGAGAGTCCCTCTCTATAGGTACTTTATGGGCTGTGTGGGGAGAGCCTGCATATGCATGTCTTTGTACTCCACCATCTTGGCTCCATCCCCCTGCTTTGATTTTATCATGGTTTTCAGGTGGCCCAATAATTTTTAAATGATCTCTCCTTGATCTTGTTTCCAGGACAGTGGTTTTGCATTCCTCTTTAAGACAGCACTCCTTGGTAAGAAGCTCTCCCTCAAATCCAAATGCAATTTGCCTCTTTATAACTCATTACAATTTAGAGAATCCAGAACTCAGAATGGGGAAAGAAGCCTCCAGTCCCTTCTCTGCCTTCTTTAGAGGATATCCCAGGAGTCCTGCTGGG
Source organism: Potorous gilbertii (assembly GCA_028658325.1). Taxonomy (NCBI): domain Eukaryota; kingdom Metazoa; phylum Chordata; class Mammalia; order Diprotodontia; family Potoroidae; genus Potorous; species Potorous gilbertii. The sequence continues at coordinate 669,933,334 of CM053770.1, forward strand.
TATATGGGACTGGGATTTCAAAGACTCGTTCCTCCAGAGATTTGGGAGGGAGAGGCAGATACTCTTTGAGGATGAGTTTATCTTTCCCATTTCAGAAGTCCACAGAAACTATATCCCTATGGATGTGGTGGGATTATACAGGTTTGAGAAGGTCCCACATGGTCACTGTCTCTTTCCTCAATGCCTAGGACTCAACCATCAACCACCATCAACCCAATGTGAGGCTGTTGGTGATCTATGCCCTGATAAAGTAGAAAAGTGTTGGTGATATTTTCAGGAGAAAGAGTTCACAACAACCACAGAGTATGCCCAGAGGAGGGCAACTGCATAATGAGAGGGCTAGAGATCATGCCATTTACTGAAGGATTTACTGAAGTCAGTGGGATGTTTAGACTAGAGAAGAGAAGGGGCATAGGGAAAAGGAGGGGAATGATGAAAGGTCAACACAGGAAAGAGGGATTAGATTGGCTGAAGGTGGGCCCTGGAGACAGAATTAGGTCCAATAAAACCACATTACAAATAGAGATTTGGGTTCAGCAGAATAACAAGGAAAGCTGGGATGGTCTGCCTCCACAGAGGCAGAGGCTAGGAAATCACTTCTCAGAGATGCAGTAGAAAGGATTCCTGTTTCAGTAGAAAGTTGGCTTCCTCACCCTCTTGGGTCCTTTCCAGTTCTGACATTCTAGATTCTTTTGATACCAGGGCTTGGTTTGAGACTTGCTACTGGTCCCGAACAATCTTTTCTAAGCAATAGCAGATTTCTTGAAGTCAATGCACAAATCCTGTCCAAAGCGTGTCCCATTGGGTTGTGTGTGAACCAAGGACTCGAGGGCCTCCACAGACACCCCCAGACACTGGGCTGAGGTTTGCCAGTGGAGGTGACATTTTCTGGCAAAGGTGGTCATGGCAGTGGACATTTGGCTGGACAGTGGATGGAGAGGCTATTTTGAAGTGGACCTGTAGGTTTTCCAACCCCATTCCACACTGTGAGCCAGGCCTGGCCCTACTTGGATCCCAGCTCACCTGCTTCATCACTACATGCCTCTGGATAAGGCCCTTCTCCTCTGACAAATGGAAGAAAGGAAGGGTGGTGTCAAGTTTAGATACTCTGTCTCTGCTCTCCCTACTTTCTTCTCCCCTCCTTTTTCTTGTCCCCCCTCTTCTCTCTGTCTCTTTCTGTCTTTCTCTGTCTAGGCCTGAGATTTCCTGTTATATGACATTCCTGATGCAGACCAGCTTTGTCTCATCTGTACTTTATAATCAGAGAGAGCTGGCTGGAGGCTCTGAGAGGAGGGAATGTGTCACAGGTGGCACCTGAATCTAAGCCTTCTTTTTGGAGGAGAACTGGCAGAACAGAAGTGAAATGGGCTTCTCTGAGAGAGGGGATGACCAGTGGGGGATAGGTGCAGATAATGGACCAAATCTGGGGTGACGAGATGTTTCTGAGCCCCCTTGAGCTCTGAGGTCTAGAGACTCCGGGATTCTGTCACAGTGCTCATGGTTCTGGGTTTCCTGACCAGAGCTCATTCCAGGGCAGTCAGAGGGACTTCCTGAGGGGCTTGGATCCAGGCTGGGCTCACTGAAGAGGCAGAGTTTCCCGACACATCATTTCATGGAGGCCTAATCACCTATGGCATCTAGATCAGTGAAAGAAGTCAGGAAGACAATGACTATTTCAGCATTCAGCAGCCTTGTAGCAGAGTCCTGGGCTTAGAGACTGAGAACACAATTTTCAAGTGTCTCAGTGGCATCACAGAGGAGGAAAAGTAAAGAACTTCAGAGGCCCCTCATTTCACCAATGGGCCAAGTGTATGGCTCCAGGTCACCCGGGTAAGAGGTAGGGGTGGGACTCAATACAAGGTTCTCTGCCTCCTTCCTTTCCCTCTGCTCACCACTGGTATAGCTGTGGAGGTCACGTCCCTGTCTTTAAAATTCCTATCTTTAAAATGCGGATATTTGTACACCATACCCTGCAGCGTAGTTGGTAGGGTAAGTCCTATGCTATCTCAAGGCCTTCTAGAACTGCTATGATCATTGCAGGAGCCATCAAAGCACTGTGATGACGTACTCTACTGGCATGTACAAAAACTGTTTTATATCCACAATCCCTTTGGAGCTGTGAACACCTCTGCCTAGAAAGCCAGAGCAGAGAGAGGACACAAAGTCACTGACAGCAGTGAGTCATAAAAAGTGTTGGAGCTGGGGGCTCTTAATGTTTCCACTTTACAGATGAGAAACTGAGGCAGCAATAACTTCATTGACGTAACTAGGGTCACATACAGCAAGGGTGAGAGGCAGGACTCAGACCCAGCAATCCTGACTCTGAGGGCAGCAGCCTGGCTACTTCCACAGCATTTCTGCTTTACAACTGGCTGGTACTAGATCCATATGAGGAAGGCAAATGTCTGTGTAGGCTAAGGCTCTGGGAACAATCTTCCCTCAAGAACAGACAGGGCTGCTTGGTACTCAGGGAATGTGCAGAGGTCGAGGGAGGCTGGGAGCCAGGGCAGGGGAAGGCCCCTTTCTCAGCCCCACGACTGTAATTCCTGCTGAGTCAGAGCTGTCCAGTGTACCATTGTCTGTTGGTCTAGGTGTCTAGGGATCCACAGACCCTTCTTGGCCAAAAGTTGGAAGCAGACAACATTTTAGATTAGGAGAGGAAAATCATCTTTTTCTAGAAGAAATATACCCCAGGAACCAGGAGACCTGGATCCCAGACCAGGCCCTGTCACTAACTTATTATATGACCTTAGGCAAGTTAATTCCACTTCCCCAAGCCTCAGTTTCTCCATTTAAAAAATGAGGAACTGGGGACAGGATTCAAGTCCTCACCAATCACTCTTCTGGTGAAGGAGCAGGAAGAGAGTGCAATATGGTTGAACAATAATGGTCATGACAGCAATAACAATTAATGAGCATTTATTAAGTGCCTACTGCATTCCAGGTGCTGGGGCCTTGTGCTAAGCTAGCATGTAAACAGCATTTGGATGTTTGTTTGAGAACTGGATGGTGAAATTGAAGATGGGAAGGGTCTCATCCTGGTTTGGGTGACCTTGGGTCCCAATGTTTCTCCTCCTTAAATCAAGGGAGAGAGACTAGATGCTTTCCAGGCTCCTGCCAGCTCTGATATCCTGAGACTCAGAGACCACGGCTAGTCTGGGGGATACCAGAATTGCAGAGTCCAGTGGTAAAGAGCCCCCCATTTGTTGCTAGGCAACTAGTTTGCCTGTTCCAGGAAAATTCTGAGCAGACACTGTCCCCTCACTGCTAGTCCCTATGTACGGGAGGAAAAAGAGAAGGAAGAAGAAGAAATGCCAGGAAGGGGAAGAACATCAGTAACCTCCAATGGGGATGTGAACAAAAGACCTGTCTCTGCCTCCTGGGACAGGCTGGGGGTGTGCTGGGGAGCCAACACAGACAGGCACAGCTCCATTCTCAGAGGCTCATAGTTTTGGAGTCAAAAGGGACCTGGGTGGCCACAAATAGAATTTCTTTCAGTCACCTCAGTCAACCATTCAACAAGGCTAGAGAAGGGCCAACTTTGGAGGCAAAGCACTGGAAATACAAAGGACAAATGGATGAGGTCTATTGGCAAGAAGCTGTGGGAAGACGATGCATGTGTATGTGTGTATGTGTGTGTATGTGCGTGTGTGCATGAATTTACGCATGCATGTGTGTGTGCATGCGTGTGTGTGCATGTGTGTGTGTGTATGTACAGAACAAGTGAAAAGAAAGGATTTGAATACAAGGTAGTCAGGAAAGGAGGGCATTCAGAACAGACTGAAGGACCATAAAAGGTTTCATGCTTGGCCTGTGTCTTGAAGGAAGAGGATTCTCTGAGGCAGAAAGGAGAAGGGAATGCCTTCCAGGCATAAGTAAAGGCCTGGGCCAAGACATGGGGAGAGGAGATGGCGTGCCATGGGTAAGGAACAAAAAGCTAAGAGGAACGGACCAAACATATAGGACGGGAGTGATGCATAAGGAGGCTGGACAGGGAGGCTGGGGCCAGGTGCTGAAGGCATGTAAAAGTCAAACAGAGGAGTTGGCTGTATCCCAGGAGCCACTGGATTTTACTGAATAGCAGGCAGGACTGGTAAGGGCAGACTTACACCTAAGAAAGATCACTTGGCTATCTGTATGGAGGATGGATCCTGGTACAGGGAGACTTGAGGTCCAGCGACCAAACTGGAGGCCTTTGGAATAATGTGAGAGCCTTTCTAAAGAAAGTGTCCGTGCATTCAGAAAAAGGTACAGAGGCAAGAAATGTAAGGGTAGAACTACAAAGCCATGGCAACTGACTGGACGCGTGGGGTGAAGGGGATGAGATGTCAAAGATGATACCAAAGTTACAACCTTGGGATTCCCGAGGATGGTAGAGCTTTGTTAGAGACGGGAAAGGATCTGGGGGAGGGCAATGAGTTCTTCTTGGGGGATGCTAAGCTGGGGATGTCTCTGCAATATCCAATTGGAAAGATCCAGTAGACAGTGGGTGATGCCAGCCTGGAGCTCAGGAGAGTGTAAAGTGGGCATCCCACCTTACTGAATGCATATGGTGAGGGCTCCCACATCCACCCTGACCAGAGGTGGCTAGTTCTCCATGTGAGGAAGCTCCATCCTGACATCAGCCTGAAGCTGCCTCCACACATCCCTGACCAGTTCGGTTGCTTCTAGTTCTGCCCTCAGAGACCAAGATGAACAAGGCTCGTCTCTCCTCCAGATGACGGCCCTTCAGGGTACTTGAGGGCAGCTCTCCTGTCCCTGCCTGGAGTCTCCCCTCCTTCTTCTTCTGTTCAGTCATGTTCCACTTTTCCTGACCCCATTTGGAGTTATCTTGGCAGAGACACTGGAGGATTTTGTCATTTTCTTTTCCAGCTCATTTTACAGATGAGGAAACTGAGGTAAGCTGGGTTAAGTGACTTGCCCAGGGTCACACAGCTGGTAATTGTGAGCCAGATTTGAACTCGCAAAGGTGAGTCTTTCTGAATTATGCACTGTGCCACCTACAAGGCAAGAGTTGGCCCCCTGATATCTGGTCCTATTTTTGGGGCATTTTTGATCACTGTTGCTAAGATATTACTCCTGCCTAGGGGGAGCCTCTGAACTAAGATCAAACACAGAATCCAAAGCCCCTCTCTGAGAGACTCATTCCCTCCCTCCCCTCTGGCCCCAGCTCTGACCTTCTCTCTTCCAGAGGAGGTAACAGAAAGAAGCTGCGTGCAAACCTTAAAGTATGTTAATGTCCAAATTCTCCTCAGCCAATCTTTCACCCTCCTCTCTGGATCTTTGAGACACTTCTCTCTCCTGGTTCTCCTCCTTCCTCCCAGACTGCTCCTCTGTCTCCTTTACTGGATCCTCCACCAGATCATGCCCTTTACCTGTAGGGTCCCTCAGGATCTGGGCTCCTCCCTTCTCCCTCCATACTGCATCCCTTGGTGATCTCATCAGCTCCTATGTTGCTGTCTCAATTCTACCTATCTTGACCTGACCTCATTTCTGACCTCTTACGTTAGTTACATAACAAACAGGATGTCCAGTAGACTTCCTAAACTCATCCTGTGCAAAACTGAACTCATGGTCTTTCCCCCCAACCCCTCCTGTCCTCCTACCTTCCTGGTCATCACCACCAACAGCTCCACCCTCCTCTGAGTCCCTCAGGCTCACAACCCACTACCTCTGGCCCCTCCAAAAGGTAAAGGATGAGGCCTGTTGATTTTATCTCTTCAACATGTCTTCCCTCTACCCCCTTATCTCCTCTGATATGGCTCCCACCCAGGTATAGGCTCTGGATTACGGCAGTAGCTGCTGGGTGGGGGGAAGGTTCTGCCTGCCTCAGTCTCCCCTCACTCCAGGCTGTCCTCCACCCAGAAACCAAAGTGATTTTCCCAAAGTGCAGGTCCAGTCATGGCCCCCCCCACTACTCAATAAACTCCCCTGGCTCTCTGCACGAGGTCCCCTTTCAGTTCCCCTAATAGGATGCTCCATCTGGGCTTGGGCATTTCTCTGGCCATCCCCCACATCTGGAGCACTCTCTTCCACATTTCTGCCTCCTGACTTCTCTGGCTCCTTCAGGTCCCAGCTAACACTCTGCCTTCCCTTTTAGTTCTGCTCATTCCTTCCTCTTTCTATTGTGCATAGCCCATCAGACTGAGCACCTTCCATTGTATCCTCAGAACTTAGCACAGAGCTGGTACACACTGACTAACTGACCAGTACACATGAGCCGTCTGTGTTGTGGTTATGAGCATATCCTCTTGCTTGGTTCTGCCTGCCCACCCTGACATTCCACATTCTAGGTTCTGCCCTCACTGAGGAGCAGGTCCCTAAGGGGAAGGAAGTAGGCTGTAGGAATGATGCAGCCACAGAAGCATCTGAGGTGGGCAGAGGGAGGGATTCTCCCTGCCAGGGCCAGGGCATCTTGGACAAGGAGGTTGCATAAGACTTGAACCTATGTCAGGCCTCACCCTCTGCTTTAGACTGTTGTTTTCCTGTCTCCTGGTTTTTTTGTGAGGCCTGGACTCAGCCCTCAAGGGAGTCCTCACCTCTGACGGGGGGCTCAGGCATCCTGGGGATGATTCCCAGGGCTTGCTCCTCATTGGTTCTGTGATCTTGGAAATATGATGTCCCCTCTTGGAGCCTTGACTTTCTCATCTGTAGACTGAGGATAAAATAATCGTCCCGTTCTCTATGTTACTGAGTTGGGACGAGGAAAGGAGAGGGTCTGTTCATCTTTACACACTTCCGGTGATAACCACATGGTCAGTGGGGGCCCATCTCCCAGGCTTGGCCCCTCTGGGCTTACCCCCATTTGGGGTCAGGGTCAGGGTCAGGAGTTCTTCCTCCAGCTCCCCCATGGACCACAGCCTGGGGTTAGTTCTGCTGCACTCAGGCCTTGGACTGCTCTGTGGTATCAGTCAAGTTCTTGGCCTCTCTGCATCTTTGTGCCCTGCCTTCCCTCCATGGAACCAAACACATAATTAATACCTGCCTCATCATACCCTTTGGGGAGGGTGAAGATTAATGAGATGGTATCCAGGAGGCCTCAGGAGCCTCTCAGAGAAAGGTCATCTATAAATAAAGAGGGACTGGGGCGGGGGGTGGGAGGCGAATGGGAGAGAAATGGTTTCTAGCAAATCAGAGTACTTAGGACCTGGGGCTAGATCTCATCTCAGTCCTCTGGGACTCAGTTTACTTATCTGTAAAATGACTCTGAGGTTTTTTTCCAGCTTTAGGCCTGTGATTCTGTGACCTTTGTGGCATTTCAGACATACATGAACACACATAAATCTGAATACACACAGAGTCCCCATTAAATCCACTGGTTTTAGTGCAGAGTCATTGATCCTTTGACCAGGAAGGGACTTCAGTCCAAGCCAGCACTCAATTCCTGACCCACTGTTAGAGACTGCTGGACAGAAGGCATGCACTGTGCTTGAATCCTTGCATGGAGGGGAAGCAACTCTTTTCATGCTGGGACACATTGCGCCCATTCTGAGCCAAATCTGCTTCCCTGCAACATCTCTGCTTTTCCTTCAGACTTAGTTCAAGTGCTGCCTTTCACAGGAAGCCTTTCTTGGCCTCCTCACCCCCCAATAATTTGGTTTGTATGTGTCTCTATCTCCCTAGTCTACATAGCAGTCTCCCTGATAAAATGGGAACTCCTTGAAGGCAGGCACTATTTTCACTTCTAGCCCCCACACCTAGCTCAATGCCTAGCACAGACAGACAGATTAATCCCCCATTGCTCCTGTTTCAAGACAGAAACTCTTGTGTTCTTTGTCCCTGCAATGAAGAATTATTTTACCATCTAGGAGTCACAGACTCATAGAAGGGGCCAGGGACCACTTGATCCAAACTACTGAGGAATCCACAATATAACCTTCCTGAGGAATGGCTACCCAGCCTCTGCTTGGAGACCTCCCCACTCCACACTGGGACAGCTCATTGATAGAAAGTTCTCCATGACATTCAGCCTTCACTGGCTACATGGATACCTCCACTGCCCTGGTTCTGCTCTCCGGAACCAAAGTCTAGCATAGATTTAGAGCCCAACTCACTCACTTTGCAGATGAGGAAAATGAAAAAAGAGGGAGAGAAGAGACTCACTCAAGGTCACATTTCCACATGATGGCCCTTCCCTATATCCAAGAATCTTGTCTCCTCCAGGCCCTACCCCATCCTGACTGTTGTCCTCTAGACATTTCCCAGCTTATCTACCTATTCCATAGTTCCCAGAATAGGTGCCAGTACTCCAGATGGGGTCTCACAAGGGCAGAGGACAGTGGCACTGTGGCCTCCCTCACTCTCAACACAGCAGAAGACAGCATTAGCTTTGGGGGCTGCATTATACCCTCTTCCTGCAATCCACTAAGACCCTTCAATCTATTTCAGGTGGCCTTCCCCCCATGATCACACACTTGTGAAATGGGAGCTGAGGCTCAGTCAAAGCCAGGTGCTGGTCAGGTGGCCTGCACTGATGACTCCAGTCCCAGCCCCGCCACCACCTCCAGCCTCAGTTCCCAGGTCATATTGACTTTGGGGACAAAATGCAATCACCGACACAGAGCTTTGTGCTTGTCATGTGGGCCATGTCTGTGGGCCCTCTGCATCTCTACTGCAGCCCAAGACAATGACTGCAACCTCTGCTGCTTGCTTCAAAAATTGCAGTGATTTGCATCCATCATGTCAACAAAGCCATCAAAGCACTGTGGGTACTATTTTTTACAGATGAGGAAAATGAGGTTGAGAAATGCGGAATAACTTGTCTACCATCGCACAGCTAGGAAGTGACAGCTGGAGAGCCTTCCAAGTCAGGTTTCCTGATGTCCAGTATAGCCCTCTGGCTGCACCAGCCATGCCTTTAAGCCTTCTACAGAGGGTCTACTCAAGCGGCAGAGACCATCCTTCTTCTGACCCCTTAGATTATATCTGTGCCTTCCTCTCCTTCAGATCTAAAGCACTGGCTGGGACAGGCTATAGCCTGCCCAGTGCCCACCAATACCCTACAGGAAGCTCCTTTCCAGTGACATCCCCTAGTCCCATAAACAAAGGACCACAATTGCTGTGCTCCCCATTCTGGCTGCCCACCCCTGTCTTGGAAAGATACAGACTAGAGTGCCTAATATATTCAAAGCACCAACATTAATAGCAGCAGAGGAAATTGCTGGGCTATGGAGAACCACTGATGAAAATGAAGCTACAGGGTAATCAGTAAAATTGTCTCCAATCACAAGGGCCATTCAGTGTATGGCAGGCATCGTGAAAGGGGGACAAGAAGTGGGAGGGAGAGAAGAGAGGAAGGAAAACAAGGTTGGAAGGAAAGAAGGGTGAAGAGAAAGAAGAAAAGGAGGGAAAAGAAAGGAAGGGAGGGAAGAAGGGAGGGAGGGAAAAAGGAAGGAGGGAGGGAGGAAGGACATAAGAAAGAAAGAAGGTAGGTTGGTAAGAGGGAGTTAGGGAAGGAAAGAAGGAATGGAGGAGGGAAGGAGGCTAGAACGGAAAAAGGAAGGGAGGGAAAGATAAGACAAAGGATGGAGGGAAAGAGAGAAGAGTGAGAGGTAGATGTACAGACAGGCTGTTGAAGAAAGTGGCCAAGGATGGGCAGGAGACAGGTGTGTGGAGGTCTTAGCTTGGCCAACACCAGCCTTCCTGAGCCCCCACTCTGGGTCATGAGATGGAATGAAGGAGCAGCAGCACCCTCTGCTTCCTTGAAAGGAGCTCACGGGAGAGAAGGGCTGGTGACAAGGACCACAGAGGACGATGTGACACTGGATGGGCTTGGGAAATCAGTGAGAGCAATGGGAAGCTTCCTGGAGGAGACAGGGCCAGGCCAGGCAAGCAGGCTTGGCAGGAGGAATGGCCTGACAAGGCAGAGGGAAGGAGGCCTGACATTTCAGAACAGCTCATGTGTGGCTCACTGTATGTGGAGAAGAGACTGAAAGGCTGCTGACAGAAGGAAAGGTGCCAGTGAGAGGCCAATGGTGAAAGGCCTCGATGAACACTAGGTTAAGAGGGTGGCAGCAAGAGATAGCAGACTTCCAGGCCCACAGCCAGGAGATCTCAGTCTTTAGGATGGACATGTCACAGCTGGGGGGTGGGGCGCTCTTAGAACAGCATTCCCCAATAGCTGCCCAGAAATTCTCCCTAGTTATGTGACCATCAGCAAGTCACCCAAGCTTGTGGAGGCAGAGACGACACCCAAGCCAAAATTCAGCTGCAGGGCAGATGGAGAGTCTGGAGAAGCCCTGAGGGGTTCTGGGACACAGGGTAGTCAGAGGTCCTAAGACACGAGGCCGATGCTGGGGAATGGAGGGGCCTGGAGGACCTTGGGAGGCAGTGGGAGGGCAGAGGCCTGGGGGCCTTCATCCTGTTGGAAGGAACAGAGTCATTGGCTCCCAGCTCATCCGAGTCCTGGAGCAGAGTGTAGAGCTGGGGAGGGGGTTAGGATGACCCTGGGATGGCCCAGGGGCTTAGCCCCATGTCATCGGAGGACCAGGCTAAGGAAACAGCCAAGTTAAGCCCAGGACAGGGAAGACTCAGTGATGGTCCAGCAACTGTTTTTAAGTATCTGAAAGGCTGTGCATGTGTGCATATGTGTGTCTGTGTGAGTGTAGGTGTATGATATCTGCATGTGTGCATGCATGTGTGTGCATGTTTATGATGTCTGCAAGTGTGTTGCGTGCATGCATGTGTGCGTATGTGTGTCTGTGTGAGTGTGTATGATGTCTATGTGTGTGTAAGGGGGATTATTCTTGCCCTGGTTGGACTCAGAGGTAGCACCAGTGGCAGGAGGGGAAAGGTGGGGGAGGGATGCTACACTGACCAAGTGGTACAGGTGGCTGGGAGTGGTGTTAGTAACAAGGTCTCCATCACTGAGGGCTTAATGAAGAGGCGAGGTTTACTGGGAGACAACACTTCAGTCTCACTTGGAGGGGGTGGGGTCATGACCACGTAAGGCAGAGCATCCTCTCCCATTTTCATCCTCATCCACCTCATTACTTTTATCATGGTTACGACCATCAAGCAGAACTTGAAAGTGTGGCATGCATGCTTTTACTATTTTCTTGCAAATAAGGAAACTGAGGCCCTAAACAGTTAAATGGCTTGCTGGCTAGCAAAGGGTGAAGCCAAAATGTGAATGAAAGACCTCTTATTTACTTAGTGTGTGACGTGCAGTAGATCTAAGTGAGAGGACCTGAGTTCACATCCTGAGACTGTCAGTTGGTCACTGTGTGACCCCAGGCTCCTCATCTGTAAAATGGGAAGAATACTTGAATACTTGCATTTACCACCGTTTAGGGCTATAGCTAGGAAAGCCCTTTGTGAACCTTACATTATTAGAGAGATAGGGACTATTAAGGTGATGAAGGGGGGAAGGTTAGAGGTGATGACCCAGGCTCTACAGGTCCTCAGAAGGACCAATCACACACTCTTCTTCTCTGTCAGCTCTTCCTGCCTGCCATGACTATGGGTCGACTCTACAGGTCTTCAAAAGGACCGATCACACACTTTTCTTCTCCGTCAGCTCTTCCTGCCTGCCATGACTTATGGGGCCACTCGCCATTCTGCTGAGAGAGCCTTCTCTGAAATCTCTTCTCCTGACAGCTGCTCAGCCCTGAACTCCCTTCAAGATGGGCCGCCCCCACTCACGAACATCACAATCCATTCAGACAGCCATTGAGAGTCTTAAGGGGGCCATTTGCTGAGATTGGATTTCTCCCAAAGAAAAGAACATACCAGTTTTATTTTCGTTATTTTGCCAGCTCATCGAGAAAAACACGATGAAAAAATATAGAATGTGTGCTGTACAATTCATCACAGGAAACGTTATGGGAGAAAAAGGATTTCCATTTCTAATGGCAGCAATAAGAAGTAGCAGTATAGGCTGGGGTCAGTAATGAGTCTAGGAGGGAAGGTCTCATTTACTGCATCTGGATCCAGAGTCTCAGATGCATCTTACACAACAGCCTGTCTCCACCCACCATGGACAATGTCACCTGACAAGAACTGACAAGTTTTGCTTGTTTTCAAAGCTGGGTCCCAGGGCAGGGCCCATGCTAGGGGAGGGACCCCCACGGACTCACTAATGCAGAAGGCTCTTGTGACAAGGGTTGGGGTTGAATAAGAGGTGACTGAGGATTGTTATGGCCCTGTGACCTCAAGAAAGCATGAACTCTGTCTGAGTCTCATCTGTCAAACCAGGAGGTGGAAGGGCAGAAGGGCTAAGGTCCTTCCCAGCGGAGAAGGAAAGCACAGACACACATGAAATCTCTGTGTATGATTTCAATTACAGGGATTACTTCATATATAAAAGTTTCCAATGACTGGAATGCCATGGCAAACAACAGGCCGGGCAGAGTTGCCAAATTCACTGTAGTTGCTGATACATTTCAGACCCTAATCCTCCTGACTGTTGGAAGACAACCAACCCACTGTGACTCTGGAGTCTTTTTACTGATGGTCCCAATCTAAGGGCATCATGACCATGTGGTGAAACCATGAGACTGAGTCACCTCTACCTCACATCACCATCATCACCAGCACATACAGCATCAGAGGAAGTAGGAACATGAGAGCACAGAACACAGAATGGCAGAACTGGGAGGGGCCTAAGACAGGGAATGTCAGGGCTGGAAAGCCCTGAAAATAGAGGATGTCAGAGCTGGGAGGGTCTTACAAGATTCTCCAAGAAGACCATGACAACAAGATGTTGACATGACTTGCAATTGACATTGATTTGAGTGAGGGAGGGCTGTGCAAGGTCACCAGCCTCATTTTCTTCTCCTGAGCCATCTGGGTACAGTAGCCTGAGTCATCAGGGAGACTAGAAATGGCCCAGGATGCAACGGGAGACCCTGGCCTTTTCAGGCTAACGTCTTATCACATTCTCATTTTGAGTGAGATACATGCATTCAATGAATAGGCTTCTTTAAGTAGTTTCTCAAGGGATGGCCCCTTTAATAAAAAAAAAAAAATCAAACTGGGAGGGGAAGACCCCAGAGCTGGGAGGGTCTTAAGATGGAATATTAGGCCCTTAGAATATAGAATGTCAGAGCTGGTAGGGACTTTATGAGAACCCAAATGATTTTTTTTTAAGCCTTAAGTACTTATATGCAGGACATGATGCTAGGCCCTGGAGATACAAAGAGAGAGACCAAACAATCTGTTGCTCCCACAACTCAGGATATGGCAGTGGAGGGTGAGGGAGGATACAACTATATAAAAATCTGTGCTTATAAAGGACACATAAAGTGGCTATTTGGTATGTGTAGCACTGTCTTTGCACTCACTCCTCTGGCCTCCACTTCTCCCAGATTATTATTTCTTCCATCAGATTCTAGGGTAGTGGTGCCTCCCCAAGGTTCCTCCCTTCCTCCATTGACTTGCTTCGCCCACTGATTATCAGTTGACAACAACTTTTAGAAAATTACTATTTACAAAGGTGAGGGCAGCTTGGCGGGTCCATGGACAGAGCACTGGGTTTGGAGTTGGGAGGACCCAAATTTAATTCCAACCTCAGACACTTACTATCTGTGTGACCCTGAGCAAGTCAGTTAACCCATTTGCTTTGATTCACTCGAGAGGGAAATGACAAAGCCCTTGAGTCTCTTTGCCAAGAAAACCCCTCAGACAGCGTGGTCCACAGGGTCAAGGACCAAACAAATTTACTAAGGTAAATGCAATGATGGGCCCCAGGCCACATCCTGAGAAAGAATAAGTTCACCACCAAATAACAAATTGTACACCTCTAAGTCCAAGGGCTTAGCAGGGTCTCATTTCCAGCTTCCAGCCCAGTCTGAACCTTGAGTGGAACAACTGAGCAGGAAGCCCAGACCAAAGGGGAATCTGGAATTTTGTCACTAGGAACCAAAAGAGGTTCCTAGCTAGTAGATAGTGGCTGAGTTCAGCAGTACAAGGGAAGGAAGGAGATAGGGAGGGAAGGACAGAAGGAGGGAGGGAAGGAGGGAGAATGGGAGGGAGGGAAGGAAGGAGGGAGGGAGGGAGGGAGAGGAGAAAGGGAGAAAGGAAGGAAGGAAGGGGGAAGGAGAAAAGGGAAGGAAGGAGGGAGGAAGGAAGCAAGTTTTTATTAAATGTCTATAATGTGTTCGACACAGAGCTCAATGCTTTACAAATGTTATTTAACTGTCACAATAACCCTGAAGGTGGGCGCCATTATATCTCCATTTTATAGATAAGGAAATGAAACAGAAGTTAAGTGACTTGCCCAGGGTCACATGGCTAGTAAGTGTTTGGGGTCAGATCTGAACTCAGATCTTCCTGACTAGAGGTCTAGGGCTCTAGATTAATTATTCCACTTAAAGGCAAGCTAATGACATTGTACAGATCCAAATACAGATCAGGAATTTAGAGTTCAGCCCAGAAGGGCAGTGATCAGACTTTGTCTGGAATCAGATCTCTCTGGGAACACTGAAAACTTGTAGTTTGCCAATCTGATCTTTCCCTGAAATCTCAGAATAATATAATACTCATGACCTCAAGAAGTTGGACAGTCTCCCCAGAAGTGGATAGATCCTGGTCCTAATATAAAGTCCAAAGCCAAGAATGAGGAAGGTAAAGTGGGCCATAGCAACAGCAAAATGAACCCCCCCAACATAAAAAGCTTCTGATGGTTCCAGGGTGCCCAAGAAGACAGACCTGGAAGGAAAGAATGGCCCCAAAACATCTGTGAGCAAAATCTCAAAGGAAAACACAGCTCAGGAACAAGGTCAGCTAAAATTCCTAGAAGAGAGGATGAAGCAAGAGTTTAAAAAAAAGAGTTAAAAGTGATTTTTAAAAAACCACTGAAAGTGGTAGAAGAATCAATTAGAAAAAAAAATGAAGCTGCGGAAGAAAGGCTTGGAAAGAGAATGAATAACTTGGTACAACAGCTCCAAAACCTTGCGCAAACAACAAAAATAAAGTAAATATAAGCTAATGAATCTACAAGACAATGAAAAATATTAAAAAAAAAGTCAAAAGACTGGAAGAAAGAAAATGTAACATCTCAGAAAAAAAAAAACAACTGACCTGTTAAACAGCATGGAGAAATAATTCATGAATCATTGGACTACCTGAAAGTTATCACCAAAAGGAACAGAAATCTACCAAACAAGGAGGAAGTCGTAGGGGAGTGGATGACATCTGAACCTCATTCACATCTCAACTCACCAAAGGAAGGAAGAACATACTCACACTTGAGTGCAGAAATATATGTTACTCAACATGAAAATTGAAAGGAAAAAGAAGGAAACAGGAAGGATAAGGGAAAGGTCCATCTTAAGGAAAACAAATTCTAACTAAGGAGGGTGGGTTTAGAAGAGGGGATTTAAATAAATTAAAGAATGGGTAAGAGCCTGTGCTTGGGCTCTGACTGAGGAAAAGAGATATGGGAGTAGGGAAAGAAGCAAATTATACCAAGCATAGAGAACCGAGGCTAATAAGTTTACTGCTTCTCTTTCACCACTCTATTCTACTCCAAAAAGGGAAGGGGAAACAAAATGAATGAAATAGACTGCAGGTAAATATACAACTAACAAACATAACTGTGAATATGATAAACTCACCCATAAAATAGAATAGGATTAGAAAAGGGAATAGAAAGCAGAGTCTCACAACCTATTGTGGACAGGAAATGCACTTGAAAAAGAAAGATGTATGGAAGTAAAGAAAGGATTGCAGCAAAATCTATTATACTTTAATTGAAGCAAAAAATGAAGGGTAGCAATTATTATGTCAGATAAAGCAACCATAAAAACAGACCTAATTAAAAGAAATAAAAAAGGAAACTGCATTTGCTAAAAGGACCACAATGAATTAATATAAATACCAAATACATCAAATGCCATAGATTCTAAATACTTAAAGAAAATGCTTAATGAAAAAGCTAAATGAGTTATTAGAAGAAAGAGACAATAAAACTATATATTGGGTGACTTTAATTTACCCTTCACAGAATTAGATAAATCTAATAAAATAGACAAAAAGGAATGAAGGATCTGAATAGAATTTTAGAAAAGTTGGCTATGATAGGTCTCTAGAGATTAATGAATGGGAACAGAAAGGAGTATTCCTATTTCTAATCTCTTCATGTTTGACCATTTATTAGTACTTTAAAAACCTCACAAACAGGGGGGCAGAGCCAAGAGGGCAGAGTAGAAAGACACACAAACACAGGCTCTCCTCACACAGCTCATAAAATACCTGTAGAGAGGGACTCTGAAAAAATTTTGGAGCAATAGAAGTGGAGACCAACAGAGTGGAGGAGATTTCCAGCCCAGGGTGACCTGAAAGGACCACAGGAAATGTCTGTTGCACTGGACGTGGAGCAGAGCCCAGCCCAGCCTTGGCCACACAGCACAACTCCTGAACAGCCCTCAGGGGCAGAATCTCTAGTCACACAATCCCCAGTCTCAGTAGCAGTGGTTCCCAGATCCCTCAACCCACAGGTGCCAAAGGTCAGTGATGGGGGTTTTTTCAGCTGGCTGGGAAAGGAGAAAGGCCTTCCCACAGCTCCTTTCTCAGGCAGTAGCCAGCCACAGAGGCCATATCGGGCAGGGAGCAGCAGTTCCCACAGCCCCTAAAGCAGCTCACATTCATTGTTGGATTATAAAAACCTTTGGGGGAACTGAGGAGCTGAATATTACCTCAACCCTGTGTAGAGTTGCTGAGGGAGCTGGCAGAACTGGAGGCCAGGTGACTGTGGAGAGGAAACTACTAAGATTTGGGGCACAAAAATCCCTTCCTATTCCCAGACCAGTGTACACACTTGATTGTGCCGCCTTGGAGGAAATGAGATCCTACAGGTTCCCAGAGCTGAATAGAAAATTTGATTTTCAAACACAAGAATCAAGAGAGGAATGAAAAGGTAAACAGGAAAGAGAAATCATAAGGGACATAAGGGATGAACTTTTTACATTCATACATGGAAAGATAATATGACTCTTGAAACTTTTCTCAGTATTAGGGTAGTTGGAGGGATTATATACATAAAGACAGAGGGCACAGGGTGAGTTGAGTAGGAAGGGATAATATCTAAAAAATAAAATTAAGAAGTAAAAGAGGAATATATTGGGAAGAGAAAGAGAGAAATAGGATGGGGAAAACTATCTCTCACATCAAAGCAGCAAGAAAAAGCATTTTCAATGGAAGGGAAAGGGGAGAGGGAAAAAGTGAACCTTACTCTCATCACATTTGGTTTAAGATGGGAATAACATGCACATTCAATTTGCTGTGAAAATCTATCTTACACTATAGAAAAGTTGGAGAGAAGGGGATAAGTGGGGTGGGGGGGATGCCAGAAGCAAGTATAAATAGGTGGAGAGAATAATTAGAAGGAGATGCTTCTGAGGAGGGATAGGGTCAAAAGAGAGAATAGAATAAATAGGCAGCAGAATAGAATGGAAGGGAATATAGTTAGTCTTTCACAACATGACTTTTATGGAAGTGTTTTACATAACTCAACATGTATAACATATATTGAATTGCTTGTCTTCTCAGTGGGGATGGGTGGGGAGGGAGGAAGGCAGAGAAGTTGGAACTCAAAGTTTTAGGAACGAATGTTAAAAACTGTTTTTACATGCAACTGGGAAATAATATATACAGGTAATGAGTTATAGAAATCTATCTTGCCCTACAAGAAAATAGAAGACATGAGGAAAAGGGATGTGATAGAAGAGAGGGCAGATTGGAAGAAGAGGTAATCAGAATGCACACTGTTTTGGGGTGGATGGAGGGAAGAGATGGGGTAAAAATTTGGAACTCAAAGTCTTGTGGAAATGAATATTGAAAACCAAAATTAAATAATTTAAAATATATATATTCAACAAAGGGCCAATGAAGAAACAAATAAAATTAGTTGCAGATTGATCATAAAGAATAGATGGGTCATCGAAACAATTTTAAACATCATTAAAAATAATGACAACGATGAGACAACATACCACGATTTTGGGGAGGCAGTCAAAATAAGCCTTAGGGAAAAAGTTCTTATCTCTAAAACTTGCATCAATAAAAGAAAGAGAAGTCCAATAAACTGGTTATGTAACTAAAACACAAACAAACCCAGAAAAACAAATTAACCACTCTCCAAGTAAACATCAAAATAGAAATCATGAGGATTAAAGGAGAGATTAACAAAAAGGGAAATAAAAATCCAATAAATTAATAAATAAAACTAAAAACTTAAAAACACAATAGATAAACCATTAATTTGATTAAAAAAGAAAGAAAACCAAATCATCAATATAAAAATAAATAAGGTAAGTTCTTAACCAAAGAAGAAAAAAATAGAAGAAATTAGAAAATATTTTGTCCAAGTGAAGGCCAATAAAACTGATGATCTTAATGAAATTTATGAATTTTTACAAAAAAATAAAACGCTTTTATTATTAAAAAATAAAGGATTTAACCCAGTCTTAGAAAAGAAACTTGAGTAAGTCAATACATGAACTTAACAAAAATTCAAAAAATAACAAGCCAAGATCAGATGTATTTACTAGAGAATTCTACCATACATTTAAAAAACAAGTTTTAATTTAATAAACTGGAAAAATATGAAATTAAATAATCTTAACAAATTTCTTCTATGATACAAATATGGTCTTATTATCTAAACCAGAGAGAATCAAAACACAGAAAGAAAACTATAGACCAATGTCCCTAAGTGATACTGGTGCAAAATTTTAAATAAAATATTAGCAAGTAGACTGTAGCAATGTTTTATGCATAATATTATATATGTGATGACTAGGTTGGATGTATAGCAGATATGCATGACTAGTACAATATTTAGAATATTCAAAACATAACTGACCATATTAATAACAGGAATACAAAAATTACATGATTAGACCAACAGATATAGAAAAAGCTTTTGACAAGATACAACATCCATTCCTGTTAAAAATATTAGAAAACATAGGGGTAAAATCTTTTCAGCAAGTTTCTCTAATAAAGGTCTGATTTCTAAGCTATCTAGGGGAAATGATTGAAATTTGTAACCATAAAAACCATTCCCTAGTAGATAAATAGTCAAATGACATGAATAGACAGACTCCCCTCCTATCAGTGCCCAGGTCTCTGATCTTAACCCATGCTTATCTTGGAGGGTAAAGATACTCAACAAACTGCTCTAAGATAGAATATTTTCCTCTTTCTCTGTCCTCCCCTCATCCCCTTGGGGGATGATTTGTATTTTAAAAAAAGAGATTAGAGAAGGTGAGAGCTGAAGGAATGAACCAGTAATGAGACTACTTCAGGCATTCTGATTGGGAAAGGTGGTCATCAGAGCTCTGGAATCACTAAAAAAGCCTCCACCATTTAAGTCAGTCACAGCCTTAGAGGCTGAGTCCCAGGGCCATCTTGGAGAAGAGCAGAGGCTGATGCCCCCAAGGTGGGCGCTCTCTCCTCCAGCCATCACACATCTGCTGGTCTTTGACTTCCATTCCCTAGCACAGCGCTCCTTGGGGGCAGGGACTGTCCCCTTTTTGCCTCCGTGTCCCCCTATACAAGAGGTGCTTAACAAATGCATGTTGGACTGGCATTGAATGGAGACTGCTTTGTAAATATCAAGTGCTTCACAGAAATGAAAGGTTATTATTACCCTTATAGACAGCTAGGTGGCGCCATAGTGCATATGTCAGGAAGACTCACCTTTCTGAGTTCAAATCTGGTCTCAGACACTTACTAGTTGTGTGACCCTGGGCAAGTCACTTACCCCTGTTTGTCTCAGTTTCCTAATCTGTTAAATGAGCTGGAGAAGGACATGGAAAATCACTCCAGTATCTTTGCTGAGAAAACATGAAATGAGGTCACAAGGTGTTGAACACAACTGAAATGACTGAATTATTGAACAAGGACAGCATTTTTGTCCTTGTTGTCCAGCTGCACTACAGACACCATGGCTTGCAGGGATCAGCTGATTAACTGTAAACGATCAGTTATTAATCATAATAAAGGCTAACATTTATAAAGCCCTTTAAGGTTAAAAATATTATCTCATTTGAACCTTGCAACAACTCTGGGATATGGGTTCTATTAATACCCCTCTTTTACAGATGAAGAAACTGAGGCAGACAGCACTTAAGTGATTTGCCCAGCTAGTAAATATCTGAGGTTGGATTCAAACTCTGGTCTCCAGGTCCAGAGCTCTGTCCACTATGCCATGTAGCTGTGTTTACTGTGTGCACCCACTATGTGCCAGACACTGTGCTAAGCCCTGGAAATACAAGGGCAAGAGCAGAGTCAGGAGGCCTGGGTCTAAATGCCGTGGATTATCACCATCTTTCTGGGTCTCAGTCCCTTCCTCTCTAATATAAGGCTAATAATCTTGTGTTCCCTCTTTCTCTCTAGGCTTGTCACGGTGGGATGTGGGCAGAGGCAAGTGAGTTTTTTAAGCTTGAGATGAGTTGTCACAATTCTCAGTGAACTTTGACCTCCTTGGCAATAATCAGAATTAGGGCTCACATGTGCATTCTGCCTTAGGGTTTAGACAGCAGGTACTTGCTGACTCTGATGGCTCCTTTGCTGCAGACTTGGGTAGCTGTGAGCAGTCCTTATTTAGTGACACATGGCCAGCTTCTGAAATGGGGCCTCATTTTTCTCTTCCCTGGTTGCAGCAGAAAGAAACAAGCCACTGAGCTGTCACTCATGGGCACTGGCCGGCAGCTCCAAAATGCCAGCCATCCTTCCTGTGTGTTTAAGCTTTGAAGTGTTGGTTTTACAGAGCAGCAGGAAGAGTGACCCATGGTCTGGCTGACATTTGAGAAGGCCCACGTGGGGCTCCACTGCCCTAGCTTGGCAGAGCCCAGAATGCTGGCTCCATAAGTCCCTGGGGCACGATGGTGGCACAACCAGCACCTACCTGGTGTCACTCACTAGGTCACAAGAAGCCCACATCTTCCTGGGCACCCCTTCTTACTCCATGGTAGAGGTGGGGCGCAAGGCCCCCAGGGGCCCACGAGGAATAAGAAGAAACTCAGATGCCACCTGAAAAAGCTTCTGAAAACAGCCTACAATTGTACAGCCCTTGAAGGATTACAGAAGATTTTCTTTCCCACTATGGAGTAATGTCAGCAGTGAAAGGAAGGTACTCCCCTGGGGCTGATGAAAAAAGTTAAGTCCAGCGTGCCAAGTGATTTGGAGTTCACACAGTAAGTGAGTCAGGGTCATAGGAACATGGGATCATGACTCTGGAGGGCACCTTGGAGGCTGCTCATTCTATTCTCTCCTTTTTCAGGGGAGGATACTGGGCCCCAAGAAGCTGCAGCTGCCCTAGGTAGCTCAGTCAGAGCCATGTCTCAAACTGTAGGACTACAATGCATCTCTTCCTCCAAAGCCAGTCCTCCCTGAACTTCCCTCCTGCTGTCAAGGGCCCACCCTCTTTCCACTCTCCTAGATTCCCAACCTCTGAGTTGTCCTCTAACAAGGTACCAACCAAAGCAGACTTTAGGGATGTTTCCGTGCTTCCATCAGCAGCTAAGTCTTCTCATGACTACCTCCATAACTTCTCTCCCCTGTCTCCTTCTCTCCATTAACATCACCTGGCCTCCCCTATACTTTAGGCCTTCATTCTGTTTTACCTGGACTACTGCCTCCTGATGGCTTACCCTGTGACCAGTCTCTCCTCACTCCAATCCATCCTCTACCTAGCCACCAAAGGGATTTTCCTAAAGAGCAGATCTAAACATATTGGTTGGTTGGTTGTTGTCCTTCATCTTCGATGAGGACCAAAATGACATTATCACGACAAAGTGAAATTTCAGTGTGTCCGACTATGGCTGATCAGACCAATACAAGCTCAGAATGCTCTACCACAGGTTGGGCACAGATAGTCCATATGAACATGAGGGGTGGACATCCCAAATTTGCCCATCCTGCATTTACTTTGTGCTGTCTCAATTCTGCTTTGCTCAAAGAGCACAGAAGCCTTTCTGATGTAGGCATTCCAGGCTGAGCAGTCCTGTGCCAGTATCTCCCATGTTGCACAGTCAAATCCAAAGACCCTTGAGAGAGACCTTGAGAGTGTCCTTGTATCGTTTCTTCTGGCCACCATATGATCACCTGCCCCATGCAAGTTCTCCATAAAATAGTCTTTTTGGCAAGTGCACATTTTGCATTCAAACAACATGGCCAGCCCATCGCAGTTGTGCTCTCTGAAGCATAGTTTGAATACTTGGCAGTTCAGCTTGAGCAAGGACTTCAGCTTCTGGTAACTTATCCTGCCAGGTGATCTTCAGAATCTTCCTAAGACAATTCAAATGGAAGTGATTCAGTTTCCTGGCATGGCACTGGTAGACTGTCCATGTTTCATAAGCATATAACAATGAGGTCAGCACCATGGCTCTGTAGATCTTCAGTTTGGTAGTCAGTCTAATACTTCTTCTCTCCCAAACTTTTC
>CM053770.1:669963188-669985003 GCA_028658325.1 Potorous gilbertii
CATTCTTGATGAAAAGACCAGAGCTGAAAAGAAAATTTGACTTTCAAACACAAGAATGAGAAGAAGCATGAAAAAGTAAACAGCAAGGAGAAGTCACAAGGGACTTACCAAAGTTGAACTGTTTACAATCCTATATGGAAACACATTAATTGTGTGTGTGTGTCTGTGTGTATGAAACATAATGCACACATAGACATATCATATAATGGAATATATATAATATGTTTATTTGTACAGAATATGCATCTGTAGAAAATGGACTGGTGCTAAGTAAGATATTTGCATTGGGATAGTCTGGAAGGCTAATACATGTACATATAAAAAATTTGAATAAATAATTAAAAACTTCCTTCATGGACCAGAGCATGAAGAAACCAGGAAGGTCTCTCACAGGAGGCAACCATTTGTCTGAGCCCCAAAGCGAGCTGCAAATGCAAGGAGAAGTTTCCCGGAGATGTGGGACTTTATGGTGTGTGCCAAGAACAGGAGGCAGGCAGGAAAAGGCTCTGCAGGGAAGAGTTAAAAAGCAGAGCCAAGCTGCCCAAACAGTAAAGAGAGCTGGGAGACTGTAGATCAAGAGAGAGCTTAGGGTGAGATAAGCAGATTCATGACTTTTACTTTATGAAGCTGGACCAACTTTGCATGATTGCTGCTTCTTTTTCTAAATGATCCCCAGCCACTCTTTTAACAATATATGATTGTTACAAACACAATAGTATTTTCTCAGCATGTATAGAGATGTTTTGGAACATGGGCTACGTGAATGACACAACTCTCAGTTAGTCAGTAGACATCTATTAAGCATCTATGTGCCAGTGCTCTGCTCAGTGCTGTCACAATTGAAAGAGAATTATGGTCTTAATTAAGATTTTCTTTCTGAGGTCTTGCAGGTCTGATCAACATCCATTTTCTTTCACTCCATCCTGATGAAAATCAGGACCAGATTAAGGTCTTTTAAAAAAATTACTTATGATTAGTCACAGGCCCAATGCCTTAACTCTCTAAAGAACCTTCAAGCAGCCCAGTGGTTCATCCAAAGAAATCTGTGTGAAGAAGCGGGAGACCTGGGCTTCACTCCTGCTTTTCTACAAACTCCTTGGGTGACTTCCCCTCTTTGGGCCTCAGTGTCCCCTCCTTGAGTAAAATTAACATGATTTCTCTAAAGTCCCTCCAACTCAGACATCCCAGTCTCTGTGGGTTTGGGTCCCTTCCAGTTCTGACATCCCATGTCCTACGTTCTGAGGTCCTTCTATCTCAGGCATTCCCTATTTTATGTGTAAGTCCACCAACCCTCTACCCAAGGTGCTATTCCTTCTCCACCTTAAGTCTCCTTCCTGTGATAAGCTCTCACAAAAATATCAAGGAAGGCTGTGGGTACCTTAGCAGGCTTCTACAAGCCTTGATATCTAGCTAAAGGCTGCCACTACTAAAACAACATTTTCCTTTTCGTTTTCTTTAATTTTCTTTACTTTTTGATTACATTGTAAGTTCCAAACTGTCAACATCTTCCTCCCCACCCTGCACTAGAGAAAGCCACCATTTGACACAGATACATACATACACACATACATATGTATGTATGTATGTATGTATGTGTATATGTGTGTGTATGTTTGTATGTATCCATCTATATGTAAGAAAAGTTTGGGAGAGAAGAGTAAGTATTAGACTGACTACCAAACTGAAGGTCTACAGAGCCATTGTGCTAACCTCATTGCCATATGCTTGTGAAACATGGACAGTCTACCAGTGCCCTGCCAGGAAACTGAATTGCTTCCATTTGAATTGTCTTAGGAAGATTCTGAGGATCACCTATCAGGATAAGGTACCAGACACTGAAGTCCTTGTTTGAGCTGAACTAACAAGTATTCAAACTATGCTTCATGGAGCACAACTGCGATGGGCTGGCCATGTTGTTTGAATGCAAAATGTATACTTGCCAAAAAGACTATTTTATGGAGAACTTGCATGGGGCAGGTGATCATATGGTGGCCAGAAGAAACGATACAAGGACACTCTCAAAGTCTCTCTCAAGGGTCTTTGGATTTGACTGTGCAACATGGGAGATACTGGCACAGGACTGCTCAGCCTGGAATGCCTACATCAGAAAGGCTTCTGTGCTCTTTGAGCAAAGCAGAATTGAGACAGCACAAAGTAAATGCAGGATGGGCAAATTTGGGATGTCCACCCCTCATGTTCATATGGACTATCTGTGCCCAACTTGTGGTAGAGCATTCTGAGCTTGTATTGGTCTGATCAGCCATAGTCGGACACACTGAAATTTCACTTTATCACGATGATGTCATTTTGGTCCTCTTTCAAGACGAAGGACAACCAACTATGTATACTTCCATTTCTCAATTCCTTCTCTGGATGTGGATAGCATTTTCTTTCATGAATTCTTTGTAGTTGATTTGAGTATTTGTAATACTCATAATAGCTTAGTCACTCACAGTTGTTCTTCTAACAATATTGCCATGACTGCATACAACATTCTCTTGGTTCCACCATCTGTCCCTTTCTAAGACCCTCCCTGTCCCCTGTCAACCCCATCTGAAGATGGGAACAGTTCCCAGGGTTGCAGCCCAGAGGTTAGATTTCCCAATCCATGATTACACATCCATGCTGCTTCTAAAATCCTAGGGCTCCTATTCCAATAGATCTGATCCTTTAACCTTCAGAGGCTCAAACATTGCCCCTCTTGCTTGAAAAACAATAGAAAATTAAAGGACAATTTCTCTTTGCCTTCTAAATCTTGGCAATGTGAAAAAGGGAGAAGGAAGAAGAGACGTGAAGGTCGGGTTTGGTGTGACTCTCGCCTATCAAGTGCACGGGTTTTCTCTTTGGAATTTCAAGAACTCTTATTCCTTAATCTGTTATTTATTCTGTTCCAGCCTTGGCTTCCTTAAGAGCAGAAAAGGATTAATGGTTTCAAATTCCAGAGTGCTGACCTTTATACTACATTAAAATGCTTATTGGAGAGCATCCTGCTGAGGGCCCAGGAGCCCTTCAGAGCTGTGGACCCACGGAAACAGAAAGTTTAACTCATACGTCCCTAAAGAAGCCAGGCAGCATGAAAATTCACTGTGTGTGTGTGTGTGTGTGTGTGTGTGTGTGTGTGTGTGTGTGTGTGAGAAAGAAGGAGGGGGGAGGTATGGGGGGAAGAAAGACAGACAGAGACAGACAGATGGGCATAGTGGCAGAAACAGACAGAGAGACAGAAACAGACAGAGACACAAAGACAGAAACAGAGAAACAATGATGTGCTGAGTTTATGCACTGATGTAGAATTAAAGACCCTAGGAGCTTTGCCTTCAGCCAGGCATCTATCCATCTGCCCATCCACATCACTCCCCATCCTCTACATTACATAGTGCATGCAGTACAGAGAACAGAACAAGGTGAGAAGAAAAATTAGGAAAATTGCAAGAGGACACAGCTCATAGCAGAAAAGGGATTCCCGGCACAGCACCCCTGACAAACCGAGATGCAGACTGCCTGAAGAATTCAGGGATGGGAAGCCCCTCACCTCTTAAGGAAGTTTCACTGGCTAGCACTTCCTCATCTAGAGGGCCAACAGCCTTCTTAGAAACCACAACCTGGCTCCCCTCCATCACTGCAGTATTCTTACATTACTCTCTACGAAACCCTCCACACTCCCTATTTACTGTTCTACACACACAGCCTTCATTCCACCCCCAACTCTGCGCCTGTGACAAAGCTTCCTAGAGCCCCATCTCCCAGGCCCAGCCACATTGTGGAGAATCCTCTTCCTCCTTCAAGGTGAAGTCCCTGATAGCCCTGATCTACCCCAACCACTGTGTTTGCTCAGTCTAGATTTCATCTTTATTTAACCAGATACACCCTTCTGGCCAAATAATACCTTGAGGGTAGCAGCAGAGATCTTCTTTATTCTTTGTCTCCCCAGTCCTGGCAAAGCACCTTGGACAGAGTGGGCGCTTGGTAAATATAACCTTGTACAGGTGATCACAGATCTAGAACTGGGAGGGATTTGGGGAGCTTTTTAATCCATCTGCCTCATTTTATAAAGGAGGAAACTGAGGCCCAGAGAAGTGATTGATCCAAGGGTCTCTCCTGCTCCCTTGAGTCAAACAGAACGAATATCCTTCTTCCATGACGTATGTGAACCCAGGCAGCATAGTGTAGACAGTACTCCATTTATTCTGTCATATGCCCCTGGAGTCTTCTTGTCTCCAGGCTGAAAACATCCAGCTATTTCAACCAATTTTTAAACGGCACAGAGCCAAGGCCCTGCGGCAGGATGTCTGCCTCCCCTGAACACTCTCCAGGTGATCATCCCATGCTGCAGGTATGTGAAGCGTGGTCTGACCAGATGCCCAGTGCTCAGACAGGGGCTGAACCCAAAGGCTCTGAGGCCCCTTCCTGTTCTCTGCTTCTCTGATTCTCTCATCTTCAACTGTCTACTGTTAAGTTAATTGCAAATTATGATGGATGGAATTTATATAGAGTTTTCAGTTTCACAAAGCACTTTACACAGAATGTCTCATTTGACCCTTCCAACAAACCTGGGGGAGGGTGCCATTGTCACCCCATTTTACAAGTGAGGGAAATGAAGAACTCTTAGAGGTAGTAGCACTTTAAAAACTCCGCAGCCTTCAGTGTTCCCTCTTCTCCACCACTCAGTCTCTGACTAGGCCAGGGAGGACAGCTCTCTGGTCCTCCATCCCTGCAAAGTCCATGGGCTGATGTCAGGGCACTGAAGGCTGATATGCCCCAATAAGCGCTGTCTCTAGGATCCTGGAGTAACACCACACTCAGTACCCAAAGAAAGCAGAAGGAGCCAAAAGGACAAGAGTTAATCTCAGACATTCCCTCTAGAAGTAGACAAGTCCTACCAATGTCCAAAGTCAGGAAGTAGGTTGGAAGAAGAAGAAGACAAAAAACCACAAAAAAGAATCTCACCATAAAGAACTATTAGAGATCCAATAAAGAGGAACAAGTTCCTCTATGTACACACGTATTTATAGCAACTTCTTTTGTAGTGGCAAAAACCGAAAACCAAGACGATGTCCAACAATTGAGTGATGACTAAATAAACAGTATATAAATCTGATGGCATACTACTGTGCTGTAAGAAATGAGGAAATAGATGTATCCCAAACTATGAAAACATTTCTATGAACTGACACAGAAGGAAGTGAGCAGAAGGGGGAAACCACTTTATAGTATGATACCAATGTTATGGAAATGAACAGTTCTGGGAAATTCACAAACTGACAAAGAATGAAATGAACAGACCCGCAAGAACAGTTTACACACCAACAACATCACTGGACTAACCACAACTTTGAGAGCTGTAAGAGCTATGGATCCATTGGTTCACAGGATCTGGAGGATTTCAGAGGACCGAGATGAAATATGCTCTCAAGAAGAGAGAGGGGACGTATTTAGGGGGTAGAAGGACACATAGAGTTCTGTATACCGTGTATTTGTATACCATATCTTTCTGTATAGCCATAAAGGGAATTTATTTTGCTTCACTGTGCACATTTGTTTCAAGAAATTTATTTTTATTTTGTTCTTCAATGGAATGAGATGTCACTGGGAAAGAAAGTAAAAAATAGATTTCTGTTCATTAAAAAAAATAAAGAGGTGAATGGTGGTACAACAATGTGAAATCTTGCATACCATTTTGTTAGTTTTACTTAACTTTTTTTTACTTTGTTAAACCACTCTCACTAAGTAAAAATAGTATGTAAATGTTAGTAATGCAAAAATAAGACCCATTAATAAAATGAGAATTTTTTTCAAAAGCTATTATGGTGATAGGGATGTTCTAGAACAAACCCAGAAGAAGAGAACACAAGACTCTAAAAGATCTACAAGCAAATTCTCAAAGGAAAATATAGCACACAAAAAGTCAAACAGATTTTCTGGAATCGATGAAGCAGGAGTTTAAAAATGTATTTACAAATTTAAAAAGGGTTTAGAATGTATTTGCAAATTAGATGAGAGTACTAGATGATAAAATGAAAAAGAAATGGGAACTGTGGAAAGAGATTATGAAATGTTAAAACAAAGATAAAAAACAAAAAAGAGAAGAAAATATAATTTTTTCATATATTATAGCAAAAAACAACTGACATGAAATCAGATCAAAGAGAAATAATTTAAGAACCATTGATCTGAAAGGCACTGGACTTCCTGAAAGCCATGACCAAAAAAAACAAAAAAGGGAGCTTGGACATCATATTTCAAGAAATCATAAAACTACCCAGATTTTTTTTAGAACCAGAGGGCAAAGTGGAAATAGAATCCACCACTAACGGAGGAGAGGGCAACTTGGAATATAATATTCCAGAAGGCAAAAGATGTAGCCTTCAGCCAAGGATAACTTTCAGAAAATGGATTGCTAATGAAACAGAGGACTTCCAAGAATTCCTGATGAACAAAACAGAACTGCAAATCTCTTTGAAGTGCAAATACCGGAGCCAGGAGAAACATAAAAAGTTGGCATGAGCAAACAATCACATGGAATAAAAACAGAATAAATTATTTACATTCTAATGGGGAGATGATAAATTGTCCTGAAGAACCCTATCATCATTAGAGGTCACAGAGGGATTTTAGTTAGAAAGTGGGCTTGGAAGTGGCTGTGTTATGCTTTGTTGATTTCAAAAGAAAAATAAAAAGGGAGGGGAAGAGGAATACATCAGGCAGTCAGGAGAGAGAATGATGGGAAAACTATCTCATATATAACCAGGGTTTAAAAATGAAGAGCCCTACGAGGATGCAAGAGACAGAGGGAGGGGAGACATTTTATTTCACTTTCATCTGAATTGGTCAAAGGGGAGAAGAAAACCCACTCACAATTGGGTTGAGAAATATACTTTACTCCAAAAGGAAACAGAAGGAAAGGGGGAGAAGGGAAAGGAGGAAATAAGGAGGGTAAATTAAGAGAGGGATGTACAAAAATGTTTATAGTAACTCTTTTTGTGATGACCAAGAGTAGTGTCCCTCAACTGGGAAATGACTGAGCAAGTTATGGTCTATACACTGTGATGGAATACTATTGTGTTGTAAGAAATGATGAAGGGGGTGGTTTCACAGAAAATTGGGAAGACTTTTATGAACTGATACAGAGTGAAGTAAGTAGAACCAGTAGGCCAGTCCGTTTGTTGCTTCAGTTGTGTCTGACTCTTTGTGACCCCATTTGGGGTTTGAATGGCAAAGATCCTAGAGTGATTTGCCATGTCTGTCTCCAGCTTATTTTTATAGATGGGGAAAGGAGGCAAACAGCGTTAAGTGACTTGCTCAAGGTCACACAGCTAAGTCAGTGTCTGAGATCAAATCTGAACTCAGGAAGATGACTAACTCCAGGTTAGGTGCTCTATCTACTGCACCACTTACCTGCCTCAATTTATGCCATAATAATATTGTAAAGACAAACAACTATGAAGTGTATTTCCATCAGTACAATGTTCAACCACAATCCACAAGCTGCCTGCCTCCTGATAGAGAGGTGAAGGCAGAGTGAGAAATATTTCTTAGACATGGCCAATGCAGGAATTTGTTTTGCTTTACTATGTATGATTATAACAAGGGTTTTGTTTCTCTTGTTTTCTTTATGGAAGGAGGGGTTTGTAGAGGAGATGTGAGAGAGAGAGAGAGACGGTGGATTTTCATTAACAAAAAAAATATTTCATTAACAATAAAACAAATTTAATTTAAATAAAATAAATGACGTATCAACAAGTTGGCCTAATCAACAAGATAAGTAAATACTGACAAGCATGGGGATCAGGGAAGACTTAACATGGGAAGAATCAAAGGACCCTACGAGGCCAGGGATGCAGGTGCAAGCAGGACCCTACAACTTACCTGTAGGTAAATGCTATAGTCTGAGTCTGGCATCCCTCTTCTCACTAAGTCCCTTATCAGACTGAGTTAGAGACATTATGGTAATCTCCTATTTATCTAGTAACTGAAGGTTTGTAAAGTATACATGATCTGATTGGCATCCTGAAAAGCAAATGCTCCTTTTATACCCATTTTACAGAAGTAGAATAACTTATCCTCTGACAATGTTAGTAAATATTTGGGACAAGATTAATTGATGTAAGGAATATGGCCCTTTTGCTTTCTGGAAGGGAGGTAAAGGCTACCAATTTTACCAGCTCCCTCCAGACTTTTTATATCTTGCTCTCACGTTGACAAGCATGGCAATCCAAATAACTATAGTTTAGAAAAATATCTCCTCAAAGCAGCTCCAAGTCCTTTGTAGCTTTGCTAAGGGCAGTCAGTCCTTGGGATCATAAAGGGACCCAAGCCAGTTGCACAGGATGAGGATAGGAATTAAAAGGCATTTCGGATCCTAACCCAGATAAGCATTTGGATTGATAGTGTGAGGGGAGGAGGAGAGGAAGGATCCTTCAAAGACAGATGTAAAATACCTAGGAGCTCCTTTAGTTAGCTGGCCCAGTGGGCATGGCTGGGGTCTGCAACACAAAAAAGCTACAAGAGCCTCTAAGGCTAAACAATAAAGAGCTGGTGTGTCTTTCCTGGTCTGAAGAGCTGACCCCAGGAAAGGTAAGCACCAAGCCAGCGTCAGCATTCTCTCAGCAGAGGCTGCATCACAGCTGGACACCAGCAGATGGCAGCGCAGAGGAGCAGTGATTCAGCTGTTCTGTAGTAGAAGAAGGAAGAATTCAGGATGATGCCAAGGCAGAAAGCCTGGTGCAGAGGCTCTGGTGCCCTCGCCAGAAGTGATAGTGCCTGGAGGAGGGGCAGGTTTAGGGGAAAGAAGGTGAGTTCTCTGCTGGCTGAAGCATATGGGGGAGTTACTATGACTCAGGACTGGAGCCAGGAGAAATCTGAGGACAGCCACGCTCTGGGGACAGGGTGAGAATGATGGTGACCCAGCACAAACTCAGCGTCCAACAATGAGAAACGGGCAGGGTCCGCTTAAGATGGAAAAAAGACACCTCACATGAATGTGTCACTCTACAATCAGAGGGCCACTTCTTCAGGGTGATCCTACAGGAGTGTGGCACTTCACCTTTCCTTGCAGCAAACTGGGTGAAGAGCATCACCTACCTGTCAACACAATTCTATGTCTGAAACAACGTATAAAGCATGCAGCACTAAAGAAATCATTTTTATTACATTGCGGTTTTTGTCTGCTTATGGTGAGCTTTTGTCAAACTATCCTGGGGGATTCAAGTTCTGGTTGTGACCCATTCTATGACCCCAGAGGGCCCATTCAACTCTTCCAGGCCTCCATTTCCCTATTTGTCATCTGAACAGAGGACACAGGGTTTTAAGTCTTCTGAATCTAGTTTAATCCTCCCATTTTACAGATGATGAAACAGAGGCCATGAAATGTTAAGTGACTGATTAGATCTTTAAAAAACAAACATTTAGTGACTCCTCATTGCTGTTAACACAAAATGCAAACCCCTCTCCTGCCTCTTAAAGCTCCAAACATCCTGGATTCCATCAAGTTTTCCAGTCTCCTTTCATGTTCCTTCCCTTCCCACAATCTGTTCCAGCCTGACTGCCCTTCTCCATCCACGCCCCCCACACCTGGAACACTCTCCCTCCTCAGCTTCCTTCAAAACCCAGCTGAGGAGCTTTAGTTTGCTCCTGTATGACAGAGGAGGGATCCCTGCCCCTCTCCTTCCTGGACACATCAGCATCTAAGGAGGGAGTGAGAGGCTGTGAAGATAGCTGGGGACCCCCAGAGTCAGTGCTTTGTGCCTCAGAGGCTGCTGCTTCTTCCTGCGCTTCCCTTCAGAGTGGGACAACTAGCAGGTAACCAACCACTAAAGAGCCGGGGGTGGGGCAGCAGGGAAAGCAGACTGCTACCTTCGAAGGCATCCCACATCTACAGTGCCAACAAGGCAGCCCAGGGCTGCGGGCAGAGTCCAAGACATGGAGTCAGGAAAACCTGGAATCCAGGCCCATGGCAGGCACTTATTAAGTGGGTGAGTCACCGCGTCTGTCTCAGTCTCAGTTTCCTCATCTGTAAATGAAAGGCTTGGTCTCAGCAGCCTCCAAACTGCCTTGTAACCATCTATTATCCTATGAAGGAGCAAGCAGGTCAGCTCTCAGAGGGCAGGGGCTTTTGTCTCTGCACACCTGGCAGCTAGAATAAGGTTGGTGTTTTAAAAGTGCTCACTGAAATGCTCCATCAAGCATCAGCAGACCTGAGTTCTAACCCAGCTGTCCTCCCTCTGGGCCTCAGTTTCCTCCTCTGTAAAAGGAGGGGGTTGGAGAGGGTGGTCTCTGACCTTTCCTCGAGCTCTGCCAATCTGTGCTGGTGGTGTTTCCCTAGGAAGACCCAGGGAGTGCTCACCTTGAGTCCTTTTCTCCACTGGTTCAAGGGTGCTGGCTTCCCTCCCGAGCAGGCTCCTTAAGTCAGAAATAGGGGTCCCAGGACAATGTTAGGCATTCAGATAGTGTTTACAATGACTTTACAAAGACCCACAGCAGTTTCTGAGGGGTCCGAGTCAGAGGCTCCCTCAGTATCTCCGGTCCAAAATTAATACGGGGCAAAGACCATTTAGCACTCTACTCCAACAGGTCAGGCCCAGGACCTTGTCATCCAGAAATGTGACTATTTTCCCCACATGGAAGTGGAGGTGGAGAAGCTGATCTCTAATGATGACTCAGAAACTTTCACAGAATTATTAATGTCCCCAGTGGGTGGAGAGGGAAGGAGAGGTGTGTAGCAGCATAGGATGGATCCCAGGCTTGAAAATAAGAAGGGCTCTTCTCAGTCTTCTAGCCTGATATTCCTGTGTTACAGAGAATGAAGCCAAAGCTCAGAGCTGGGAATGTCCTTGCCTAAGGTCATCCAGCTTGTAAGTGGCAGAGGCAGGATAGATATCAGCCTGGGTCTGTGGGCGCTAGACTCTCCCACAACATGGCAGCCTAGATGCATCTAGGGACCTGCCCACTGGGCCAGGCCTGGGGATGCTTCTCATTGTTACTTGGCATCTGTTGGAGAATGCAGGTCTGCTCAGAGATGCCTGCTGTGTGCTTGGCAGCCACTCTAGGTAGGACTGTCTCCATAACAGTTCAAACAGAAAACTGTCCCCATCCCTAAAGCTCTCCCATCAGGCTCTTAGGGTAGGTGCAAGGCTGGGACTTCAAGGGGGCAAGGGCTGTGGCTGCCAGACTCATCCACTGGTGCTGGGTAGAGGGCAGAGCCAAGGAACTGGGGGAAGCAACTGAGACAGACTTAGGTTGGAAGTCAGGAAGAACTTTCCACCACACTGTCTCTGGATACAAGGGCCTGGGCTCCCCCATCCTTGGAGGTCTACAAGCCAAAGCTGGAAGTCACTTGTCAGAAACAGTGGAGAGGAAGGACACTCTTAGTCAAGTTAAGCTGAAATAAGATGCCTCTGAGGCCATTAGCAACTGAATACACAATCCTATTTTGGTCAAGGGCCTCCCTATCACCCCCGCCACCCAGGCCTGAAACCATGGACTTATGTGTGTCCTTCTCTCCATGACCTCTGGCAGCCTGACATTCCTATGCACAGCTGCTCCCACCCCCCACACCTCTGCCAGATGCCCTACTCTCTGCTCTGACACAGCCCTGACTCAGTCAGGGCCTCTCCCCTGGACTCATGCAGCAGCCTGCAGCTCAGTCTTCTGCCTTCCATCCCTCTCTCCAGTGCAACCTCCACACAGTTGTCCAAGGGCACCTTTAGTCATCAGTCGAGATATGTGGTGCCTCTGAGATAAAATACTCATTTCTCAGTCTGCCATTTGAGGCTCTCCAACATCTAGCTCTAATCTGGACCTCTCAAGTTACCCCAGTATATCTCAATATTTACTAATATCCAGAAAAACAGAGTTGCCAGATTTCCCACATCTCAGCCCTTCCTCATATAGTTCTTTATGTTTAGAATGCCTTCCTTTTCATCTCAAAAACAAATACCAGCTCTTCTGTCTGGCCTTCGAAATGCTTTACCGCTCAGCTTCAGCTGACCACCCCCCCCCGCTTCCATCCCCCCTCAGCCTTGCCTGAGGATGTCCCTGCCATGGCTCAGGGTCTCTAAACTATGGTCTGTAGGACTCCAATCCCACTTCAGACACTTACTACTCTCTTACACTTAACTGGGCCACAGTTTCCTCATATGTCAAGTGTGCCTGAAAATAAATACAAAGAAGAAACAAAATGATCATTTTCTGCAGAGGATGATGCCTTGTTTAGAAAACCCTAAGGAGTTCACCTAAAATTAAGAGAAACAATGAAGTCAGCAAAGTTGAAAAATATCAGCCAGGTCCACATAAATCACCAGCATTCATGTGAGTTATCTACAAAACCCAGAAGGGACAGAAAGAGACTTTCCATTCAAAATAACTACTGAAGCCATGAGAGATTTGGGAACATATCTACTGGGATGTGCCCAAGAAATAGCTCGAAAACACTCCTTGCAGAAATATAGACCCAAATAATGAGAGAAACATGAATTGTTCATGAGAAAATCAAGCCAGTGTAATAAAAATGACTTATATCTAAGTTAATCTACTTAATTAGTGCTATACCAATCAAACTTTCAAAAGGATGTATTATAGAGTTTAAAAAATAACAGAATTCATATATAGAAACAAAAGGCCAAGAAACTCAAAGGTGATAATGAAAAACAATGGGAAGTATGATCAGGAGAGGTGTCTATCAGTGTCAGATTCCAAACTGTACTCCAAAGCCGTAACCATTCCAATGATTTGGTAATGGCTGAAAAATAGAGAGGGTGATTAGTGGAACACATTAAATGCCCAACACAGAGAAGCAAAAACAAAAACAACAGCATGGTATTGGATAAACCCCCAAACTCTGGTTACTGGGAGTGATGACTCACTAGTGGACAAAACTGCTGGGCCAACTGGACAAGAAACTAGGTCTAGGCCAACACCTAACACCATAGACCAAGACAAGCTCCAAAGGGGCTTGTCGCTTAGACATAATGGATAACAAATGGATGAACAAATTAGCTGAGCAAGGAAGAAATTATCACTTGAATCTATGGAGAGGGGAAGAAGGCATAACTAGACAAGCAATGAAAAGGAGAGCTGCAGAAATGGGCAATTACGATTATATAAATTTAAAAGTTTTTGCACAAGTAAGTTTAATAGAGTTAAAATTAGAAGGGAAAGACGTCTGGGGTGGGAGGAGAAATCTTTGTAGCAAGTTTCTGGTAAAAGTCTCATACACAAGATATATGAGTTAATACAAATTTATAAAACAAAGAGCTATTCCCCAATAGATAACTGGTTAAAGAATATGAACAAAGGTAGAAATACAAGTTATCAAAAACCACATTAAAAATAACCTAAATTACTAGTCATTAGGGAAATGCAAACTAAAGTCATCAAGGCCACAAGCATTTTTAAAGCACTTCTCATGTACGGTGCAAAGTCCTAGGAATACAGATCTAAGGAAAAAGAGAGAGAGAGAGCTCCTGACCTCCAGGAATTCACATTCTAACTGGGAGAGTGGGAGGGAAAACAACATGATGAGGAAGACCAGAGAACTGAGCTTAGAAAGGTGTGGCATATGACTGACCCAAGCACTTCAAAATGGAGGTTCTGTGAGGAATTTGCTCATAGGAGAAGGAACACTGAGGGATCTTCCAGAATGAGAAAAGGGGAAAAGCATTTATAAAGAATGTCTATCATGTGCCAGGCACTGTGCTAAGCCTGGGTGCAAATATTATTTCAGTTGATCTTCACAACAACACTTGGAGTTGCTGTTATCATCCCTATTTTACAGCTGAGGAAACTGAGGCAAAGAAGTGAAGTGAGTTGCCCAGGGTCACACAGTTACTAAAGTATTTGAGGCTGGATTGAAACTCAGATCTTCCTGACTCTGACACGCTATCTGCTGTACCATCTAGCTGCCTCTAACTGAGAGGGCCACAGGGGCACAGTGTTAAAGTCCAGAAAGTCAGAAACAACTGGAGGTTTTACCTGACATCCATGAGACTAAGAGGTAAAATGGCAGAAGAGAAAAATAACATATATTGGAGGGGCTGTGGGGAAAAAAAGGCCCACTACTGCCCCACACCCTTGGTAGAATTGTGAACTGGTCCAGCCAGTGTAGCAAGGAATGTCCAACTATGTCCCCAAAGTTACTAAACTACATACCCCTTTTGACCTAGCAATATCATTCCTGGGTCTGTACCCCAAAGAGGAGCAGAGATTATACAGATGAAGTTATGTGTAGCAGCTCCTTCCACTAGGAGACAAAAACCATAAACTAAGGTTGTGTCCTCCTACTGGGGAACAGCTGAACAAATTGTATCACATGAACGGAAAGGGAAATCACTTTGTCATAAGAGGTGAAAAAGACAGTTCCTAGAAAACTGAGAAGACCTTTATAAACAGATGTGAAGCAAAGTGAGCAGAGCAAGGACAGTTCGCATGGTAGAGGCAACGTAAGGGAGAACATGACCTGAAAAGACTTCAGAAGTCTAGTCAACACAACGCCAAACCACGACACTGAAGCACAACCTCCCTGGGACATGGCTAACATGGGCAGTTGTTTTATTGGACTATTATGAGGGTTTTGTATTTTGTATTTTTGTGGTTGCTGTTCACTGGGGTAAGGGGGGAAATGGGAGTCATAGACTATAAATGCATAATACAATAAAGAAAAAGAAAGGAAAATAAAACCAAGGGATTGGATTCAGTGGATTCAGGTCTTGTCAAGGTTGAAACCTAAGATCCTGTCATCTCCTTTGGTTGTGCCTGGGACACACCCTTCTTTATTTCTACCTCTGGGAGTCCCTTCCCAGCTTCTGTCAAACTCCAGCTCCAGCTCCCCTTCCTACAAGGGCCTTTCCCCTCAATTACTAGTGCTCCCTCCTCCACTTTTTTTGCTTTATACTACATATTTGCTTTATACTACATATTATTTTATTCAGTATATTATATATTTTTAATTCATTTCTATGTGTGCATGCTTTTTTTCTCTAAATAGAATATCTGCCCCTTGAACACAGAGTCTGCTTTGTTTTTTCTTTAAGCATCCCCAACTCAAGTAGAGTCCGGAGGTGATTTGTAAAAACTTAATGATTGATTGACTCTCTTAAGGTATCCCCTAGCTCTAATATTCAGTATTCTGAGGGCCTTGTACAGTATGTTCTAAGCTTTCTCCCAGCTCTGCCTGACATTCCCTGATCTGTGTTCTAAGAGCCCTCCCAGCCCTGAACATTTCCAGTCTGTTCCAAGGTTTTTGTCAGCTCTGACATTCTCTAAATTCCCTCCCAGCTCTGAAATTCCATCTTGTGTTCTCCAGGTCTTTTTGCCTCAGATACTCTGTACTCCAGGAACTTTCTATGTTCCAAGTCCCCCCAAAGCTCTAGTCCTCAGTTCTAGGCTTTCATCTCTCACGGTTTCCTGGAAAATGGAGTCACGGTGTGGAGTTCTCCTGTTCACATTTCCAGCCATTTGCCCTTTTTCCAGTACATTGGCACCACATCAAGCCGACCTAGTTAGACAAAGTTCTGAAACTTTTAAATATGCATGAATGTTATTGAATGGAAGAAAAAGGCTGAAATAAAATGGCTGCAGTGAATATTAATATCTTATTATAATCCAATTTAATGCTGAAAATACGACCGCAACAGAACTTTCTACAACATAAAATCTGGGGAAGAAAATGTCTCCATTCTGTTTTCAGGAAATAATCACCCTTTCCAACTCAAATTGCAGTAAATAAGCTGCAAAGACCAGCTGACGAAAGGCGTGTCCAAGATAAAGAATTCAGAAAACAATGATGGTCGCTGCTCTCCTGGAGATGTTTTAAGCTTGGGGGCCAAGAGGGAGTCTCAGCCCAGGATCTGCATAAAGGAGGAAGATCTTTGGGGGATCCTGACAAAAAGTGGCAAGATGGCCAAGTTCGAGTCAAAAGCAGCTTATGGGCTTGGGGAGAGGAAGGGTCATCCTCTGTCCTGATCTTCTCAGCCCAAGGGCAGAGAGGCAGCATAGCATGGTAGAAAAAAGCTTGACTTTGGAGTGAGAGGAGCTGGGTTCAAATCCTCACTCTGCTGCTTCTCCCCTGCACAATCCTGGGCAAATTCTAGAACCCTGGCCCCATGGAGAATGAACTGGGAACTGAGGAAAGGGAGGAGACAAAGGCTCAAGGATCTCAGTGGGACCATGCCTGAGCCCAAAAGCATTGCTATCAAGTGGTCTTCTTTTGGGGGCAGAGCAGAATGAATTTGATCATTCATAGGAACAGACCCAGGGCTGGAAGAGATTTAGAGATAATCTGGCCTGACCTCTGGCCCAGGGAAGGGCAGGGATGCAGGACCTGAGCTGGAGAGGTCTCTGGGTCTCTGATGTCAAATCTGGGGCTCTCTGCTTTTGGAAAATACTCTCCCTCTTCTATTTTGACTCTCATTTGTCCCCTTCCTTGTTCAATTAATTGCCAAGTTCTGTAGATTCCACAGCTACAAAGGCTCTCACACACAACCCCTTTCCTCTCCTCAGGAAGCCATGACCCAGGTCCTTATCCCCTCTCTCCTGGACTCCTCCAAGCCCACAGGCACTTCCCCTTCTCCTCCACTGTCCAAGAGATCTGCTAAAGACACCTGTCCAATCATCGTACACCCCTTCCCAAAGACCTCCAGAGACTCCCTACTGGCTCCAGGATAAGACACAGAGTCCTCATCCTGACCCTGAATCCCTTCCACAACCTGGCTCCCAGTTATACCCTCCCTTCTGTCTACAGTCCCATCATTCCCCATGCACAGTCTCTACATGCCAGACAAACTAGGGTTCTGTCTGTTTATCTAACTCAATGTGAGATTTCCTGCTTCAATGTGTCCCCACAGGCAATTCCCCATTCTGCCCCTCCATTTCTGGGAGACCCTTTATCCTCATCACTCTTCCCAGAAGCTTCACCTTCCTTCAAGGCTTAGCTCCAGTCACCTCCTTTGGTCTGGCTAAAGCTGAAGAGGAATTCCTCTGTAGGATAAGTTTAATGACTGCCCCCTCCAGCACAAGGTTCAGCATCAGTCCAACCCAGCAGAGACAGCCCCCCGAGATCAGGGAGGTTGAGTTAGAATTGAAAATGGCTCCAACATTTCTGAGTCATCAATGGACAACTCCAGGTGGAGCATTCTGTGGATGCTCTAGGGGGTCTGCAGGAGAGGCCAGCATGGATTCTTGGATAGAAACAGGGCCAAGCAAACTGGGAAGTCTTTGCATTTGGTCCAGGGACATCAAATAGGTCTGAAGCCTGACTACTGGCCCAGCAAAGAACAAAGAAGCAGTCAATAGAAGTTGGGTAAAAGGGGGTGATGGCTTTGTTTTGACCATGGCAACTCACAGTGACCTTCCTAGGGCATAGAGGGAGGATCCACACTATCTGAATCATTGTCACCCTGAAGTATGGCTAGGGGGGTTCTCCAGTTCTTGGCCTGAGGAGAAAGCTTAGGTTTCATACCCCATCTGTGAGACATCCACATTCTCAACAGGTAAGAACCCTCAGACCTAAAGAATGTCAATCCTGGAAGGGATCCTGGGGGTCATTGTGTCAAATTTATTCAGTTCA
The DNA here is from genome assembly GCA_028658325.1 of Potorous gilbertii. Lineage (NCBI taxonomy): Eukaryota > Metazoa > Chordata > Mammalia > Diprotodontia > Potoroidae > Potorous > Potorous gilbertii. The sequence continues at coordinate 669,980,746 of CM053770.1, forward strand.
AAGAAGGAAACTGAGGCCCAGAGAAAGGACATGATTTCTTCCAAGTGACACAGGAAGCCTGGCAGGGCCAGGAATGGTCTTCAGTTTCCTAAATTCAGATGTAGCATTCTTGCCTTCTTTTTGAGGAGGAGCCCACACCCACTCCTTCCTCTGTCCCCACTGAGGGATCAGCTGTCCCTCATTCTCTGGCCTCCCAGCAGCAACCCCTTCCAAAGAAAAGTGTCCCAGCACACTGGGAGGACAACCTCCCTTCCCCCTTCCCTGAGGGTTTATGGAAGGATCGGGCTGGCAGGATGCTGAATCTCATTCCTAAAATCTCAGGATAGAGAAGGCAGGGATGTGGAAGATGCTGGGGATATTCTCCTCTCTCCCCTCCTCTCTTGGAGCCTCAGTTTCCTTCTTTATAAAATAAGATGGAAATGATTTCATCCATATCTTCCAGATCAAATATTCTGTTCCAAAATTCTATGTTCTCTGTTTCAACAATTACTATTCTAAAGTCCTTGCAGTTAGGACATTTTATATGTTAAATTCTTTGGACCATTCCACGGCTGACTTCCCAAGTTCCATGTTCTAAAGTCTCAATATTACAGGGATGTTTAATCTCTTCCATCTCTGATACTGTGGCCTATGTCCTAGGGGTTTCTCATGGCTGACATCCCATGTTCCAAGTTCTAAGGTCCTTTCTGGCTCCTACATTTCATGCCCTATAGTGCCATTCTGTTCTGACATCCTTCATTCTCTAAGATTTCTAACTTTTTTGGCACTCATTGTTCTAACATTCTGTCTTCTAAGTTCTCATCCATCTCTGACATCTGCTGCTTCTATGATTTTGAGACCTGAGCATACTCAAGCCCAGACGCAGAGTTTTTTAAATAAACCAAGGATGGCAGGTAAACCATCAACCAATAGACAGCTTATCACATACAACTGGGGCAGCCCACAGCATTTGGTTCCATCAGTTGCATCACCACCCTTCCTCCTAGCCTCGCACAGCTCCTTCACATCTCAGGCCTCCTTGTTCAACAGGGGGTCAGCATGAAATTGGCCCTCTCCAGGCCTTTTAGGCTCTTGGCTCCAAGGAGGCATGCTTGCTCCAGCAGAACTCATTGCCTGGTGAGTGTCTTCTGCAAGCCTGGCTGCCTCCTGGGGATTAAGGATATGTGCATCTCCAGTTAATCTTGGTTCTCTGTAGGGAGAAAAAGGCAAACAGTTCCAAGAGCACTGTGTTTCATGAAGTGGCTCATCAGAGCAGAGTCAAACGCATCCAAGATGGGAGGCAGAGGGGCCGTGCTGCACGAAGCTTAGAACACATAGCATTCCACCAAACACTCATGGGGCCCAGCTTACAGACAGAACAGGCTGATTAGTACCTTCCAACAATTACCCAATTTAAAACTCAGCCAAAAGTGGGTATTAGCATTATTTCTTGTAATCATGCTGTGGTCCCCAGATCAGTGGAGATGCTCTCAACTTTCAGAGGAAGGTGACAGTTGGGCCAGGCCAAGACGCCATTAGCAGAGGAGGTAAAGGATGAGTTCACAACCTCTCCTTCCATGCCCAAGCACTACACTGGATCTTTACAAACACTATTGCATTTGATCCTCTCAATAACCCTGAGAAGTGGGTGCTGTTATTGTCCTTATTTTACAAATAAAAAAGAAAAATGATAAATATTAGAGGGGTTGTAGGATGACATGCACACTGGTGCATTTTGGGTGGACCCGTCAATGGTTAATTGTAGAAAGAAATGTGGAACTATAAAAAAATACACTAAGCAGTGCATGTCCTTTGATCCAACGATACCACTGCTAAGCTTAGACCCAAAAGAGATCAATGAACAAATAAAAGGCATGTTATAAAAAAAAATTATAGCAGCTATTTTTGTGACAAAAAACTGGAAACTAAGAGGATATTCAACAATTAAAGAATGATGTAATAAGTTCTGATATGTAACTGTGATGGCATACTATTTTGCTGGGGAAAAAGACAAGAAATAGGCAAGTTCAAAGAGACATGGTAAGATATGTATGAACTGATAAAAGAGTGAGGTGAGCAGAACCAGAGAACTAATTTATACTCAACATTAATACTATAAAAATGAACAATTTTAAGGACTTAAAAACTGATAAAAAAGGAAATGAGTAGAATTAGGAGAACAATTTATACAATAATAACAACATTGTAAAAATAAATAACTTTGAAAGTTTTAAGAACTATGATCAATACAATGACCAGTCACAATTACAGAGGACAGATGATGAAACAAGACAGAAATGAGACATATGTGTATATTGATATGGAATCACTAAGAGTATTTGTTTTGTTTGATGATGAATATTTATTTCAAGATATTTTGTCTTTCCTTTCCCCAAATGGGAGAGGGGGAGAGAAAATGAAATTCAGCTAATTTTTAAAAAATAAAGAAGTGGGGGATGGAGCCAAGATGGCAGAGTAAAAGGACAGTTCTGGAGAAGCAGCCCCTCCCCCATAGCCCATAAAATACCTGGAAAAAATGACTCTAAACTAATTTTAGAGCAGCAGAAGAAAGAAAACGACGGAGTGAAACAGATTTCCAGCCCTTGGCAGCCTGGAAGGCTGACATGAAAGGTCTGTTGCAATGGACATGCAGCAGAGTACAGCCTGGCTTCGGTCGCACAATGTGGTGTGGCACAGGCAGTACCAGAGCAGGTTGGGGCACAGAATTCCAAGGAGCAGTTGCGGTTCTCAGACTACTCAACGCACAAACATCAAAGACAGCTTCAAAGGTCAGTGAGAAAGCTCTTTCACCTGGGGGAGAAGGGAACATGGTCTGGCCCCACCAGTGGCAGCAACTGCAATGACAGCATCCAGTTTTGGAGCCCTTGGCTTAAAGACCTTGGGGGAATTGAGTGCTGATCTGGATCTTAGCCCTGAGTAGTGGCCCTGGGGTAAGGAGTGCTGGCTGGCATGTGGGAGCTGGTGGAGGCTCTGAAGAGGGAATTCTACTTGCAGATTCTGGGCAGAAAAGTTTGTGGTAGCTCCCAGACTAGAGTGCAGGCCAGGAGAGGAATAAACTCCTCTCCCTTGATTGCACCACCTTGGAGGAACTGAGAACTTATAGGTTCCCAGAGTATACATTCGTCTTGAAAAGGACTCAAAAGTCAAGTAACAGGCTGTGAAAATGCCCAAGAAAGGGGAAAAAATAAGATTACAGAAGGTTACTTTCTTGGTGAACAGGTATTTTCTTCCACCCTTTCAGATGAGGAAGAACAATGCATACCATCAGAGGAAGACCCAAAAGTTAAGGCTTCTGCATCCAAAACCTCCAAAATAAATATGCAATGATCTCAGGCCATGGAAGAGTTCAAAAAGGACTTTGGAAATCAAGTAAGAGAGATGGAGGAAAAATTGGGAAAAGAAATGAGAGCGATGCAGGAAAACCACGAAAAGCAAGTCAATAGCTTGTTAAACGAGACCTCAAAAATGCTGAAGAATGGGGAGGTGGAGCCAAGATGGCGGAGTAGAAAGACTCACATATGCTAGCTCTGCACCCACAGCCCATGGATTTCCTCTAAAAAGAACTCCCAACAAATTCTGGAACAGTGGAAGCTGCACAGCAACACAGTGAAGGAGATTTCCGTTCCAGAGAGCCCTGAAAAACCGATCCCAAAGGTACATCACACACCAGAAGGGAGTGGAGCCCTCCCCTGCCCCACACGGCACTGAGAAGAGTGAGCAGATCCGAGCAGGCGTCAGGGACAGAATCTCCAGCGGCCGCGAAGTCAGTGTCTCACAGGTCAGTGAGAGAGACGTCTGGACAGGCTGAGGGCTGAGAGGGGAGTGGGGTGTCTCTATGACTCTGGCCCCCTTGGGAGGCAGCAGCAGAGGCAGCGGCAGAGGCAGCAGGTGGCCAGAGGCTTCCAGAGCAGGCAGGAGCTTGGCAGGAGCTCCATTACAAAAGGTCTCTGCATAAACCTCCTGAGGGAACTGAGCCTGGGAGGCGGCCCTGGCCCGACCTGAGCACCAGAAATTAAGCTCCCATTGAATAGCAGCCAGGCCTGCCACCAAAAGCCCTGAGGCTGGGGAGCAGCATTTGAATCTCAGACCCCAAGCACTAGCTGGGCGGACCTAGGCAGGGGTGGAGAGGACTCTCAGAAGTCAAGTCACTGGCTGGGAAAATGCCCAGAAAAGGGAAAAAAATAAGACCATAGAAGGTTATTTTCTTGACCAAATGATTCCACCATTCCTCTCTGATGAAGAAGACCAATGCTTACCA
>CM053770.1:669985503-670011280 GCA_028658325.1 Potorous gilbertii
CACGACTATTATGGAAGTCACTTGCAAAACTACACAGATATGGCCTATATTGAATTGCCTGCCTTCCCAAAGGGAATGGGTGGGTAGGGAGGGATGGGGAAAAGTTGGAACTCAAAGTTTTAGGAACAACTGTTGAGTATTGTTCTTGCTATTAGGAAATAAGAAATACAGGTAATGGGGAATAGAAAGTTATCTGGCCCTACAGGACAAAAGAGAAGATGGGGTAAGGGAAGGGAAGGATGAAAGAAGAGAGGGCAGATTGGTGATATGGGTAATTAGAATGCTCAGTGTATTGGGGAGGAGGGAGGGGACAAATGGGGAGAAAATTTTGGAACCCAAAATCTTGTGAAAATGAATGTAAAAAGCCAAATAAATAAATTTATTTAAAAAATGCTGAAGAAAATAACACCTTTAAAAATAGGGTAACTCAATTGGCAAAAGAGGTCCAAAAAGTCAATGAGGAGAAGACTACTTTAAAAAGCAGAATTAGCCAAATGGAAAAAGAAGTTTAAAAGTTTACTGAAGAAAATAGTTCTTTAAAAATGAGAATGGAGCAGATGGTAGCTAATGACTTCATGAGAAGCCAAGAAATTGTAGAGCAAAACTAAAGGAATGACAGTATGGAGGGTAATGTGGAATATCTCCCTGGAGGGGCAACTGACCTGGGGGATAGATCCAGGAGAGACAATTTAAAAATTATGGGATTACCTGAGAGCCGTGATCAAAAAAAAGAGCCTAGACATCATCTTTCATGAAATTTTCAGGGAAAACTGTCCTGATATTCTAGAACCAGAGGGTAAAATAAATATTGAAAGAATCCACTGATCTCCTCCTGAAAGACATCCAAAAAGAGAAACTCCTAGGAATATTGTAGCCGAGTTCCCAGGCCAAAGAGGAAATACTGCAAGCAGTTAATGGAAACAATTCAAGTATTAGGGAGATATAATCGGGATGACACAGGATCTAATGGCTTCTACAATAATGGATCGAGGGTCTTGAAATATGATATTCCAGAAGTCAAAGGAACTAGGATTAAAACCAGGATCATGTACCCAGCAAAACTGAGTATAATACTTCAGGTGGAAAATGGTCATGCAATGAACTAGAGGACTTTTAAGCATTGTTGGTGAAAAGACCAGAGTGGAATAGAAAATCTGACTTTCAAACTTAAGAATCAAGATAAGCATGAAAAAGTAAACAGGAAAGAGAAATCATAAGGGACTTACTAAAGTTGAACTGTTTACATTCCTACATGAAAAGATAATATTTGTAACTCTTGAAACTTTTCTAAGTATTTGGGTAGTTGGAGGGGCTATACACACATGCGTGCATGCACACACACATATAGACAGAGAGCACAGGATGAGTTGAATAGGAATGGATGATATCTAAAAAAATAAAATTAAAATTAAGGGGTGAGAGAGGAATATATTGGGAATGGAAATGGAGAAATGGAATGCAAATTATCTCTCATAAAGGAGGCAAGATAAAACTTTTTCAACAGAGGGGGAAAGGGGTGAGATGAGATGGGAAAAAGTGAAGCTTACTCTCCTCACATTTGGCTTAAGGAGGGAATAATATGAACACTCAATTTGGTATGAAAATCTATCTTACACTACAGGAAAGTAGGGGAGAAGGGGACAAATTGGGTGGGGGGATGACAGAAGGGAGGACAAATGGGAGGAAGCAGTAATTAGAAGCAAACACTTTTGGGGAGGGACAAGGTCAAAAGAGAGAATAGAATAAATGGGGGGCAGGATAGGATGGAGGGAAACATAGTTAGTCTTACATGACAAGACATGGAAATTTTTTGCAAAACTACACATATATAGCCTATATATTCCTTACGTTCTCAGTGGGGATGGGTGGGGAGGCAGGAAGGGAAAGAAGGTAGAACTCAAAATTTTAGGAATGAATGTTGAGAATTGTTTTTTGCATGCAACTGGGAAATAAGAAATACAGGCAATGTGGTATAGAAATCTATCCTGCCCAACAAGAAATGAGAGAAGATAAGGATAAGGGAAAGGAGGGGTGTGATAGAAGGGAGGGCAGATTAGGGGAAGGGGAGATCAGAATGCAGAGTGTTTGGGGGTGGGGCAGGGGAGAGATGGCGAGAAAATTTGGAACTCAAAATTTTGTGGAAATGAATGTTGAAAACTAAAAATAAATAAATAAACAAAAAAAGAAAAATCCCCAAAAGTATCAAAAAAAAAAAAAAAAAAGAATCATCCATACTCAGCTTAGCCTCAACCTTTCTTTCAAACTACCCAAGTAATGATAACATTCTTAAAAGTACAGATGTTTACACATATAAGAAACAGTGTGACCTTATTGAGTTCCCTTATAATTGGTCTTTAATGTTTACCATATATTTCTCCTGGAATTTATATATCAAATTCCACATCAAGTTCTGTTGTTATTTTTTTTTTTTATCACAAATACCTAAATGTCAGTTCATTAACAATGTTTTTTTCATTCAAGATTATCCTCAGCTTTGCTGAGTAGGTTATTTTTGGTCACAACACTAGCTCTTTTGCTCCTTGAAATGCAGTGTTTCAAGACCTATGACCTTTTGGTGTGTGCTTGTGTAATCTTGATTTTGGTGCTGCAGTATTTAAATTTTTTTCCTTGTTGCTTGTGATATTTTCTCCTTGGTTTGGGAGATTTGGAATTTGACTATGATATACCTGCCAGTTTTTATCCTGGGATCTCTTTTGGGTGGTAATCAGTGAATTTTTTTTTATTTCTACTTTAATCTCCTGTTCTAGAACTTCAGGGCAATTTGTCTTAATAATTTGTATAGTATTGCATCAAGATTCTTTTTTTGATCATGACTTTCAGATGTCTAGTGTTTCTGTACTCAGATTAGTTGTTTTTTCTAATGAGATGTTTTGCATCCTCCTCTATTTTTTCATATTTTGGATTTTGTTTTGTTATTTCTTGTTTCCCCTTGGCCAATTCTAGTTTTCAAGGAGTATTTTCTTTCTTAAGTTTTTGGATCTCTTTTTCCAATTGGTTGCCTCTCTTCAAAAATTTCAAGATTTTCTTGGATTGATGTTCTTTTTTTCTTAATTTTTCCTTTATCTTTTTTATTTGGTTTTTGAAGTCCTTTTTAAGTTCTTCCAAGAAGTCTTTTTGGGCATGTGACCATTTGATGTTCCTCTTAGAGGTAAGAGTGCCTTTTTTATTTCACTTTCTTCCTCTGAATATGAACCCAGACCTTCTCTATGCCCACAGTAGCTTTCTAAAAGTGAATAAACACATAAGAAAGAACCCAACTGTATTGTTTTGTTTTGTTTTTCTCATGGCTTCTCTTATTTGTTTTAATTCTTATATGAAACATAACTAATATGACAATGTGTTAATAAAATGTATGTGTAGAACTCATAAGATTTCATGCCATCATGGGAAAGAAAGAAGTGATTGTTGAAAACTGAAAACAAATTATTAACAAAAAAAAAAATATAGAAGTGGGGGGGGGTCATACAAGTTTGAAATTCTGTATGCTTTTTCAGATGAGGTTACTGCATAATTAATTTTACTAACTGTTTCATTTTGTTATAGGAGTAAATGTTTATAAATGTAAAAAACAAAACACAATACAACTTTTAACAAAAGGAAATAAATAGCTGTCCCATACCTGATTCCTACTGTACATTAAGTACAGGAATACTTTTCTATTTCCTGCTTTGAAGAGAACCAAGGAATGAAGTGAATTTAAGCTATAGGTAAGTCTTCACTGGAATGTTGAGGTGAGGGAATTGAGAGTATAAGGAATTGAGAGTATGACCCTTTCTTGAGGTTGTTAGGCTTCCCCAGGACTGATCCTGGTTACCCTGTGCATGGATCTAAAGAAGGCCTTTTATTAGAGAGGGAGAGGGCATGGTACCCCAATACTCTCAGCCAAACAGGTTTTAATTATTAGATAATTGTAATACAAGTAACATGTCAGAATGTGATGTGTCCTTAGAAAAAGGGGTCAATCCAAGGGGAGAGAGATTTCAAGAAGCAAAAGTCACTTCTAAATGGGAGAGAGATGGAGGAATCAGGGATAGATTCATGGAGGATTCGTGTATGGATTGAGGTCCCAAGAAAAGGATTTTAAGAGATAGTGAAAAGGGCAATTGATAGGTAGGTCTCTACAAATATAGGCCAGATGAAAATGCTAGGACAAGAGGAGGGAGCAGCTCCTGTCCAGTCTGGCTGGACTTTGAAGGTATGGAAAGGAGAAATGGAAAGAAAGGCTGAAAAGGAAGGCTGTGACCTATGGAGAGCCCAGGATGACAGGGGCAGGAATATGCCCAAAGGGCCTGAGGGCACTGCTTCTGGCTGAGAGAGGGATGAGCACATGTTTCTTCGTTTCCACAGCTGGCAACATGAAGCTGTCTGGTTCCAGCCCCTGCATCCCCGCCTCCTTCCCACCCTACCCCAAGCTGGCTCTTTGCTTGTTTACCCTCTCATCTTGTAATTATTGTGCCTCCAAATTAGAAAGGGAATTAACTAATCACAGCCTTTTCTGGCTTCTTTGGAAGTAAGAATTGTTCATCCCTAAAGAGGGTGCATTGCAGGATCATGGGGATGGGAGACCATACCTCCCAAAAGATCAGTCTCAGAGCTCTCCCTGGCCCCAAAAAGCTCTGGGCTACTTCATCCATAAGGACTCTATCCTCACCCCCCTCTGATGCCTCTTTTACAATCTGCTGGGAGTCTCATCTTCCCGAAGGGCTCATGGATTCCCAGAAGGGACCTCAGGGAAGGATTCTTGTGGAATCTAGAATGAGAAAAATGACAGAAATTGGGAGAAAGCACCCTCAAGACTTGGGGAGTGGAAGAAAAGATGCATGTAGATGGAAGATGAATGACTAAGTTCAGGGGGATGTCCATGTCAGGAAGGAGGGTCCCACAAAACAGGACTGGAAAGGTAGGGGTATCTGCTTTTAACCTCTGGAAGATGGGGAGCCACTGACAAGTGGCGATCAAGTTTGGAAGAAAGTTGCTTTTATGTTTTCTAATGGAAACACTAACAGTGAGCTTCACTGTATATAAATGGCAAGTTTCAAGAAACCACAAGTTCACCCAGGATGACCTACTGGTCACTTATTGGATCTAGAATGAATAGACTTCAATGTTCCAGGGTCTGACTGTTTAGATGGGCATCAGAACCCCCCTACATCTTGGCAAATATCTTCAAGAGTTTATGCAATAAAATTTTTAAAACTCCAGTAACACAACTTTCAAGAACCCAGGGTGACCACCACACTACAATGAGGGTCTTCCATAGAGGAACAAACAGAAATATAGTCTGGATGACATGTAATTTATAGTCAAGAATTCAATCAATTCACTTCATTAATATGGGAACTATTATATGCAGGTCAAAGAACAGAAGTTCCAAAGACACTGGAAATATCTGGAAAATGAACAAGTGTTTAAATTGTTCTGAGAAGCAAATAAGATGATGCACATGAAATGGTTCACAAAACTTAAGGATAAATATCAGTAGGTTTATTATAGTTGTAATTTAAACAATAAATATTCTAATTTCTCTCATTAAAAAAATATTATGCTCAGGGGAGTAGCATGGTCTAACCTAAGCCTTAGGAAGGTGATTCATGACTGAATGAGCAGAGGTGACGGTCTTGGAGGCAGTCCTGACTGGGGCTTCTGATTATTCCCCCCCCCCCCGCCCCCCCCCCTCCCCGACTCCTACATGCACAGGTGTTACCTATTCTGAGCAATTTCTCTGGGTGTATAGGGCATGGGACCATTGAATAAATTAATGGGACTCTCATAGACCCTACCTTTGTCTTGTGCTCTCTGTCTATCGCTCTATCTCTGATATCAATGGTAATCTGCCCTTGTGTGTACTCGACCCTACCTTTGTCTTGTGCTCTCTGTCTGTCTCTCTATCTCTGATACTAATGGTAATTTGCCCTTCTGTGTACTCGACCCTACCTTTGTCTTGTGCTCTGTCTGTCTTTCTATCTCTGATATTAATGGTAATCTGCCCTTGTGTGTACTCGACCCTACCTTTGTCTTGTGCTCTCTGTCTGTCTCTCTATCTCTGATACTAATGGTAATCTGCCCTTGTGTGTACTCGACCCTACCTTTGTCTTGTGCTCTGTCTGTCTCTCTATCTCTGATATTAATGGTAATCTGCCCTTGTGTGTACTTGACCCTATCTTTGTCTTGTGCTCTGTCTGTCTCTCTATCTCTGATATCAATGGTAATCTGCCCTTGTGTGTACTCGATCCTACCTTTGCCTTGTGTTCTCTGTCTCTGTCTCTCTCTCAGTAGTAATGGCACTCTGTCCTCATGGGAGCACTCATAGACTCTGCCTCTTGTTTTCTCTGTTTCTACCTCATGTATGAGTACATATATGTGCCTCCCTCTTTTTCTAGAGTGTGTTTCTGTCATTGGTCCGAGGGAGACAGACCTCTTCATCTGTGTCCCAGAAAGAGAGAGGATGCCCAGTAAGTTTGGCACCCAGGGGTGCAGCCAGGTTCATGTCCCAAGAATCATTGATGGAAAGCAGCTCCAGACTGGTCTGGCTAGAAACACATGAAGGCATAGCTCCAAATCCTGCTTCCTTCTGTAAATGAGGGTCACCAGGATAAAAAAATTGCCATAAACAGCCTGGATGATGTTGTTTATTGGAAAGATATATAAGCCTGTTCTGCAAACCAGCAGCTGTCTACACTACTCTATCACAATAAACTATTTCCCATGCCATCACTCACATTTAACAACATGACTACTTATGTCCCTTGTCATGGGTTGAGACAACAAAGTATAGAAATTTCAAGACTGATGTCCACAAGTAATCCTACACTTGCATCGACAATATCAGGGTCCCACAGGAATACCCATGAGAATAATTAAGAGCATAGAAAATGTTGCAAGGGACCCTGCTGTCACTAACCTTGATACATAATCATCAATGCTCAGACCTCAAGTATTCTCTGTACCTAAGACCTCAGGTAGCACGAAGCACAGTCTGATGGACAAGACACTCCCCAGATATACACAGCACAAGGGAATTTGATCAAATTAGAAAAAGCTACCCAAGTAACCAAGTAAACTTCACCCCAAACTCCAAACCACAGTATTTAGATCAAATGAAATATCACTTAGTTCTCTGTCTCTCTCTCAACTATCATTGTAACTTCAGTAAAATAGATTATTCTACAACAAACACTCACACAAAGGTTCATGGTCCCTCTGCTTCTCTTTGCAATGTGCAGGCCACCTCGGAGTGGAAGAGAGGCCAGCGACCTTCTCAAGGATGCTGGCAGTGACTGCTGCCTTCCTACCCTTACAGTCTGACTGCCCTGCCTCCCTGATTGAGGTAACAGGAGAAAACACATGGGACTCACCACACTCAGTCCCAGCTGCTCCCGGAAGAAGTAGTCCATGTTTCTTTTCTGCAGGCTGTCGAGATAGTGTTGGAATCGTGTGTACGTGTATGGGTAGCAGTAGGCAAAGTGATAGATGTCATCTTCCCGGTCAAAGCAGAAAGCAAAGGACATCACGTAGTTCTTGCGATGGTCCGGGCAGCGGTAATAGTACACATTTTTCGGTGGCAATCGTTGCCTGAAAGGAACAAAGCAAGAAATATGAGAACATCCAACTCTGGTTCAGGATGAGCAGTGAGGAAAATGAGGCTGGATGCCCGGGCTCAGGAAACTATTCACCGAGCAGCCAGAAAATGAGGGAAGCACAGTTCATTAGAGCAAAGCAAGGCTATAGGATATTAGAGATGGAGGGACCCCAGGGCATGAAATGTGGAGGTGGAACAGATCTTGGAAGAGAGGACACAGAGGGCCAGAGCACACAACAGGAAAGGTCAGAACCAGGAAAAGTTCTAGAACAGAAAACAGGGAATACCAGAGGTGGAGGGACCTGAGAACACAGAGTCCAGAATGTCCAAGGGAGGGACTGACATAGAGTAGATTCCAACCCAGGGACTATTCAACAAGGGGTCCACAAATCCAAACACATCCAATGTTCTCTTTATGATCATCATTTAACTCTAAGAAAACACACAGTTTTATTTAATGGAAAGCGTAAGCAAGGATACCTTTGGGGAATCGAATGGATGATGTGTCTTGTACATACACACACAGAAGCAACACACGTGTTACTTTTTTTACTCATGTGTATAGATGCCATTTGTGATAAGTAAAATTCAAACTCATTTGAAAGCATTTGCCCGTTTAATTAGACATGTACCATCATGTTGTCAGAAGTCACTTTTGTGTTAAGAGTCCAAAGAATTATGACATTGGAAAGGCATACTCAGAACCAACAAGGTAGGAAATTGTGGCATAGATTTGGGACTGAGAAGCAGGGCCATCAAGCAAATCCCGTGGGACATCCTTAACGAGCACTGCAACCCAAAGAATGAGCATTCCCAGGGATGGCTAGAAGCCTGGCAAAGCCCTTTGCATGGATTACCTTATGTGATCTTCACAACTCCTCTGGGAAGCAAGGGCTGTTGTTATCTCTATTTTACAGATGAAGCAGTTGAGGCTGAGAGTTTCCCCGGCGTCACCCAGCTAGGAAGTGTCTGAGGCAGAGTTTGGGCTCCTCTGCCCACACTCTACCTAGAGCACAGACTATGAAATATCAGAGCTGGGAAGGACAAGAGAACAAGGACAGAGGATACCAGAGCTAGGGTGAACCCTCCACCACTCAGTGGCAGGGCCATGGGGATCTTAGAACACAATATGGAATGACAAAGCTGGAAGTGATCTTGGAACTTAGAAGGAAGACTTCTGGGGAGATGATAGGCCAGGAAGGGAAGGAGACAACCTCGACTTTCTCAGGTTCCTGTGTGCCTTCCTCTGCAAACTATGAGGGAGTGAGTAAAAAATCACTTATTGAGCTCTTACCTTGTGCAGGGATTCTGTTAAGCTCTGGGGATGCAAGCAAAAACAATGTGGGATTATTCTGGGGGAATGATGAAAGCATGGATCCATTCTGTGCACCTCCACTCCCCCAGCCCACCCAACACTGCCTACCTAGGGAGCTCTGTGGGATGCATGAGGGCAGGAACCAGGCCATGTTCATCTTTTTTTATGCTTTAAAAATATTTTTATTGAAAATTTTGAGTTCCAAATTCTATCCCTTCCTCTCTCCCTAAGATGGTGAGCAATCAGATATAGGTTATACATGTGCAATCATGTAAAACATTTCCATACTAGTCATTTTGTACAAGAAGACTTGAATAAAAGAAAAATATGAAATAAAGTGAAAAATAGCCCATTTCAGTCTGTATTCAATCAGTATTAGTACTTTCTCTGGAGGGAGATAGCATGCTTCATCATGGATCCTTTGAGATTGTCTTGGATCATTGCATTGTTGAGAATAGTTAAGTCATCCAGAGTTGATCACTGTACAAAGTTGCTGTTACTGTGTACAACATTCTCCTGGTTCTGTTCATTTCACTCTGTATCAGTTCATCTAAATCTTTCCAGGTTTTTCCGAAATCTGCCTGTTTATCATTTCTTATAGCACAATAGTATTGCATTACAATCAGACACCACAGCTTGTTTAGCCATTCCTTAATTTTCAATTCTTTGTCACCACAAAAAGAATTGTTACAAATATTTTTTACAAATAGGCTCTTTTATCTCTCTCTTTTTTATCTCTTTTGGATACAGAGGTAGTAGTGGTATTTCTGGATCAAAGTGCATGCAGTTTTATAGCCTTTGCTCATCATTCCAAATTGTTCTCCAGAATGATTGGATCAGTTCACAACTACAGCTTTTCCATATCTCCTCTAACATCCAACAGGTTCCTTTTTTGTCAAATTAGTCAGTCTGATAGGTGTGAGGTGGTCCCTTAGAGTTGTTTTAATTTGCATTTCTCTGATCAATAGTGATTTAGGGCATTCTTTCATATGACTACAGATAACTTTGATTTGTCTTAAAACTGTCTGTTTATATCCTTTGACCATTTATCAGTTGGGGAATGACTTATATTTTTATAAGTTTGACTAAGTCTTGCTAATCCTTACTTCCCTCAAGTTAGGCTCTCTATTTCCCTCAAGGCTGAGATCTGGGTTCCAAACACAACAGTTGATAAATAACCAGTTTCATAATCAATATGAAGCCACTACCCCCAACCTCTTGCCCCTACCCATCATGATCACACAGGCCCAAGGATACGGCCAGCTGTTTTGAGGAACAATGCAGTTTTTTCATAGCTCTCCCTGTGTGAGCTGTTGACTTTTATCTCAATGCTCTGGAAATATGCCAGCTCAAGCGGATAGCTGCCAACTGTGTGTATGACCAGGAGCAACCTAATTCTCTGTACAAAGAGGGCAAGAGGCAGTGCTGCACAGTAGATAGAGAGGTAGCCCCAGAATCAGGAAGACCTAGGTTAAAATCTTGCCTCCAACCTAGGCTGACTATGTGACCTGAGCAAGCCAACCTCTTAACACTGACATAAGCTCTCGGGGCTCCTGGCAGCTCCCTAAGAGTGTAAGTGGTAGAAGAGATGCTGACTGGCTCTGGGAGAAAGGGTTTCCTCACTGGAAGGTCCCCACACCAGTGAAATCCCAAGTCCAGCCCTGGTCCCTTGTCCCTTCAGAGGGGGCTGAGAAAGGGAGTTATTATTAATGGGTCGGTATCACCATGAGGGAGCTCTCTAGTGAGATGTCTCAGTATGTCTTTTATCAATGACCCAGATAAAGAGATACATGGTTTGCTTATTAAATCTGCAGGTTGCCATCCTGGACCTTGACATTGAACCCAAAGAGATAAGTTGAGGCTTCATGGAAGGACAATCTCCCCAAGAAGCTGAACTGTCCATAAGGGGAAGGAAGTGCCTGGGGAGATGGTAGAGTCCCCCTGGAGGCCTGCAAGCAGAGAGTCTTGGTGATCTCTTGTTGGCCATGTAGCAATGAAGTCCTAGCTGGACAAGGTGCTTCTGAGATCCCAACCAGCTCTAAGATTCTTAACTTCCATCTGACAAACCTCCAAAGGGTCCTTAGACCATGGAATGTCAGAGCTCAGAAGGTCCTTAGAAAAGAGAACAGGGAACGTCAGGGAAGCTATGAACATGAACCAACTGAATAGCAAGAAACAAAAAAAAATCATATGATTATATGGAAAGAAGCAGGAAAAGTTTCTGACAAGGTATAACATCCAGTTCTGTTCGGGAAAAAAATCACTAAAAGACATAGGAATATGTGTCTTTCATCAAGCAGTATCTACTAAAAACCAAAATCCAGGATTATAAGGCATTAAACAAGAAAGACTTTCCAATAAGATCAACCATAAAGAGGATGTCCACTATAAAAATAAAAAATAGCTACACTTACACATTGCAAAGCACTTCGCAAATATTATCTTATTTGTTTCACACAATAACTTGAGAAAGTAGGTGCTATTACATGAGGAAATGGAGGCTGAGAGAGGTTACATCACTTGCCCAGGATCTCACAGCTAATAGGTATTTGAGGCTGAATTTGGATTCAGGATTCTTGACTCCAAGACAAGGGGCTCTATCCACTGCATGTGCAGAATGTCAGAACTTGTAAAGAATCTCCCAGACTCAAAGATTAAAGACAGTAGTGGCAAGGTTCTATTTGGGGTCCCTTGATAAAGGTCACTTACATGTTTCAATCAGCAACTGCTCTTCACTAAACCCATCAAATTATTTAAATAATCGTACCACCACCCACCTTGCTCTTCCATGTCAGCTGTCTCCAGCTTAGATGTGTGCACAGGGAGAATGCCTATCTTCAACAAACCCTCTGCACTTTGGTTTAAAATCAATGGAAAATGGAGCAGCCAAGGCAGTGAGTGCTGAAGCTTGCCAGTGTCTGGTGGGGGCATGAAGCGAGGAATCACAAACCCTTGGAGTGGGAAAGCTTTCGGAGGCATCAGCCCAACCTGTCTCTGAATAAGGATCCCCTTGGCCAATCCTATGTCACAGAACATCCTAGCCTCTGCTGGAGACTCTCCAGGAAGCTCACCACTTTGTAAGGCAGCGCATTTCACTTTTGGACAACTCTCATTGTAAAGCAGAGTTGAGTCTTTTCCCAACTCCCACCCAACCCAGTGCTCACCATGGTGCCCTTCAGGGTCAAACAGGAAAGAATAATGTCTAAGCCTTCTTCCTCATGACAGCCCTGCAAATTCTTTGGGAAGGCTAGCACATGCCCCCGAGTGGCTAAACATGCCCAGTTCCTTCAAATGATCCTCATGTGTCATGAACACAGCCCCTTCCTATCTTGGCTGCCCTCCCTGGCTGCCTTCCTGTGGCACTCAGATCGGAAAGTGGGCAAACCAGGGCATGAGATGGCAGGTCCTTTTACCTCCTCACTTCTGGATGCAATGTCTCTCTACATGCAGCCCAAGGCTGCCCCATAACACTACTGACTCATACTGAGCTGCTGTCTACTCAACCCCCAGAATTTTTTTAGGCAAATTGCTGCCTGTTTGTACTTGTGAAGCTGATACTTCAAAGTCAAATGGAAGAGTTTCCACCAGCTCAGATTCAGCCCAAGGCTCCAGCCCACCAAGACACTTTGGGATCCTGACTCTGTCCTCCACTGAGTTAGCTCTCCCTCCCAGTCTGATGCCATCTGTAGATCTGACGAGCCTACCACCCATTTCTTTACCCAGGTCATGGATAAAAAATTAAACACATGCTGCCAAACATATCTCTGAGGAGAAGGGAGCCCCTGGAGTTTATGTAGTGGGGGGGCCACTGTAATATGACATTTCAAGAGATGAGGGAATTTGTACAAGGTTGCCTGGCAAGTTGGCATCAGAGTCAGTAAGGGTACGAACCCAGGCAAAGTCAAGGAGTTTTGCAGCAACTCAGCTAGAATTCCAAGGTCAGCCTCAAGGATAACATTGAAGAGCCTCTTCACAAGGTGACCTTGGTGGAACATCATTTCCCCTTTTCCTGATCGAGGCTCTCACCAAAGGGGCCTTCTCTCTGTCCCACACCCACAATTCTCTATCTCTGGACCTCGTGTCTTTGTACTGGCTATCCTCCATGCCTGGAAGGCCCCCCACCTCTTCCCCACTACTCCACAGAATCATGTCTTCCATCTCCACTCATGAATCTCATGCCCCATCTTTTACATGAAACCTTTTCCAAACTTCTCAGGGGCATTTTTATCTAAAAAAGCTGGAATCTAACTATAGAAATCTCCGTGATTTCTTCTTAGAAATGACAATGGCACTTTCAACAAGATGGTGACATAAACTTCCTTTTTTAAAAAGTCAAATTAACCACAAGAACTCGAAAGAACTATCAGGTAGGCAGGGTGATAATAAATCTGACCAAAGCAAGAGTAACAAAGAATTCCTCCCAAGAGAATATTTCCAAGATGACAAGGTCATATTTTGTGCATATGGCTATAGTAATTGTGTATTTATTCTGTATGTATTTATCGTGTATAGGCTTACATATGCTTACATGTTACATATAGGCTTCCATGTTATCTACCCTATAGAGGGCAGAAATTGTTTCATTTTTAATGTTTGTACTTCTAGCTACTGCCTTCAGCATCTCATTTTCAATGCTAACTGTGTCCTTTGTCCTGGAGGTGACCCTGGGCTCCTAGAAAGTCATGCCATGGGAGCGCAGACTCTGACCTGTTCTTCCAGGGTGGAAAGGCTTGGAGTATGGCTCTGACAACAGAATGATTCTGTCTTCCAAGGATTGGCCTAGCTGACTGGAGTCAGAGAAACTCATTACCACTGGACTGGACACTCAGTAATGAAACTTTTTTGGAATTTATAATAAACAAAAAGTAAATAGTAATGAGAAAAAAAGAGCTGGCAATAATATAGTAGTAACGTAATATAATGACGGTCATGATGTAATAGTAATAAGAAGAAAGACACGATTAAGAGTTAACCCTGAATTATTTATTGAAACTAGAAAAGGGGAAACAGAAATGACATTGTCATGGACTCTAATCATTTCATTCACAAGTTAAATAAATGTAAATTAATTATAACAAGGAGACAAAGATAGCCCAGAAATCACCTTAGTCAGCAAACAGAGAGAGATGGCTTCCAAGGAGACTATGGGTTAGAATGGAAATTTGTCTTTAAAAGATTAAAAAGGACGCTGAATGATTACAGGCAGGATCATGTCATAAGGTGGAGAGAAGCAGTGGAGGGTAAAGACGTTCTAAATAGATGTTGGCAAAAAGACCCACCCAAGCAAAGTCATCCTAAGGGCAATCGAGGATGAAAATAGAGAAATCCAAAAAGGAGAAAAATGGCAAGGATTCTCCTTCTCTGCTAAGGACATGAAACCGCCATACTTGGTCAGAAGATGCAGAAACAGTGTCATAAAGAGCAAAGGTGGGCAAAGCAGCCCCATGGGATGAGACGTTTCTAGTCTATGCTTGGAGCTACCCTCCCAACCTCCCTCCCGCTAACCCAGATGAAGGTTACTGGGGTCTACAGGGCTCTAGGAGAATAGTGGCAACCAATGACCTGTCTGCTTCCTTTCCTATCTGTTCAGAACCTTTATGAGGGTCATCTATATGGGAGTTTCAGGGATCCTGGAGGAAGGCATTCACAGGAGCAAGCAGGCTTTCTCATGGATTTATCATTATCTCACAACTGATTGAGTTGTAGAGAAAATAAGACCTTATCATGTTTACTGTTGGTTAAGTGCAAAAAAGAAAGTATTTGACTTGGCAGAATGGAAGACTGTCTTAAAGGCAAGCATCTTTATTAGCACTGTGAGCTCATTCAACAGCATCTTCACATGGCAATGGAATAATGTGGAGATGGATGATGGCGTGCCCAGAACTGCAAAGGAGGGGGGAGCAGCCTGGGGGGCTTTCACTAAGTTGTAGAGCACTCTTCCTGACCCCAAGCTGCCCGTGAAGGCGAGGGCTAATCTTTCTGATGCCAATACTTTACTAGTGTCTCTCCACAGCAGTGAGACCTGGAATGCCAATGACTCTGAAGAACTAAAGACAAACACAACACTGAAAGCACTGGAAAAATGCATGATGGGTATAAGCAGACTGCAACAGGAAAAGGAGAGACTAGGAGGAAGATCAAGAGTCAAGGACACAATCAAGGAAGTGCATGACAGGGAGAAAAGATGGGCTGATCATGAGGTGACAGCATGAGATGCTAGACACAGAGCCACAGAGCTCCCCTGGCACTCCCGTGATGTGAACAGAAAGCAGGAAAAAGGTCTGCAGCATGCTGGGGGGACTCCCTCAACATGGATGATGCCTTCTCCAATGTCATCAACGATCTTGTAACTGTCACATCTGATAATCTCCTCTCAGACCCTATTGTCTATGACCTCTACAGCTTGTGACATTGTTGGCCACCTTCTCCTCCAAGATTTGTCTCTTTCCTCAGTTTTCATGACAACATTCCTTCCTCTCTGACTCACTGTTCCTTCTCAGTTAACTATGCTGAATCATCCTCCATCTCCTACCTACAAAGTGTGGGTGCCCCCTAAGGCCCAATCATCTTCTCTTTTCTTTGTATATTTATTCTGTCTCTGTCTCTCTCTGTCTCTGTCTGTCTGTCTCTCTCTCATTATCTCCCATGGGTTCAATCATGTCTATGAAAATGATTCCCAGATTTATATACCCAGTGCAACCTCTCTCTTAATTTAACTCTGGTCCCATATCTCCAACTGTCTACTGGACATCTACACCTAGATCACCCACAATCATCCAAACATACCCAAAACAAAACAGATGTTTTCCCCTAAATTCACCCCTTTTCTAATTGTTCTGTTTCTGCCCAGATCAATACCATCCTTCTCACTGGCTAGATTCATAACCTCCAAATTCTTCTTGACTTCACCCTAACCTGCTGTCACCACCTGTAATCAGGTATCAAGTCTTGTTGACTTTCCTTCCACAATGGCTCTCATGTCAGTTCTCTTTTCCCCACCACCATTCGGGCCTTTACATATTGTATTGGTCTACCTGACTCCAGGCTGTCTTCTTATCAGGTCACCTCATTGAACAAGGACCTTCCACTACTCCCCTCAGTCTGACCTTCCTGCCTCCTATCCAGATAAATGAGCCTCTTCAACGTCCCTTAAAGACCACTGGAGATGAAACCACCTCTATGTGCTATCTCCTCCTATTAAAATGTGAGCTCCCTGGGAGACTTTCTGTTTGTATCTACAGTGCTCAGCACAGGGCTCTGCACAGAGTGAGTGCTTAATAAATGCTCCCCTCTCCTCCTCCCTTCTTTCCTTTCTTCCTTCCTTTCCTTCCTTGCCTCCCTTTCTCCCTTCAGCTCAAGAAGAGTATCTTCCCTAAGATTTCTTCCCAGACATTGTCAGAGATCTTCCTGCCCCACTTAGCTGGTATTTGCTTCATGTCCATACTTTGGGGTCACAACCTCTACATTCCTTGGTAGACTCACCTCACTTGTGTGTATCTATGTTGTATCCCCTTAGTAGAATGTTAGCTCTGGAGGACAGGAATGTGTCCTTTTTTTCTCTGTGACCTCAGCCCCCAGCATGGAGCCTCCCTCATATAGAGTAGGTGCCTAATAAAAGCTCAATCTGAATGATTACAATTCAGTGCTACAACAATGTGGGCTATGATCACACAAATAAGGAGGGTCACCTGGGCTGATTGACAGAGGCAAGATACACAAAAGATTCCAACAGGCTAAAACACTTCCCTGGACCAAAGAAGGTTGCAATTAATAACAGTAAGTTGAAAGGTATGGTTGTTGTTTTTTTACTCTAGTTCAAAGAATCAGCTTTACAAGCACGAAGGGGGAAGGCATGGCCAGGCAATAGTCCTTGCGAAAAAGACCTGGAGGCTTTAGTGGACTATATGCTCAATATACAACAACAATGTGGTGGGCATCCCGCAGGAGGGCTACTTCAATCCTGGGTAGAAATGAGGGTGGCTGAGAGTGTGCAGGGCAAGCAGGTGATTTTGCCATCTGCCCTGGTTAGATTCACTCTAGAAAATTGTGTTGAGTTCTATGCACCACTGTGTGAGAAGGATGGTGGTTAACTGGATAGCACTTTGAGTAAAGGTGAAGAGGAAAGAGAATTAAAGAGAGGGGAGGAAAGGAGGATGAAAGAGGTAGATAAATAAATGGGCAGATAGATAAGTAGATGGGTACGTAGGTAGACCAAATATTTTTTATCTGCTTACCATGTATTAGGCATTGAGCTAAATTCTGGAAATATAAATACAAAGAAGGACAGCTCTGTTCTCAAGGAGATTACAATCTAATGAGGGAAGGTGCAGTGAGGGGCATTGGGAGGGGAGTGGGGAGCCTTCAGGGAGGTGACTCACTGGCCAAAGTTCATCTATCAGAGTTGCTGAACAAAGTAGGGATAGATAAAAGAGAAGGTACCAGGAGGCCATGCTGGCTGAGTTCATGTATCTGAAGGATGGTGGTCTTGGGAAAGATGGTCTACACTTACTTGTTCTGCTTGGTCCCAGGGGGCAGTGGGAAGGTGAACCAGCCAGCTCCAAGACTGAATCCGTGAGCGATTGGTATCTCTGCTTGGCAATACTGATCTCTTGGAGGGAAAAATGAAGTTGAGGGGAAAAACCCAACGCTCCATTTTAAGAGTGTGTGTCATCACAGGAAGGGAAAGCATTTGATTGGATGACTAATGTTGTGCTCTCTTCAACAAAGCTGCCATCACCTGAGAAAAGTCATGGAGCTTTGAAAGCCCTGCTGAGTCCTGCTGTGGGGGAGGATCCCTGCCTTCCTGACACCACCGCGCCAACGTCCTGTCAGTCACCTCCCACTGGGGTACTTCACCCTAAACAGTCTCCTTTACCCGCCTTCATCGGTCCCCATGGGGAAGATGGATGATCTCCAGCAATAAGGATTCAGGCCTTAATAGCTATAGGAGATGGGAGTTTGCTCTACCTCTGTCAGAACAACTTGACTGGGAAAAGGAGATGGTGGGTACAGACCCCCTCATCAATCAGTGAACTAGTCTCTCACCAGTGATGTTTTGTAGGCAGTCAAAGACAAGAGGTAGGAACCTGGGACCGGACATAGAAGACCTGCATTTTGGTCCTGGCTCAACCTAGAACTGTGGCCCCAGGAAGGTTCCTTGCTCTCTCTGGGTAACAACATCTTCAAAGACCTTAATCTGCAAAGAAGCTCTATGTTCTTTGTTCTTAAATCAGGCTCAGCCCTGACATCTGATGCCCATCTCAGGTCAATAAGCATTCACCAAATGCCTCCTCAGTGCCAGAAGGGAGACCAAGACAGAAGAGAAAATGACTCCTGCCCTCAGGGAACTACCATCCTACTGAGGGAGGTGTGGTACAAGACATACACAGATGTCTATAGCCTAAACTCATTCATAGTAAACACAGAATGACTGTCGGGAGGTAGGTACAAACCCTTGGGAGATCAGATATGAGGAAACTGCGTACTGCAGGTCACAAGCATGTTGGTGTGGATGATTTCCTCTGGGAGCAGATGATGTTCGTTGACATGCTTTCAGAAAAGCACAGACAGTGTGTGCATCTCCATCACATGCATGACAGATACCTGCCAGGGTCTGCAGAGAGAGCAGCGCTGCCACCAGCAATGTTGCATCCAACTACACTCTAGGTCTCAATTTCTCAAACTGCAGGCCTGAGTGCTGGCACAACATCCCAGACACCTGCTCCCAGTAAATACTTGGTTAGAAGATCCCAAGTGGCCAATGCCCATCCATGGTATCTGTACAACTTTTTCTATTTCCATCATCAGCTCTCCCCTCTTACATTTCCACCATTGGAGGTTGAACCCTCACCACCTCTCATGCTATGGAGCAACTAGTGGTCTCAAATGAGACTCAAATGTCTCTGGCTTCCAAAAAGTTGCCAAAATACTTTTTCTAAGGCAAAATTCTGCCCACATCACTCCCTTGCTCAGAAATCTCCTGAGATTCCCTACGGCCTTTTAGACAAAATAGAAATAAATGCCTTAGGCAGAAATACACAAGATAAAGAGAGATGAAACTGGCATCAGGAAGATATAGGTTCAAATTCTGCCTTAAACACAGTTTTAAGACGCTAGGCAAGTCACCTAAACTTTGCCTCAGTTAACTCAACTGTACAAAAGAAAAATGGGGACAATAACAGCTGAGATTCCTCTAGAGTTGCTGTGAGGATACAAGCAGATATTTATAAAGCGCTTTGACAGCCTCGAAGCGTTCTTTAGGGGTTAGTCATCATTATTAATAGCGCTGATCATATATGAGTCCCTATACACAGTAAATCTCTAGTAATTACCTGCGAAATTAAATGGTAGCGAATGCAGTATTTCCGTAAACTATGGAGCCCAGAGTAGAGGGAGCTGAACCATGAGCACTGAACATTGCTCAAAGCCACCTAATGAAATTCAAGATCCTATTAGCTTTCTTGGCAGTCATTTAGGGTCTGTGACTCATATGGAACTTGTGGTCCATTATAGCCCCCAGATCTTTCACAGATGAATGGCTGTCTAGCCAAGGTTCCCACACTTTTACTTGTTAAATTGGTTTTATTGAACCCAAATATAAGATGTTCAATTTCACTCCTAGTAGATTCAGTACAATGTTCTAAGGTAATACAATAGGAACACATCTTTGGGGATCTTAACTTTGACATCCAGTAGTGTAGCTATTTCACCCAGCACTGGGTCACCTACTAAATAGGCCACCCAGGACTTTAATGAAGCCATTCATCCATTAAAAAATAATAATGTTGAGTTGCCGGGACTCTTCCTAGCTAATCAAGTCCATCCCCTAGAATGACACCCTTCCAGCTATATTATAAACTGTAGCCTCTGGTTTTGTTGCCTCTAAAAGAGAGTCCTTAGACTTCGTGACTTGTGTAGTTATGGGTCAGTTTCTCCAGCATTATGTACTCCCCCTCCCCTGAAGAATTCTTCTCCAACTCCTTGTCTGGGTTGCTGCAGCAGCCTTCTCTGGCCCTTTCCAAAGATTTATTCATTATCTTTTGTTTTAATTGTTTCTCTAAAATAATTAGAATTTCATTACTATATCTGAAAGTTTAATATAGTCATTAGAATGGCAAAGGAAGCCTGTTGGAGATATATTAGTATTTTCATCCTTGTACAAGTGCTGGGAAAATGTTGACATAGAAGTTTAAATCAATGATTTCATTCATTCATTAACTCCATTCTGTCCCAAACTCTGAAAGAAATAAGAAACAAACAGCCAATCTGCCAGAACACAGAGCGCACCACCTGGAGGTTTAGGAAGAGGGGTTGATATTTTAGCCCTGTCATTCCCAGGGCATCAGGACCTGGAGGGGAGGGAGCTAGAGGCTGGGCTTCCAAGCCCACCATGTTGGGGCAACCAGTGAAGGCTAACTCTTTTCCATTCTTAAAGCTGCTTCTCTCCTCACCCCCAAGAATCATCTCTGGAGCTGACATAATCTTCCCTACACAAAGACATGCTTGCATCTTCTCTCCATTGTTGGGAGCCTGTCATGTGTCCAGGGGTGTATTGGCACACAAGAACCTCCTCTATGGGGCTCTGCTTTCAGGTACCTTCATGGCACAGTCACCACTGAGAGCACTGACTCTGTAGTCCTGGGATCTGGCACTGCCAAGAGCAGAGTTAATCCACCTTCCCTCTGGCATATATGTCCTCTTCACTGCCACCACCTGGCAACCATGGTGGCCTTCAACATGTAGCTCAAGCACCATCTTCTACATAATCCCCTGGCATCCCCTTCCATAAATGACAGGAGTTCTTTTTGTATTCATTCTGTATATTTTTATGCTATGTGGGCTGGAGAACTGATGAGCATCTTTGAATTTTCAGTTCAGAGGGCCAAGCATTTCCATCTCAACCCTGAGAATCATCTGAGGCTACTGTCATCTTTGAGCCCGAAGTCAGACTTGTGTCATGCCCAGGAATTTTTAAAGGGGGTACATGGTCTGTGCAAGACAGGCTGAGAGATAGGAGCAGGGACCTCAAGAACTGAGCAGCAGTGACTGGTTTGTCCCCAGCTTCATTCATCAAGTAACAAGCGGATTGGCAATGGCAAAAGGAGAAAGGACAAAATAAAAAGATAAAGGATAAAGTGAAAGGAAGGATGGAGGGAGAGAGAGAAGGAGGAGGGAAGGAGAGAGGGAGGAGAGATGGAAGGAGAGAGAAGGAGAATGAGGAGGGATGGAAAGAATGTGAAAGAACTAGAAGGAGAGAGAGAAAGAGGGAAAGGAAAGAGAGAATGAGAAGGGATGGAAGGAGAGAGAGAGAAGGGATTGGATCTACTCCTTGTTCCACCTCTTCAGGGATTGAGGGAATTTTGTAAAAAAGAAGAGCTCTGCTCTACTATCACGTGTTCTAAACATTTCCTGTCTCCTGAATTATCTCTCAAATATAAGAAACCCAGGATTCACTCCAGATAAACATAAATTAAACTATGGCAGCTCCCTAAATGTTAGGCATTTTCATAACGTGGAGATCAGTGGTAATGTGGATGTACTCACAGTTCTCATCGAAAAGTTCCAGAGAACAGCAGAGGAAGGGGCTTGGTGAGCCACAGCAGGCAGCATATTTTCCCTGGTATAACAGCAACAGCAACAAACCAAGTTAAGTGCTGGTTCAAGTGCACTGGCTTTACATTTCTAGGTGAACATTGTTTCACTCTTGTCTTTGTCAAACCAGAACTGCCTTCTTCCTGTTCCTCACCCAACAGGATCTCCCACTCTGTGGCTTTGCATTGGTGGTTGTCCACCTGGATCACTCTCCCTCCTCTTAGAATCCCTTTCTTCCATCAAGACTCATCTCCAGCACAAACTTTTAGTCAGCTGCTGAAAATGCCCATGCTCCTCCAAATTTTTTTAGGTCTTCTTTATATGTATTACACCTATCCTTAAATGTATACAAGTTGCCTCCTTCAACAAACTCTAAGGTCCTGAGGGCAGGGGCTGCTTCCATTTGATCTTTATTTCCACAGACCTGGCACAGTGCTGGGCACATAGTGGGTGCATGATAGACACACACTGAAGGATATATTGATTACTAACCCTGAGACCTGGGCTGCCTATACTGTCTTTCAATAATATACTTGTGGGTGGTCTCTCCATACCTTATCTCATTATTCTGGGTTGCCCTAAAGACCTCATCTGATAGTGGCTCAACTCTGGAGGAGAATTTCTCCAGGCTTACCTGAACTGGTCTATAGATGCTAGATGTAGTCCACCACTTTCCTTTCTGTTTGTGTGTTCCCAAAACCTAACCCAAGGCCATAGGAGACCCTTAAAAGTGCCTGCTGAGTTACCAGGTGATTGATTGATTGATCATTAGGTCTAAACAAAAAGGTCTTTCCAGCTTGGATGGCCCTCCCAGAGCTTATGCTCCACTCGGCCAGATTTCAAGGGCTCAGGGTCATTATAATGGCCCATAATCTGTTTGGAGGTAGATGTCTGTAAAGGAAACAGACACAAAACTTTGATGCATTTGTTGAGGAACATTGCTGAGGTTTCTTTTCTGCCCCTTATCACAAAATTCCACTTCAATGAACAATTATTCAGGCCTTGCTGGGCAGAGAGTCCAGTGCTAGACACTGGGAAGACATGAGGTTTAGATCATAACCACAAGAATTTGCCTTCTTGCCTTCATCAGGTCACAGCATGTATAGGGGCAGAAAAGACACAGGCAGGTGACTGCAGGTGCCTATAGGCATGAGCAAAGAATTCTCTGAGGCTTTAGGTTAATATTGAACAAGGAGACCAAGGAGGACTTCCCAGAGGGCATAGCTTTAAAGGATGAGTAAAGGAAATTGTGCAGCAGAGAAGTGTTTGATACGGCAGTAGGCATGGCAGGCCAAGGGAACAAGCAGTGGCAAGGATGACAGAATTCTGGGGACCAAAGGGGCTCAGAGGGCTCCCCTGCCAGGAATCTTCTCAGTTGCCTTCCTCAAGAAAGCTGTCCAGTCCCTGCTTGGAGAACCCCAGTGAAGGGAAGCACCCTTCTTCCTCAAGGACTTTATTCTACCTTGAGACAGGCGTGGGACCATCACATCTAATAGGAACATGGAGACATAGAAGAAGCTGGTCATCACTGTTCCTACCTGCATGAAATGTCTCCTCCACTCCTCCATCAGTCACCATAAAGAGAAGAAGGGAAAGAGGAGGAGAAAGAGAAGGAGGAGGAGGAAGAGGAGGAGGAGGAGGAGGAGAAATTAAATTAAATGAAAGTGATGCAGGAAAATTATGAAAAGAGAATTAACAGAGTTTGGTAAAAGAGACACAAAAAACACTGAAGAAAATAACAACGTAAAAAAGAATTGGCCAAATAGTAAAAGAGGAACAAAAATTCACTGAAGGAAAGAACTCTTTAAAAAGCAGGATTGGTCAAATGGAAAAAGTGGCACAAAAGCTCACTGAAGAAAATAAGTTTTTAAAAAAATTAAAAAATTGGACCAATAAAAGTTAACAACTCTATGTGACATCCAGAAACAACAGAACAAATTAAAAAGAATTTAAAAAATAGAAAAAAGTGAAATATTCAATTGGAAAAAACTGGAAAATAGATTGAAAAGAGATAATTTAAGAATTACTGGACTACTCAAAAGTTATGATGAAAAAAGGGTCTAGATATGACATTTCATGAAATTATAAAGGAAAACTGCCCCAATATCCAAGAACCAGATGATTAAAATAAAAATGGAAAGAATCTGCCAATCACCTCCTAAAAGAGATCCCCAAATGAAAACTCCCAGGAATTCTAGAGCCAAATTCCATAGCTCCAACTTAAGGGGAAAACAGTCAGAAAGAAACCATTCAAATATGGCAAAGCCACAGTCAGAATCACACAAGATTCATCAGCTACCATGTTAAAGAAGCAGAGGGCTTGGGATATGATATTCTGGAAGACAAATGAGTCAGGATTACAATAAATAATAACCTACCCAGCAAAACTGAGTACAATTCTTCAGGGCAAAATATAGAGATTTAATGAAATAGAGGATTTTCAAATATTCCTGATGGAAAGACCAGAGCTGAATAGAAAATGTGACATTCAAGTACAAGAGAAGCATAAAAAGGTAAACCTGAAAGAGAAATGATAAAGGACTTCTTAAGGTTACTTTGTTTATATTCCTATATGGGAAAATGATAGATGTAACTCCTAAGAAGTTTATCAGTATTAGGGTAGTTAAAAAGACTGTACATAAACAGAGGGTATGAATGTGAGTTGATTATGTTGGAATAATATTAAAAAATGAAGGAGAAAGAGGGATACACTAGGAGAAAGGGGAAGGGAGAAGAAGAATGGGTAAAATTATTTTTTAAAGAGAAGAGGCATACAAGAAAGTTTCTAGAGTGGAGGGGGGAAAATGGTGGGGGAAGGAGTGGTGAGCAGTGCTTGAACTTCACTCTCATTAAAATTGGTTCGAACAGGAACAATTTTATATGGATATACATACACACATATATGTGCATATATATGTACATACGCATGGTATGTATATATATGTATATATACGATATATATATATATATATATATATATATATATATATATATGCAGGTATCTTATGCAACAGAGAAGTAGGAAGTTGGGGAAAGGGGGTAAGAGAAAGGCAGGAGATATAATAAAAGGGAGGGAAGATTAAGGAAGATAGTGGCCAGAAGCAAAACAGAATTTTGAGGAAACACTGGGTAATAGTAGAGAAAGGATAATAAACCGAAGAAAATAGGATGGAGAGAAATGCACAGTTAGAAATCATAACTATTAATGTGAAAAGGATAAACTCATCCATAAAATGGAATCAGATATCAAAATGGATTAGACAACAGAACGCAGCAATATGTTGTTTACAAGAAACATACTTGAGAGGGACACAGCCAAGATGGTAGAGTATAAGCAGGGACCTACCTGCTCTCCCCCAAACCCCTCAAAAAACCTGTAAAAATGACTTTAAGGGGGGAGGAGCCAAGATGGCGGAGTAGAAAGATTCACATATGCTAGCTCCAAACCCACAGCCCAAGGATTTCTTGTAAAAAGAACTCCCAACAAATTCTGGATCAGTGGAAGCCACGCAGCAACAGAAAGAAAGAGATTTCCATTCGAGAGAACCCTGAAAAACCGATCCCAAAGGTCCATCGTGCACCGGACAGGAGCGGAGCCCTCCCCTGCCCTGGCTGTGTGGCACTGAGAGCAGCAGATCCAAGCGGGCTTCAAGGATGGAATCTACAGTGGCCGCGAATGTCCCTCCACCCACAGGAGCTACAGGTCAGTGAGAGAGACTTCTGGACTGGCTGAGAAGGGAGCGGGGTGTCTCCATAACTCAGGCCCCCTCAGGAGGCAGCAGCAAAGGCAGTGGGTGGCTAGAGGCTCCTGGAGCAGGCAGGAGCTCCATTACAGAAGGTCTCTGCATAAAATCCCCGAGGGAACTGAGCCTGGGAGGCAGCCCTGCCCCCACCTGAGAACCTGAAATTAATCTTACCCTGAATAGCAGTCCCTCCCACCGAAAGCCCTGAGGCTGGGGAGCAGCATTTGAATCTCAGACCCCAAGCACTAGCTGGGCGGATCTGGGCAGGGGTGGAGAGGAATCTCAGAAGTCAAGTAACTGGCTGGGAAAATGCCCAGAAAGGGGAAAAAAAATAAGACCATAGAAGGTTACTTTCTTGGTGAGCAGATGTTCCCTACCTTCCTTTCTG
Organism: Potorous gilbertii; assembly: GCA_028658325.1. Taxonomy (NCBI): domain Eukaryota; kingdom Metazoa; phylum Chordata; class Mammalia; order Diprotodontia; family Potoroidae; genus Potorous; species Potorous gilbertii. The sequence goes on from CM053770.1 coordinate 670,011,141, forward strand.
ACAAGGAAGACCAATGCTTACCATCAGGGAAAGACATAGGAGTCAAGGCCTCCGTATCCCAAACATCCAAAATAGATATCCAATGGGCTCAGGCCATGGAAGAGTTCAAAAAGGATTTTGAAAATCAAGTTAGACAGGTG
>CM053770.1:670011780-670029268 GCA_028658325.1 Potorous gilbertii
AGAGATGATAGAAGAGAGGGCAGATTGGTGATATGGGTAATTAGAATGCTCAGTGTATTGGGGAAGGGGGAGGGAACAAATGGGGAGAAAATTTGGAACCCAAAATTTTGTGAAAATGAACATAAAAAGTTAAATAAATAAATTTAATTAAAAAAATAAAATAAAATAAAGGTTAAAAAAAAAAGGCAGGCCACATACCAAGAATATGGGGACCACAGAAAAGAAGACAAAGCTTTGACAGATGATCCATCCTGGGTTCTGCCACCACCTGGCCCTCAGGATCTCCCAGCTCCCCAGGGCCTGGCCAGCACTTGACCTTCTAGGAGGTTCCCAGTCAGGCTCTGGCTACTGGGTGTTATGGACTCCCCTCAACTCATCTCTTCATTGTCTTCTGCTACACCTCAAATGCCTTTTAAAGACAGAACAGCAAAGTACTTGGCATTTTTAGCTTCTCCTCTGATTGGGAAAGAAAAACCTAATTTTGTTTGGAAACTCAGGCTGCAAGCTGTCACTTTTAAGAGTTTCAAAGGACATCAGGGAGAAAGAATGGACAGGAATGGGGCCAAAGTTAGTGTTCCCCAGCTCCTCAGATAGCTTTCAGTAGCTCTCAGTCACCTCTAGGATTATCCAAAGTTTCCTCAGTCTGACCTTTCCAGAAATTTTCACATCACTGCCCTTTCTGCACCCTGGTTTCTGGCCACAATGGCCTACCAGGTGCTCCCCAAAATTGACCTTCTATCTCTGAACTCTGCACAATCATCCCAGTGTGCCTTCTCTCTGCTTCCAAAGAAAGGTGATTTCCAACAAAGCTAGTAATTGCCCAGCTAAAGGGTAACAGCCCAAAGTTGCACTGAGGCTTGAAATCAGGTTCTCTGGGAGCTGGGTGCAAGGAAAGGAAGCTTGGAGGGCTACCTGGCAAGAATGATGGATAAGGGTTCTGGTCACTGGTGTCCTTGGAATGTCTAAAGGAATCAAGGAGAACCCCTACCATGAAGACCCCTGTAGAGACTGGGGGGGAGCAGGAGCCCCAAAAGAGTATGGGCACCATGGAGTTCTGCATCATGGAGAAAATATCTTTTGGTGTAATTCCCGGTCCATTGGAGTATTTTTAGTATGAGGAAAAACTTTCCAGAGCTGTCCAGAAGTGAGACAGGTGAACCCAATCCATGAAGGCTTTCATCCAGCCTCTGCTTTTCAGGGCTTATGGACAAGACAAAACCCTAGAGACCACTGGGTCCAACCCCTTCATCTTCCAGACTGGGAAACTGAACCCAAGGACGAGGCAGCACGTGATCCTCAGTGACTGTGAACAGCAGAGCCAGGATTTGGTCCCAGGGATTCTGAAGTTGGAGAGAACCGTCTTCTTTCTGCCCCATACAGCAGTGGGGAGGAAGGGGAGGGGTCTGGTCTAGCCCCAAGATTCTGTGATTTTGTGTTTCTCTATAAATACAAGGAAAGATTACTCTGCCCAGCAGAAAGACACAGAGCTGGAAGCGGGCACCCAGAGTGCTGCTGAGGCCAAATATTGGCTTCATCTGTGCAGGTTCAAAGTAGAGACACCGTCTTAATAACTGTAATCTGGAGGGAAAGAAGGAGGGGGAGCCCTGGCTGGGAGACGGGGTTTCCATTTTAGGTACAGCAGGTAATGAGTATTGACTTTTACTGAGCTCAGGAAGGAACAGAGACAGCACCAATTGTCCTCCCTCCCCCAAGTCCCCCAGAGATGCTCCAGGTGTCCAGGTTCAAGGCCTTCTGAAGACGAGCTTCCTGAGAGCAGGGGTATGTCCGGAATACAGCACAGAGACACTTTCTCATTCGCTTATCTACTTGGAAGAGCTCTGGCCTCCTCAGGGCCTGGAGGAGGTCTTAATTCAGCTTACTTGGACCAGCACTGAAGCAGGGGCCCTGGGCCCCTGGTGGAAATGCAGAGATGCAGTTGGGGTCTGAGAGTCTGGGTTTGAATCTTTTCTCCGTGTGACCTTAGCCTAGTCACTGAACCTCAACAAGCTTCATTTTCTTCCTCTTTAAAACATGGTCAGGGAGCAACAGGTGACTTCTAAAGGCTTACCTGTCAGAACAACGACCCTCCACTGACCTCGTCTCCTGAGGCTTCCTCATGACCTTGGCCACACAAAGGGACATAGTAGTTCACATGTGCTTTCGATTCAGGTGGATCATGGAGTGAGGCTGGGCCAGCTGCAGCCTTAGTCACAATGCGGGAGATGTGGAGAGGACCTCAGGCCTTGTTCAGCTCATTCACCAAACTAACATCCCCATCAGGATCCAGCCTCTGCTTAGAAACTTCAAAAGAGGAGAGGCCCACCACCTCTGGGACAGCTCTCAGGGTGGCCTAGGTTGGCCTCTTTGCCCCTTCCCCACTCTGCCCTCTGGAGTCAAGCAGAACATGCCTGATCACTCCCTGCCCCTGGGTGACGGCCTCCCCACACTCGAAGGCCATCCTAATGTCCAGACTAACCACCCTCAGCTTCTTCAGTCAGTCTTGATGTGACATGGACTTAAAGACCTTTCACCTCCCTGAGTGCCCTCTCTGGACACTAGCCAACTTAGCCATGTCCTTCCTGCACTCACTACGGTGCCCAGGAATGCACACACTAGACAAGGGAGCTCAGAGAGGGTGGGGCACCTATCATCTCTATATTATGTCATATTAGAAACCCCTCAATATTGGACCCTCTGGACACCTCTTGCTTTTCTGACTGCCCCTCTCCCGCCTTCCCATTGACACACAGGTACTGCCCCCCCATCCACCAGAACCCTGTGCTCTTCTTCAGATAGCTGCCCTGCACTCAGGATTCCTCCCCCATACCTTCTCTGAGATACCGGTAATGACAGCAGGCTGACATTCTGCCATGAATTAAGGGCTACTTCGCACACAGGACCTTATTTCTCCTCGAGAAGCTTTGGGGAGGTAGGCAGCACAGTGTTGCTATTCCTATATTAGACATGAGGAATGTAGGACTTAGGGAGGGAAGAAGACTTGCCCCAAGTTAAGCAGGGCCCAGTCAGCTGACTCTAAATCTGGCTATTCCTCCAGAATGAATGAATCAATGAATGTATACATGAACGAATGAGTGAATGTGCAGGATGGTAAACTGGGTCTGCTTGCTTCCCTCCAGGCCCCTCCCATCTTCTGCAACAATCAACACTCCCAGCTGCGATGGGCACTGAAGTTCTTTCTCAGACCACATTGGCTCCCCTAGTAGTAACAGGTGTGCATGCCTTGTCTCCAAGGCCTGCTGCTCTACCCGAACCCTGTCTAAACCTTGTAATTATGTAGGCACAGGGACAGTGAAATATAATCATATAGTGAATATGCAATCCCAACTGTCTGGATTTTCCAAGGCCCTGAGCTCCAGGCCCAACCTCTCATTTTCCCAGCAGATGCTCCCCTCCCATCTGCCCCTGGTCTTTGTTGGCCACTGTAGACAGGGTGGATCCCCATCTAGGAGACAGGTTCCCCAGAAGCAAAGGAAATCCCCAGCTCAGTGACAGCCCCACCCCAAGTCAGCTGAAGGCAGTTTCTGAACAGGATCTCACATTTCTAAAGCTTCTAATAATCGGCATTTATAAAACCACATTGCCTCCTCCTGGGTTTCAGATGCTCAGCACAGGAAGGGACCTCAAAGGTGCTGCCTAGTCCGAGCACATGTCACATCACAGATGACTAGGATGGGTGTTAGGACAAGTGGCCATCCAGACAACACTGGAACACCCCATCTTGCCATGCTTCCATGCTGTCTGGTTCCTCTACTACCAGACAGTCTTTTCAACACAGCAATCACCTGAGAGCCTCCCTCATCTTTCTGTGCCATAGCACTGGCTCCCCATGCCTGGAGTGCCCTCCCTCCTCACTGCCACCTAAGCATCTTCCACATGGAGCCTTTCCTGATCTGGGCTCCTTCTCCCTAACCCCTTAGCTCCCTGGCCCCCCAGCTTCTGGGGCCCTTCTTCCTCAAATTGCCTGCTAGTCACTTTTTACCACCATCTGTAGCAATTAATTGATGTATGTTCTGGGTTCCCTGATGGAATTGAACTCTTGGAGGGCGGAGCTCGTCACTTTGGTCTCTGCATCCCTCAGTGTTTACTAAATGCCTGTAGCTTGGCTGTTTGACTGGAAGACAGATGGTAATCCAGAACCACAGTGAGGCTACCCTTAGGTTCACAAAGCTCTTGGCACCTATGAGCTCATGGAATCTTTGCTGCAACCATGGGAGGAAATGTCAGCAGCCTGAGGGCCAGCACCTTGCAAGCCTAGCATCTTGTACAGCTTCAGTACAAAGTGGGTTCTTAATAAAGGCTTGCTTACTGAATGAATAGAAAATAAGTGATATAGGTATTACTGAGGCAGCTAGGTGGCTCAGTGGGTAGGGTGCTAAGCCTGAAGTCAGAAAGAACTGAGTTCAAATCTAGCCTCACACACTTACTGGATATGTGACTCTGGGCAAATCACTTAACTTGTATCTGCCTTAATCCACTGGAGAAGGAAATGATGAAGCACTGTAGTATCTTTGCCAAGAAAACTCTATGGGGTCACAAAGAGTCAGATGTGACTGAACAACAACAGGTATTATTACATCGGCTCGAGAGATGCTAAAACTAGGGCTTTGAGACATAAAGAGCTTCTCTTTGGCCATAACACTACTGTCCACATCAGCATTGGAACCCAGGTCCATACTGTGCTCTCACAGCAGCTCTCCCCACTATGAGGCTTCCTCTCTTAACCAAGCCTGGTTGGTGCCTAGCAGCCAGTCTTTGGCTCCGTGGAACTCAGTCTTTAGCAGGGAGATATGGTTCAGTGCAGGCAGCCTGAAGTGGCACTGTTATATGGTGAGAGCATCAGAAAAGGACAACAAAGGGTCAAGGGAGACCTAAAGATAAAGAGATGGGAGGAGTTGAAGAAGGTGACATCCTTGGGTACAGTCATCCAGGTCGGAGAGTGGATGAGACACGAGATGTAGAAGCCAAAGAAGGAAAGGTGAGGAGGCTCCAGACTGTCACTGGCCATAAAGGTCAAGGGAAGACTTTGAGCTTTCCTGGGTAGGTGACAGGGAATCCCTGGAGGTACCTGAGCAAAGACAGTGGCTTTCCTCCCGGTGGCCATCGTCTGAGACTGAGGCCTTGGGCGCACAGCTGTCTCGTTGGGAACATGAGGTAGTGGGGAAGAAGCCTCAGATGAGCACAAGTCCAGTGGGCCTCACAGTGTGGACACTGAGATGCCAGGCACACTGTGCCATAGGCAGACTGCTGTGTGGGTGACCCATCCATCTGGTGTGTGGATGCTATTCACTGACCCACAGAACACAGGTCTGGTCAGCATCACCAATTATGTCCGGGTAATTTGAGAGAGCCTTGTGCCCCTGGCCCGCTAGCCTGGCACTGCCCTGTGGGGCTCAGGCTCTCATTGCTCTTCCATTTCATCCATCATCATTAAATCCCCCCAGATGCTGATGGCTGGGACTCAGCTGCATTCAGGCTACCAGATGGCCTGCTTGGTGAGCATAAGCGTGAGCCAGCGGGACTGAACCAGTCAGAAACAACAGAAAGGAAGGAATTGTCAAGATTACCAAGGAAGGAGGACTGGGGGTGGGTCTTGGAACCACAGCAAACCTATGTTTGATTCCCAGCCTCAGTACTCACTGTCTAAATGACCTTTGGTGGATGACCTCCCCACCCTGCGTATGTGAAGGAAAAAGAGACAAACGGAATGGAGTCTCCTCTCTATGAGGATAATCCAGCCCTGGTCTCGGCCGGCCCTGGGCTCAGGCTCCGCACAGCCAGCCCCCAGGAAGCATCTCCACGGAGCCTGACCCGAGGCAGCTCAAGGCAGCTGGGTGAGAACAGTGCCTTGCACAGAGCTCCCAGGGACTTCCAAATGCTTACTGAACTGAATTTCAACTGACCATAACCTTGGCCTTCAGTTTTATAGCATATCTTAAGCATCCCATTTCTTTTGATCGAAACAATACCTCCTGTGAAGTAGGTGCTACAGCCATTACTGTCCTCGTTTCTCAGATGAAGAGACTGAGGGTCTGAGAGATTCTGTGACGCATCCATGGTCACCCAGCCTGGAAAGTGGCTTATTCTTCATCTTACCCCACAATACATCCTTATCAAAGACTTATTAAATTTCTTATCAAAGACTATGAATCCTGACCACAGTGGATGCCCCATTCCTCCTTCTCTCTCCTTGGTGTGGCATGGCTCCCTTTGGTGTTCTACTAAAGCCTATGAACCTAGAGGCAGCTAAAGGCACAGTGGACAGAGCTCTGGAAGCCAAGGAGGGAAGACCTGAGTTCAAATTGAGCCTCAGATATTTACTAGCTAAGTGATTCTGGGCAAGTCATTCAGCCTCTGTCTGTTTCAGCTTCCTCAACTGTAAAATGGGGCTATTAATTGCACCTTCCTTGTACGATTTCCGTGAGGATCAAACGAAATGATATTTGTAAAGTGTTCCTCAAACCTTAAAGCACTATATCAGTGTGATCTCCTCAGAACAGTTTTTTAAAATGCATAAAATTTAAAAAGATTATACATTTTAAATATGCATAAAATAGGATTATAATGGAAAACAATTCTATTGAAATATAGTATTTGTACACACATATGTATATGCATGTGTATTATATATATGTATGTATGTATTTATTTTGAGATTCACATACTCGAGATGAACCCCCGGTCATGTGCATAAGAGGACTAGGAGTTGTAGGTAAGAAAGTGAGGAAAGTAAATTGAGGTTTGTGATCAAGGCCTTCCAGCCTTAATGTACAGAACTGCACTGACCACACTCCCTGATTTAGTGCCTTCCATGCTGACATTCCCTCAGCATACTTTGTCACTGGCTGTGGGCCATACCTGTGAGGTTCTCTCCACCTTCTTAGGACTCTAAGTTTCTTCTGATGCTCAGATCAAGCACTATCCCCTCCATGACTCGACCCGTTACCAAGCATTGAGTAAGAGCCCACTGTGTATCAGAGACATGTGGGAGACAACCTCGGATGTCAGAAGATTATATCCTGCTACCAAAGGGGACAAGAGGCACATGTAAATGGACACAGAACAAACACAAGGTAAGTGTGAGGCACTTTTAGGGAGAGAGGGTGCCAGCCATTGAGAGACCATGAAGATTTTGTGTAAAAGGTAGACCTTCAACTGTGTCCTAAAGGAAGGAAGTGACTGCATGAGGGGGAGGTGAGAAAGGGGGACCTCTTCACACTGCAAAAGCCAAGAGGAAGTAGAAAGAGTACCATGGATAAGGACCATTGAAAAGGGCAGTTTGACAGGACTGAGGAGAACGTGGGAAGAGGACCCTGTGTAATGAGGCTGGAGAGGTCAGTAGGGTCCAGGTTGTAAAGGGTTTTAACACTAAAATAAAGTAATTTATGTTCTGTCTAATGATGAGGACGATGACAGTGATAATGATGATGATAAGAGATTAGGTTGAAGTGAAGACAAATGGACAGTAGAAAGATCAACCAGGAGACCATTTCAATAATCCAGGTGAGATGTAATAAGCTGAAGTGCTGGTTTGGTGAATAGTGAGAAAAGTGATGTCTACATCTGCTCAGGGTAACACTGCTAAATGTCTTAGGTGGAATTCAAACCCAGGACTTCCAGATAACAAGTCCAGAACCCCATCTATCATACCAGGCTGCCTCTAGAAACAGAGGAATCCTCTGAGGAAAGTGAAAGTCTAACAACACTTTATCCAAAGCACCTGAAACATAAAAGGGATAACTTTAGGAACCTATAGAACAGTTCAGAAGAGCTATCACAGGATTAAGTGAAACTCTTAAAGAAATAAGAACAGAAAGCAGTGTTCTTGTGGAATAAATCAACAAATCTAACAAGAAACTAGAGAATTTAGAAAAAAAGATATGGTTATTCAATAAAAGGGTAAACTCTCTGAAATATAGAACTGGAATGCAAAAATGCAGAAGCAGAAGGAAAATTTATTATCCAAAATTCAAAGGACAAAAACAAAAGTAACTATATTAGGTGAATGAGAACACTATAAAAACAAGTATACTGAATTAAAAACAGGATAAAAATGTTAACCTAAGCAGAGGCTTTTGAGGGAGAAAATCATAGAAAAGAATATATGAAAATGATATTTCAAGAAATTGTACAAGAACACTGCACAGAATTGTTGGAAGTACACTGCCAAGTACAGATCAAAAGGGCTCAGAGAACACCAACAGAGAGGAACACCAAATATAACTTCCCAAGAAACATCATGATCAGAAGTTGATAGCATAGCACCAAACTTCCGTTGATCACAGCAATCAGAAAAAACAAAAACCTAAAATTCTCAGAGACTCAAACTGAATTCTTATTTAGGAGGAATTAAAGGGATAATTTGGATGATATTCCAAAAAATAAAGATCAGTTGGAACCTAAATATGAACTGAATATACAATTTATAAGATTAGGAAAAGGGACAATTTAGGAAACTTAACACAGTAGAAAAGAACTCTCGAAAATCAGAAGAGAAAGAAAAACTTGAAAAAAAAGTTATTTAAGTAAACCTAGAGACTGTTTTTTAAAACACTAACAAAATCAATAAACCATTAGCTAACCTGATAAAGAAAAAGGAGAAAGGAAAATCAAATAAATAAAATAAAAAATGAACCAGGTGAACTCATCAAACAGATGGGAAATGAAGCAATTAAACTACTATACACAATTAGATGCTAGAAAAACAGAATTCAAAAGAAATGGAAGAAAACCTACAAAAATATAAAATACTCAAACTAACTTTCAAGAAACAAAGACCTTATATAACCCAAACTCATTAAAGGAACTAGAGTAAGCCAAGAATGAACTGTCAAAGGAAGGGGAGAACTACTGACCCAGATGGATTTGAAAGATAATTCTATCAAACACTTAAAGAGCATTTATTTAACAACTATGCTCTAAAAATTCTTTTCAAAAATAAGACACTCTACCAAACTCATTTAATGAGATGAATAAGATCCTACAAACCAAAACAAAGAGATAAATCATAGAAAGAAAGCTATAGGTTCATTTAAATAATGAATGTTGACCCCAAATTCTAAATCTTACAAGGAAACTACAGCAATATATCCAGAAAATAATTCACAACTATACAAACTTGACTGGGAACCAGGGTGATCATGAATGATACTTGGTGCATAACTCCACAAAGATAGTGTAGAGTTGGGAATATGGACCAGTGTGTTCTAAAGTGCCTTGGCTTGATTTTCTGGAACAGCAAGGTGTTTAGCTGGTGAGGAGAGCCAGAGGATTCACAAGGAAGTCCTTTATTGATTTGATGAATCTCTCAGGCAATTTTATGAGATTCTATAAGGTCTGCAACTTTGTCCTATAGCGCCACCTCTCCCCACCCCTCCGGGCACACACACATATCCCCAGCATATTGCCGAAAGCACACAGAGAGATCCTGCCTGGTCCCCAGAAGTGAAGGCTGCATCCAAGAGGAGTGGCCGAGTGAGAATCAGGGGGAAGGAGCCACTTTTCCCCACAGTATAGAAAAGCGAGCTGTGAAATAGTCTGTTCCATTCCTTAGCTGTACCTTCTCTCCCTTGGACTTTTAGATCAGAGAGCAGTGACACTCGATGGGAAGGGCAAACCTGTATTAAATATAACCAATAAAATGCTAATATTGAAGATCTAAGGAACCACCCCACCTCTCTATCATAGCTATACCAAGAACCATCTCCTAATAGATAAGAGATAACTAGTAATGTCCCCATGGAAACTTGCCCCAAATAACTAAGGGGAAAAAAGTACAAATTAAAGCCATGCTAAGGGTTTACTTCATGCCATGCCAACTGGAGACTGACAAAAATGCTAACAGTGCTAGAGTGGTTGTGGGCAGCAACTGAAGGCTGTTGGTGAAGTAAAGAAAGGAAATCCTCGGTGTGGCATTCAAAGTCCTTGGTACCCTGCTCCACCCCAACCCCATCTTTCCATACTTCTGACACTTCAGATTCCCTGTCCCCACACCTGGGAGACAGGGACACTGGCTTTCCTTCGTGTTGGGAAGTCTGTCTCTTCTCATCTTTCCCTCCTGGTTCCCCAGGCTTCCTTCAGCTAAACCCTACCTTCTGTGAGGAGGCTTCCCCAGCCCCTTAATCACAGTGCCTTTCTTCTCATCCTGTCCATGTCTTGTGCATACATAGTGTTTCGTATGTTGTCAATTCCCTCAGACTGAGCTCCCTGAAAACAAGGAGGCCAAATTTTGCCTTTTGCTGCACCTCCATACTCACAGCAGCACCCAGCACATAGAAGGCACTTAGCAAATGCTTAACTGACTGACTGAGGCAGTGCACCTGAAAATTACCTTTACAAACTTCCATCAGGGTAGCTGCACGGCAAGCAGGGCCAGGAGTGACATTCAGAGAGGGAAGAAGATGAAACCTCAGCTGGCCTCTCATTGCCCAGTGAGACCATGGGCAGGTCCCTTTCCCTTCTTAGGCCCTAGACTGGAGTCCTCTCTAGCAGTGATACCTCATGACCTGATGACCCCATGGAGAGAAGTTTCAGGGGAGGGGTGACCATCTACAGCAATCAGGGAAGAGAAAGGCCAAGGAGAACACCATAGCACTGAGGTGGCATCACATGCAAGAAAGGATCATACATTCTGCATGGCCCCTGAGCATATGTCAGGCCAAACCTCCTAACCAGCTTAACTACCCCAGTCTAGAATAGGGAGAGGGTGTGTGTGTGTGTGTGTGTGTGTGTGTGTATGAGAGAGATTGCTCTCCTTGGAGGACTCCCAGAAAAGGCTCACTCTTGACTTTTTAAGATGTCTATATGGACCATTGTTGTTCAGGTAAGTGTTGTTAGAAGACACACCCTCTGAGATACCTTTCAAAAGCTTTTCTGCTCCTGTGACATCACCTACTTAGAGATGATGGTAGAGGTTGGGGCCAAGAGTGGAATTGTGGCTGGGGTCCTGGGAAAGGCAAATAGATATGTCACAGGAAAACAGACTGGGTGTGGATATATGGAAAAGGTGTGGTGGGTGTTGCCATGGAAGGGAGTAGAGAGATGGAACAGGGCTCAAGATGCCTCCTCACCCACTGGAGATCTCTGGAGGGCTGCTCAGAGACTGAACCAGGCACCACTCAATGGTTCCCAGCCAATAAAGACTTATTTTTAAGGGCCTACCACGTACAAGGCTCTCAGCATGGAAAGGCAAAAATGCCCAGCCACTGTCTTCACAGCTCATCCTCACAGATAAATATGATTTGGCTTCCAATGTGCCAAGCAGCTGCCAGAGGTTCAGTACCACCTTAGAAGGTGGTCACTCCTGCAGTGGCCCAGGGACCGGTGCTTGGCCCTGGGGGGTTTGCCAGTTTTATCAGTAACTCAGAAAAGGCAACCAAATGATGAGGGAGTGGAAGGAATTGATAATGGAGCAGATAAGCCAAGGAAACACGCAGCAACTGCCTTTGAGGTCTCAAAAGGAGTTCCCGGGGAAGGTTCATTAGCTTTTCTTCTTGGCCCCAGAAGACCAAAGAAGGATCAGTGGATGGAACTGGCAAAGATGCCAATTTAGTCTGGATGACAGGAGCAAGAGCTCTATGTGAGTGCAGTGGGCTGCCCTGGGAGGCAGCATTGTACTGATGTGGCTGAAAGGGAGGCGGGATCATCATTTTTCAGAAATTTCTGCTAAGGGGCAGGCTAAACCAAAGGGCTCTGAGGTCTGTTTGCCCCTCTGAGAGCTTGTGGTTTTGTGGGCCATCCCCAGAACAGTTGGAAATACTGTGAAGGAGAAAGCCTGGAGCACTTCCTGAAGGAGTAGATCCTTTTCCAAAGGGGATGACCTGTCTTCAGTGTGGCAGGGGCTGCCTCCCCACAGATGAGTCAGAAGCCCGATGTATGCTACCCTGAACTTTTCCCTGTGTACTCAGACTGATTACATCTAGATGAAAATACAATCAACTTAATTACAAAAATAAAAGCCAACTCCCTGACTGAGATGGAAAACTGGGACTAAAGGACAAATGTGTAAATGAAATAGCCTCTATTTAGCTCAATGCAGTTTAATTAACTTAAATACTGCTGGACCCGGTGTTCACTCACTAAGTAATTTTGTATTGACTACATTAGTTAATAAATTCAATAACTACGGGTTTCCCTTTAAGTCATATGCATATACATTATGTCTCCATGTGTGCATGCATGCATGCATGTGTTTGTACCTTTGTGTATGTGCATGCATGTGTTTGTCCGCATATATGCATGCATGTTTTTCTCCCTCCACACAGGTCATGGCCTACCTTCCCACATAAGGGTAGACAGCACTGACAGCAGGCCTGTACAGTGAGGCCACCACAATTAAAGGTCATGATTCACAAAGAGAGTACGTGGTATGGGAGAGTAGAGAGGATTCTGACCTGAAACTCAGGAGGCCCATGAGCAAACCTGACCTTGGATACTTTCTTTAATAATCTCCAGAATATGTGGAGGGAAATGCTTTCAAAATATGGTGGCATGACCATTCTTGAGATCACCTCCCATCCACCCTGTCCATCTCCTGTTTGCACAAAGTGGTTCATGTGTCATCTCCTCCATTAGAATGAATAGAGGTTATCTTTTGCCTTTCTTTGTTTCTCTGTTGCCTGACATATATTAGGTGCTTACTAAATGCTGTTTGACTTTAGATAGGGAAACAAATCATGTGGAAAGATGATAGGGCCCTCCCTGTCTGCCCAAGATGCCTTCTGTGAGCCAGCCAATACAGGTCACTCAACTACAAAAGGTTGTTATTTTGTGTTCCATTATAGAACCTCGGGTAGAAAGGAGAAGGCAGGAAGGAGAACTGTTTCTATCTGACTGCACTGCATACAACAAGAAGAGTGAGACAGTGGAGTGGCTTCCACTCTAGAGTCCTTTGGAGTTCACAAAATGCTACCCTCCTAACAACCCTTGGAGGCAGGAGGCTGGAAGAGGAATCATCTCTATATACTGGGGAGAAAAGTAAGGCACAGAGAAAGGGAGGGACTTGTAGGTGTGGCAGGGCTCAAATTCAAATACTGGTCCTCTGATAGGTCACACAACCACCCACAATAATTAGAAGAAAGAGCCCCTCAGTCACAGCCTCCAGCAGGCAAGCGATGATGTTGGGTGGAGAGCGTGCTGGACATGGAGTCAGGAAGACCTTCCCCAGACAACAATCTTCTGGGTGATCAACCACTCTCAGCCTCAGTTTCCTCCTCTGTAAACTGGAAAAAATAATTATCACCTATATCCCAGGGACCTGTGAGGATAAAGAAGACAACTTCTGAAATGCTCTGAAAGCCACAAATGGCTCTAGACACAGGAGCTATCATAGCCATTATTACTAGAACCTAGAATGCCCTCATTTGTGAACCTTGCGCGATTCATAGAAGAACGGAATTGACTGTGGGACTGATTGCCAAAGGGGTGGTTCCTGATGAAAAGGTTCAAGAACCATTTAGTAAACATTCACAGAGAAAAGTTCCCTCCTAAGGGAAGTTTTGAGGATTAACGGTTAGTATTTATGAAGCTTCAAGGTTTACAAAACACTTAACAAACTGTTTCGTTTTATTCTCATGACAACCCTGGGAAGTAGATGATATTACCACATCCATCTGAGAAAACAGAGGTAGACAGCGGTTAAGTGACTTGCACAGAGTCATAGAGTTAGGAAGTGTTTGATGCAGGATTTGAACTTGGGTCTTCCTGACTCCAGGCCCCCTGCATTCAAGCCCCAGTGCCACATGCCCCTTGACCTGTCCCTAACATCTAAGGTTGATACAAAGGAGGATCATCACAAAATGTCCCCAAATACCCCACGATAGCCCCAAAAGAGACTTTGGGCCAAAGAGTCCTAGGGGCAACTTTAAGAGGCAGAGAGAATTCCCTCATTGATTCCCCCTCCACTCCACTCCTGGTCCCAATGCTAAAACTGTCATTTAGAGGATGAGAGAGAAGGGAATGTGCTATTTGAAATTCCAACCAGTGAGGCCCTAAAAAAGGTACCATGAAAAATTGATAATGACACCACAGCCGGGCAAATACCATTAATAATGCATTCTTTAAACACACAGCAGAACCCTCCTGATGGTGAGAGAAACCCAAGGTTACAAAAAGAAAAGTCCTTTCATTGAGGTTTGGAGAAAGGTAAAAATCCTGTAAAGAACTGCCCTGGGCTTTGGGACCCTCTCACAGCTTCTGTAGGGGTAGTACAGACACAGAATCCGCTACAGGGGCAGGAGGAAGGGCCTAGAACACTCCGGAGTCAGCCTGCTCACCTTTTCCCACGTTTCTCATGTTCCATGCTCTATGTGCTAAGGTTCCTCTGAGCTCTGACATTCTCTGTTCTACGTTCTAGGGTCTTTCCCAAATCAGACAATCTGTGTTCTAAGTGATCTCCCAGTTCTGACATTCTCTATGTCCATACACCCATAAGCCCCAACTCTCCTCATCTCAGATAAAAACCTCAGGTCCTTGTCCAGTGGCGTGTGTGCCCTAGTGACTTCTGCCTGCTCTTGGGCAGCCTTTGCCTGGGACAGAGCAGACGAAGCGCTGACACTACCATATGCAGGAATGTGGTGGAGTCATGCCCTGGCCTCCTTGAGGCCCAACTGCTGTTCTCTCATTAATTTCTGGGTTATCTTGAGCTTCTAACACATTCTTGCCCACTTCTGTCCTGTCTTCTGCAGAACCTTGTCTCTTGCAGAACCTTACTGCTATCACCATGATGCCTGGTGCACCACTTGACACTTCTGTACCCAGGTTCCAACACCTGCTTTTGCTCCCATCATCTTCCTTGAATAGCTTTCTTGAACCTGAGCTCAAAGGGTATGCATGTTTTTATAGCCCTTTTGCCATAGTTCCAAATGGCTCTTCAAATGGTTGAACCAGCTCACAACTCCACCAACAATGAATTAGTGTTCCAACTCTCCTACACCTCCTCCAACATTTATCCTTTTCCTGTTTCGTCATGTGAGCCAATCTGGTAGGTGTGATGTAGTACCTCAGAGCTGTTTTGATTTGCATCTCTCTAATCAATAGTGATTTAGAGCATTTTTTCATATGACTATAGATAGATACCTTTAATTTCTTCCTCTAAAAACTGCCTGTTCATATCCTTTGACCATTTATCAATTGGGAAATGACTTGCATTCTTGTAAATTTTACTCAGTTCTCTATATATCTTAAAAATGTGACCTTTATCACAGACACCAGTTGTAAAAATTCTTACCCAGTTTTCTGCTTCCCTCCTAATCAATTTAATGTAATCAAATTATCCATATTGCATTTCATAATGTTCTCTATTTCTTGTTTGGTGATAAATTCCTCCATTTTCCATAGATATGACAAATAAACTATTCTATGCTCTCCTAGTTTGTTTATAGTATCAGTCTTTATACCTAGATAACATACCCATTTGGACTTTATTGTGATATATGGTATCAGGCATTGGTCTATGCCTAGTTCACTACAGTATTTTCCAGTTTTCCCAGCAGTTTTTGTCATTTATGAGTTCTCATGCCAGACACTGGGATCCTTGGATTTATCAAACCATAGACTACTGTTTCCTGTGTTCCTGAGAGAAATTTCCTGTTGAGCACCCCAAGAACTTGTGATAAAAATAAATCCATGGCCCATTCTATACATGACCTATCATGTATGTGCTCTCTGTCTTTCTGTCTCTCTTTCTCACTATTTCATATATACTGCACACACAAAAATATGTGTGTGCACACATGTGTATGCTCATATTCATAGGTTTAGATCCATATGGGACCATCAAGATTAGTTCAGCACCCTGATTTTGTAAATGAGGAAACTAAGGCCCAGAGAACTAAACTGACATGCCCTTAGGCAAGTGTGGATTTGAACATGCATGATTTGAACTCAGGTTTTCCCGAGTTCAAATCCATGATACCCCTCAGTGACATGGACTGTGGGCACTAATGAAGATTCACAGATGTACAGATCACATGATTTTGGGGAGAAAAACTAACTCATTGGGGGACAGAGATCTCCACAGGCTAGAATGTTGGACCACATCTAATGAAAAGGAATTTCATATGGCCAAATGCAATCTCAAACTCAGTTTCAAAGAAAATCTATATCTACTAGCATAAGATGGAAGGTGTAGGAATAGATAGGAGCATGTCTAAAGAAGACTTGATAGTATTAGTGGACCACAAGCTTCCTATGAGTCATCCATCTGGCAGTCAAGAAATTTCATGCAGCCTTAAGGCTGCACAATGCTTTGGACTTGGAAGGGGCTAGTCATGCTTTTTTCTGCTTTGGTCAAAACATACATGGGGTATTTGAAGAAGGACTCTGAAAAGCTAAGACACATCCATGGAGGGTGACCAGGTATGCAGCAGACTGGAATCTAACCATATAACAGTCACTTGAAGGAACTGAAAATATTCAGTCTAGAAAAGAGAAGACTGGCTGTGAAGCCTTATAGGAATGAAAGAAGGAAGGAAGGGAAGGAAGGAGAGAAGAGGGGAGGGAAAGAGGAAAGGAGAAAGGAAACACTTAGTAGGGTTTACTATTGACCTGGCCCCGGACTAAACACTTTACAAATATTATCACATTTGATCCTCACAACGACCCTGGGAGGGAGGTACTACTAGTATTCCCATTATACATTTGAGAAAACTGAAGTTGACAGGTTAACTAACTTGCCCAGGGTCACATATGCCCAGAGGCAGGATTTAAACTCAGATCTTCCTGACTCCAGGGTCAGCGCTCCATCCGCCAAACCATCCAGTGTTCCACTGGACAGAGGGCTAGACTTGGAAGTCAGGAATGCGAGTGACTGCGTAAACCATGTGGTGCCTCTCAACCTCGGGGGCCTCATCTCTCAAACAGGGGTAATAATAACTAATATTCAGAGGTTTGTTTTGAGCATCAAATGTCTATATGAAATACGTACATTATATATATATGTATATGTATATGGATGATATATATGTATATATAATATATATGTATGTACATGTATCTCCTCCTGCAATTCAAAAAGAACCATCAAACATGAGCTATAATAAGTCAAGAAGCACTTATTTTTTTATTTTTATTTATTTATTTTTAGTTTTCAACATTCATTTCCACAAAATTTTGAGTTCCAAATTTTCTTCCCATCTCTCCCCTCCCTCCACCTCAAAACACCGTGTATTCTGATTAACCTTTCCCGCAATCTGCCTTCCCTTTTGTCACACCCCTCCCTTCCCTTATCCCCATTTTCTCTCTTTTCTTGTAATGGCACAATTGATTTCTATAGCCCATTATCTGTATTTCTCATTTCCCAGTTATATGTAAAAACAGTTCTCAACACTTGTTCTTAAAACTTTGAGCTATAATCTCTCTCCCTTCCTCCCTCCCCACCCATCCCCACTGAGAAGGCAAGAAATTCAATTTATGCTATATATGTATAGTTTTGCAAAAGACTTCCATAATAGTCATGTTGTGTAAGACTAAC
>CM053770.1:670029768-670060492 GCA_028658325.1 Potorous gilbertii
CCATTTGCCCTCCCTTCTATCATCCCCCCACCCCACTTATCCCCTTCTCCCCTACTTTCCTATAGTGTAAGAAAGATTTTCATACCAAATTGAGTGAGCGTGTTATTCCCTCCTTAAGCCAAATGTGATGAGAGTAAGCTTAATTTTTTCCTTCTCATCTCCCCGCTTTTCTCCTCCATTGAAAGAGCTTTTTCTTGCCTCTTTCACGTGAGATAATCTGCCCCATTCCATGTCGTCCTTTCTCCTCCCAATATATTCCTCTCTCACCCCTTAATTTTATTTTTTTAGATATCATCCCTTCCTATTCAACTCACTCTGTGCTCTGTGTGTGTGTGTGTGTGTATAATTACCCCAACTACCCAAATACTGAGAAAAGTTTCAAGGATTACAAATATTACCTGTCCATGTAGGAATGTAAACAGTTCAACTTTAGTAAGTCCCTTGGGATTTCTCTTTCCTGTTTACCTTTTCAGGCTTCTCTTGATTCTCATGTTTGAAAGTCAAATTTTCTATTCAGCTCTGGTCTTTTCATCAAGAATGCTTGAAAGTCCTCTATGTCATTGAATGACCATCTTTCCCCCTTTAGTATTATACTCAGTTTTGCTGCATAGGTGAATCTTGGTTTTAATCCTAGTTCCTTTGATTTCTGGAATATCATATTCCAAGTTGTTCAATGCTTTAATGTAGAAGCTGCTAGATCTTGTCCTGTCCTGATTGTATTTCCACAATACTCGAATTATTTCTTTCTGGCTGCTTGCAATATTTTCTCCTTGACCTGGGAGATTAGGAATTTGGCTACAATATTCCTAGGAGTTTCTCTTTTTGGATTTCTTTCAGGAGGTGATCAGTGGATTCTTTCAATATTTATTTTGCCTTCTGGTTCTAGAATATCAGGGCAGTTTTCCTTGATAATTTCATGAAAGATGATGTCCAGGCTCTTTTTTTAATCATGGCTTTCAGGTAGCCCCATAATTTTTGAATTGTCTCTCCTGGATCTATTTTTCAGATCAGTTGTTTTTCCAATGAGATATTTGACATTGTCTTCAATTTTTTCATTCTTTTGGTTTTGTTTTGTAATTTCCTGGTTTCTCATAAAGTCATTAGCTTCTATCTGCTCCATTCTAATTTTTAAAGAACTATTTTCTTCAGTGAGCTTTTGAACCTCCTTTTTCATTTGGCTAATTCTGCTTTTTAAAGCATTCTTCTCCTCATTGGCTTTTTGGATTTCTTTTGCCAACTGAATTAGCCTATTTTTAAAAGTGTTATTTTTTTCAGCATTTTTGAGTCTCCTTTAGTAAGCTGTTGATTTGTTTCTCATGATTTTCTTGCATCTGTCTCATTTCTCTTCCCAATTTTTTCTCCACCTCTCTTACTTGATTTTCAAAATCCTTTTTGAGCTCTTCCATGACCTGAGATCAAAGCATATTTATTTTGGAGGGTTTTGATTCCAAAGCCTTATATTTTATGTCTTCCTCTGATGGCATGCATTGTTCTTTCTCATCTAAAAGGATGGAAGAAAATACCTGTTCACCAAGAAAGCACCCTTCTATAGTCTTACTTTTTCCCTTTTTTGGGGCATTTTCCCAGCCAGTTAATTGACTTTTAAGTCCTTTTGTCAAAGGGTATACTCTCAGGACCTCCAAGGTGGCACAATCAAGAGAGAGGAGTTTAGTCCTCTCCTGGCCTGCACTCTGATCTGGGAGCAATCACAGACTCTCTGTTCTGCCCAGGATCTGTCTGCCGAGTTCCTTCTCCAGAGCTTCTTCCAGCTCCACTGCTAGCACTCTTCCTCACCCAGGAGAGCCACTCATAGCTAATATTCAGATCAGTGGCTCAATTCCCCTAGGGACTTTAGGCAGAGGGCTCTAAAAACGGACGCTGCAGTTGCAGTGACTGATGCTGGCACGTCCAGATTGTGTTCTCCTCTCACCTAAGTGAAAGAGCTTTCTCGCTGACTTTTGAAGCTGTCTTTGGCATTTGTGGGTTGAGCAATCTAGGAATTGCTGCTGCTGGTGGTGGTAACTTGAGGCCTGTTCTGGTTCCTGTCCCTGCTACACTGCATGGCCCATGCTAGGCTGTGCTCTGCTCCATGTCTGGTGTGATAGACCTTTCCTGTCAGCCTTCCAGATTGTCTTGGGCGGGAAATCTCTTTCACTCTGTCGTTTTGTGGCTTCTGATGCTCTAGAATTTGTTTAGTCATTTTTTACAGGTATTTTATGGAGGAGATTCTACAGGACCATCTTTCTACTTCACCGTCTTGGTTTTGCACCCCCTCCCACCTCCATCCCAAGACACATTTATTAAGCACTTACTTACTATGTGCCAGGCACTGTTCTAAGTGCTGAAGATACAAACATCTGCCCTAGAGAAGATTACATTTTAAGAAGGAAACAGAAGGCATATTAGGCCTGTTCTGTTAGGATCCAGAGGGAGAGCAGACTAGTAGTAAAATATAGAGGGAGGCCAATAGGCCTGGGCCACCTCTGTGCTTGCAGGTTTCCAAGGAGAGGCTGGATTTGGACCCAGGTTGAACTTGGATGAGATTCTTCCGAGTTCCGTTTACCTCTGAGATCCTGGGATTGCTAGGCTCTTTGAACGGTTCCTATTTTTCTTTCTCATTGGACAAAGCAATTACTAGATCACAGGCAAAATCTGAGAGAAGCTTCAGTTGAGTTCCAGGGTCAGAAGCCAGATTGCAAGGCATTGAGAAGTGAGTGGGCAGACCATTTTTTCTTGTCATTTGGCTGTGAAAAGGAGAGAGGCACAGAACGTAGCTTGTTGAGAAGGTGGAAGTGTCAAGTGAAAGGTTCATTTGTTTTTCAAAGATGAGAGAAACCTGGGCAAGTTCATGTCCAGTGAGTAGGAAGCCCAGAGGAAAAGACTGAAGCTTAAAGAGAAAGAAACACCCAGAGAGGGGGACAGAGGAGGGCAGGGGGATCCAGGACCACGATGCCTCCTCAGAACCTGAGACTCCACAGTGTCAAGATGGAGAGGAGAGGCACCAGGGAGCCCTCAGCTGAGTAGAGAATGTCTCTCAGGGGTCTGAAGGATGGAGAGATGTACTGGGGAAGGTGGGTGATGGATGTAGCCCAGAGAGGGACTTCAGAAAGGGGAGCAGGGACAAGACTGGAGGGTGGGAGTTTCAGGAGCAGACCAGTGTTGGTCTCGTCCACCATGAGGTCGGGCTTTAAATGAAGCAAAGTGAGGCCAGAGGAGGGAGGACAAGGGGATGGGCAGAGTGGAGGTTGTGATGAGAATAAAAAACTGGAAATTACATCATTTTAAGGGGGAAGAGAAGAACCACGAGTAATACTGGAGGTTGAAAAGAGGTGAATTAGGGGAAAACTTCCTCATGAGGAGATCTGCCCTAGAAAGACATGGGGTGTTATGGAGGAGCTGGTAGGGTTCTTAAGTAGAGGCTAGATACCCCTTTCTTGGGTAGGATGTAGATTTGGACTGAAGAGTTCATTCTGTGATTCTGTGACTAGGTATAGAAGAGGTAAGGCTAAGAGACAGATACAGATTTGAATTCTGGTCTTCCTGACTTGGGGCCTCATACCCCATGTCCCAGGCACGTGGCAGCCAGCTGTGACTCAAGGAAAACAGGAACAGGGCTGGGACTGGGGCAGCCATCCACAAAGCACTCATTAAAGGGGGCCTGGATCAGAATACATCCAATCCCATCTGGTTCCTAGCACGGCACCTCTACACCTTCTCAGTCTAGCAGAGCTGACAGTAGGCCTGAAGCCATGGCTCAGCCAGAATCTAAACTTTGGGAGTGCCAAGAACACCTGCTCGGACCCACACAGGACCAAAGGAGAACTCTAGGGACCCAAATGTCCAAGGGGAAGTCATCGGACCTTCTCTTGAGGGCTTCTAGGGATGCAGAAACCATTTCCCTCTCCTGTGGGCCACCCTTCCCCATTGGGCTGGCCCCATCCACACACTGGATGTCCATGCCTCAGGGTCTCCACAAACTCTAGGGTCCATCAAGGCTGGTACGCCTGCTCCTTCCTAAGGCATACGAGTATAACACTGGGCAGAGGACAGGCCTATTGACTGGGTGGTAGGTGAACAAGCTGCGGTTTATAAATATGATGGATGAGTAGATTATTAATGAGAAAGAAAAGCGCAATGTATTCTGGGACAGAAGAACCAATGGAATCCTTCTTCTCTATCACAACTGTTCAGACACTGGCTGATGGCATCGTCCACCCCTTTGCCACTGCCTCACCCTGAACATTCACCATTCTTTTCACCATCCCTTCAGAGGGGGACCCCATCCACATGGAGACCATCACCTTCCTGGGTCTGGAACCTCTATCTCTCCCAAACTGTAGTGGCCTATTGGCTTCCTTTCCACATGAGTGGTTCACAGCAAGCTCACAGTCCACTCATCATCCAGCTCTTATCCATGGTCTGTGGCATCTGGAAATGCCCTCTCTTTTTAACTCACATGTACAACCTTCCACTGATCCCTCCTGAATCTGATCTGAATGAATTCCTCCCAGGGCTCTGGAGCCTTTTGGGTCTTGCCCCTTCCATCCTGGGTATTTGTCTATATCCCTTCCAGTCCCACCCCTCTGCACATAGAATGAGCATACTATGAAAGCCTGTCTAAGCCATTGATAAAAGCCTGAACAGCCTGGGTGCCCATTGATTGGGCAGTGGGTGAACAACCTATGTTTTATGAATGTGATAAAATATTATTATTCAGTGAGAAATGGTAAAATGGGAAGATTCTTATGAAATGACACAGAAGAAATAAGCAGACACAGGAGAATCATCTGTATAATGGTGACAGCAAAGCCGATAAAAATCTCTCCAACATGAAAGCCGAAAGTGGAAAAACTCTGAGTCAGTAAGAAAGCAGAGATGTCAGAGAATATGCCTGACGTACACCTTCTGCCTCGGGCACACAGGTGAGGGGCGAGTGAGGCAGAATGGTGCACGTGCCATCAGTTGTGACCCCTGGTTCAAAGCGGATGTTCTTAGAGAGGGGTGGGGGGGGCGGGGCCTGGATCTCAATGGGAATCGGTGTAGGTGGACTCCTCCCCTGTATAGTCTTAGAGAGTTGCCTAGGATGCCAAGATAATAAGTAACCTTTCGATGTCCCATGCCAGCATAGGTCAGGAGGACTTGAACCCAGGTATTTCAGGCTTTGAGGTCTATCCACTTCTATCCATCAGGCCAAACTGTCTTATGTAATCACTTTTCTTTGTAATAAGGGGGTGGGGTCAACAAAATAGTGGTGGTGATAGGGAGATTCCAGAAATGACTAGTGTAAAATCAAAAGGCAATATTTCAATAAATTTTTTTTTAAATTAAATAAAAGGCTAAACAGTCTTGAGACAAGGGAAGATCTCTAGAGACATTCTACTAGAGACCTCGGTCCCATCTGGAATTGTTTCTTTAAGGAATCCTGTCTGAGCCTGGTGTTAGTTTTGGTTCTTGTACCTTGGATCGCATACTCAAAGTTGGAAGGGACCTTTGAGGTTATTTCACCTACTTCCATCCCCATTTTATGGAAGAGAAAACTGAGGATGAGGGATGTTAAGTGAGCTACTCAAGGTCACACACGTAAAAAGTCTGAGGTGGGATTTGAACCCAACAGTTCTGATTTTCTACTTTTTCCTGACCAATGGAGGGAGTCTCTTCACTTCTTTGAAACTCAGTATCCACTACTGACAAGCAAGGGTAATATGACAAATGTCACTGGGCTCATGAGGCTTCTGTGGAAAATGTCTTTGTAAGAAGAAAAAGAAATTGAAGGCATTAGAATAGGCAAAGGAGAAATCTCTCTTTGCAGATGACGTAATGATATACTTAGAGAATCAAGTAAAAACCTATTTGAAATAATAAATAACTTTAGCAAAGCTACAGGATATAAAATACACTCACATAAATCATCTGCATTTCTATATATTACTTACAAAACCCAACAGCAAGAGATAGTATGGGAAGTCTCATTTAAAGCTACAGTAGACACTATAAAATATCTGGGAGTCTACCTGCCAAAACAAACCCAGGAACTATATGAACACAATTACAAAACATTTTTCGCACAAATAAAGTCAGATTTAAGTAAGTGGAAAAACATCAGTTGCTCATGGATAGGCTGAGCTAATATAATAAAATGATAACTCTACCTAAATTAATTTACTTATTCAATGCCATACCAATCAAATTGCCAAAAATTATTTTATAGAGTTAGAAAAAAATAATATTAGAATTCATCTGGAAAAACAAAAGGTCCACAATATCATGAAAAGAAATACTAGGGAAGGTGGCCTAGCCATTTCAGTTCTTAAATTGTATTACAAAGTAGCAATCATCAAAACCATTTGGTACTAGCTAAGAAATACAGAGGTAGATCCCTGGAATAGGTTAGGTATATAAGATACAGCATTATAGCAGTCTACTGTGTGATAAACCCAAGGACTCCAATTTCTGGGATAAGAACTCACTGACTGATAAAAATTGCTGAGAAAACTGGAAATCAGTGTGGCAGAAACTGGGCACAGACCAACACCTGACACCATATACCACAATAAAGTCCAACTGGGTACTCATAAAGGCTGATACTATAAACAAACTAGGACAGCAAGGAATAGTTTATTTGTCAGATTTATGGAGAATGGAGAAATTTATGACCAACAAGAGAACATTATGAAATGCAATGTGGATAGTTTTGGTTACATTAAATTCAAAAGTTTTTGCACAAATCAATGCAACCAAGATTAGGACGGAAGCAGAAAACCGAGTAAGAAGTTGTACTAGTGTCTGTGATAAAGGCCTCATTTCTATAATATATAGAGAATTGAGTCAAATGTACAAGAATACAAGTCATTCCCCAATTGATAAATGGTCAAAAGATATGAACAGGCAGTTTTCAGAGGAAGAAATTAAAAGTATCTATAGTCCTATGAAAAAATACTCTAAATCACTACTGATTAGAGTGATGAAAATCAAAGCAACTCTGAGATACCACATCACACCTATCAGACTGGCTAACATGACAAAACAGGAAAAGGATAAATTTTGGAGAAGATGTGGGAGAGTTGGAATACTAATTCATTGTTAGTGGAGCTGTGAGCTGATCTAACCATTCTGGAGAGCAGTTTGGAACTATGTCCACAGGGCTATAAAAATGTACATACCTTTTGGCCCAGAAATACCATTTCTAGGCTATATCCCAAAGAAGATCAAAAAAATGGGAAAAGGACACACATGGTCCAAAATATTTATAGCAGGTCTTTTTGTGGTGACTAAGAAGTGGAAATTGAGGGAATGCCCATCAATTGGGAAATGGCTGAACAAGTTGTGGTCCATGACTGTAATGGAATACCATTGAGTATAAGAAATGATGAATAGGCATCAGGAAAACCTGGGAAGTATATCGACTGATGCTGAGTAAGGTGAGCAGAACCAGGAGAACATTGTACAGTGTGTGAGGACTGATTTTGATGGACTTAGCCAGTCTCAGCAATGCAAAGATCTAAAACATTTCCAAAGGACTCATGATGCAAAATGCCAATCACATCCAGAGAAAGAACCATGGAGCTGGACCTCAGAATGAAGCAGATTATTTTCTCTTTTATTATCTTTGGTTTGGTTTAGTTTTTCTCATGTTTTCTCCCATTCATTTTAATTCTTCTATGCAACATGACTAATGTGAAAATGTGTTTAATAAAAACGTATGTGTAGAGTCCATATAAGATTGAACGCCATCTTGGGGAAAGAGGGGAAGAAAATTCAAAACTTATGGAAGTGAATGTTGAAAACTAAAAACAAATAAATTAATAAATTTGGAGACAAAAATAAAATGTCCTTGTAAACTTAAAAGCATTTTCAGTGGGAGCCATCTGCTCCATCCTACCTCATTGACAGAGGATACTAAAGTTCAGGGGGAAAGGCCCTTCCCGAGGTCTGAGAGGGAGGCTAAGTCTGGCCCAATAAACTCAGCCTAAGGCCCACACCGCCTGGACTGGGGGCCTTTGTTGGCAGGATCCCAGGACTCCATAAGATCTGAGTCCTGACCTTCCTGCAGAAACACCCTCTGTGCTGCAACACGGCTTTCCACTGCAGATTTATTGTTACTGTCTGCTCTATTGACACCAAAGAACCTTCCATTTTCTGATGCTTAAAAAAAAGACAATGTTTCTAGGCTTCATAAATAATGCAAAGCTGCATAAATATTTTAAGAACAATAAGCCATATATTTTGGACTTGGGGAAATATTGGAGAGGCCTGAAATTAGTGATTTGCAGCTGAGAACTTAATTGCAACCACATATCGATTCGTATTTCTAGCAAGCTTTATTATCTCTGCAATGGGACAAAGCACTCAGCCTGGTGTGTGTCTGCTGCCGGCATGGCATGTCTACCTGGAGCTTCCATGGGGGCTTTCATGAAAAGGAAGGAGAAAAACTTCCTGACTAGGACTGTGAATTCCTAGAGTTCTCCAGTCTCAAAAATTTGGTCTAGCATAGCAGCTCTGGTTCCTGGGTGTGACTCTGGCTTTGGGCCTCCTGGATGATGTGGAGGCCCTGTGACAGGCAGCATGATGTCCTCACCAAAGGGTAACCTTGAGCAAGTCTCTTCCCTTGTCTGGGATGTCAGGAAAAACATCCTGATGATAAAAGCTGCCCCACCATGGGTGACACTCCTGGAAAGGTGGTGGGTCTAGCAGGGTCTGGACCAGAGGCATCAAAGTCACTGGCCAGCAAATATTCCAAGTATAGACTGAGTAAAGGCAGGAAATGTTGGACAAGATAAATAAAAAATATAATACAGTACAGATAATGTTGATTGGTGACCCACAGGGATCTGTATCCATTTGATTGGTCACCACTGGTGTGGATGGCAACTTTCGGTGTAGTTAGAACTTGGTGACTCTGGGGCTCCTTCTACGTGAGGCTCTCCAGGATTCTATGTGGAAATGAGCAGTGTGAAAACCCACAGGATTCTGCAGCTGGAAGGCTTCCTTAGGGAAAATTTAGCTCCAGGGGCTTCATTTTTACAGATAGGGAAAATAAGGACCCAAATGTCACACGGCTCTCACAAGTTCAGCGAGCTAACAAGTGTCCATGCTGGATTTAAACCCAGATCCTTTGGTCTCCAAGTTTCTTTGTGCTTTAGGCTACACGCCACCCCAACCTTCCTCCCATCTGTGACCTCCTGACCCTGATTGAGCCCCAGGGGTTGTGACCCTGGGAAATCCTATCCCCTCAAAGCAGGGAGGTGATGAGGTTGCATCTCTGCTTCTGTCTGGGGTCTGCTCCATTTTCTCTCCTCTAGAAGCTCTGGGGTTTTGCCCCAGCAAAGAGCCACAGCCCCCGACAGCACTCTCAGAGATGTCAACCATTCTTCCTGCTGTCACTAGCACCACAACTCTGACTTTCTGAAAGCATCCATTTCTCTGGCACTTTCTCAGCTACAGTGTTAGGCTCCCAATGGCTCTTTGGAGGCTTCCTTCCTTTTCACTGATCCATTGTGCCTGGTGTCTAGTCGCAGCCTCAGGAGACAGGGACACAAGAAGGCTGGTTTCTGCCTCTCCCTGGCTTCACACGGAGCACTGAGTATTCATTCTCAAAGGATCAGGCTTGAACTCAGAGCTGAACTAGTGCCAAGACCTCCTTGATCCCCAGGACCCCTGAGAGAAGCACAGAAGTTACTAGGTTTCACTCTAGGACTATCAGGTAGCCAGGGGAGGCACTCGGAGCTGTTGGTGTTTTCATGCATGCAGGCTGGGTGGGTTCTGGACAGGGGCCCTCTCTCAACATGAGCTCTTCAGGCTGTATGGCCATGCCCACAAATACCAAGGGAGTAGAGACCACTGGACTCAGAGAATCCCTGAAACCAGGGCTGGAAGGACCCTCAGAAGTGTCTAGTCCCACTGGTTTTTTTATGCCATCCCCAACAAGTGGGTGTCCAGCTGTCTCTCAAGGTCAGACAGCATCAGTCTGTCATCAATGCCCTAGAGAAATGGCTGAAGGGTCTCTGGGAGCCTTAGCTGGACACAAACATGTCAGCCATTGTTAAGATTCTTAGTGTTAGTGAAAGCAGAAGTCCAAGTTCAAATAAGCATCTCCACAGAGAGCAGCAGCCTGGCCAAATTGAGGAAAGCCAGAACACATTGTGGGATAATTGGTCTATAACTGGGGCATGATAGATGGGGTCAAGGTCAGAAAGTCTGAGCAATTCTATGTGCCTGGTAGTCAAAGGATGAAAGAGTCCCAGGGTTCAGAGGGCTCAATGTGTGGATTCCCCTCTCCAGAGCCCTTGGTTTGGGCTCTTTGGACCCTCAAGGATGGGGACCTAGTACCTATCAAGGTGGCCCATTCTCTCGCTGATGCAAGTACAGAGTCCTCACACCCCTTCCCTTGTATGGGAGAGCGCTTCCCATCCCACCAAACTTTGGTTGGCTGTGCTCTTTGAAAGGGAGCTGGGGACTTAGTCCAGGTCAGGAAGATCACATGGAAATGTGAGCACAAGGAAACATGGTCTGGAATCACCCAGCTCAGCTCACAGCTGACATTTTAAGAACAATAAGCTATGCTGAGTTTTTCTCTCTCTTTCCATTGAAATAACATTGCTGCCCCATGGCAGTGTTGGTGAGGGAACAGCGTCAACAAATCGTGCTCTTGGGAAAGTTCCCTTTTCCAATTCTTGACTGTCCACCCTCAGGCTCAAGGCTATGTGGTGAGGAAGAGAAGCCGGGTTGAAGACCTCACTGTGCTTGGACCCATGGCACACTGGGCAAGTCATTTCACTGCTCAAGCTCTAATTTCTTCCTCTTCAAAATGGAGTGGGCGAGGTAGCCTCTTTCATCTTTTCCATCTCTGTGGTCTACAAGCCAGTCTCCTCCAGAAAGTCTACATGGGTTTTTGGAAGATTTGTAGCTATCAATAGCTATATGAACAAATATTCCAAATTGCTAATAATTAGAGAAATGGAAAATAAAACTACTCTCAGCTTTCCTCCTCACCCCCATAAGACTGATAAAGTTAACAAAAAATAAAATGATGAATGCTGGGGCAGCTGTAGGAAAACAAGTACATTAATGGACTATTAAACTAGACCTAACTTTTGACCTAGCAATATATCTAGTAGGTCTATAATCCCCCTGAGAGGTCAAAGGAAAAGGAAAAGGGACATTACGTACAAAACTAGCGATAGCACCTCTTATCTGGTGACCAAGAAATTCAGGAGATGTTCATCAACTGGGGAACAGCTCAGAAAGTCATGGCATATGAATGTGATAGAATGTGTTTGTCCTCCGTAGCCGAAGAAGACCATGCCATCAGAGATATAATGACATGACTTGCACTTAACTTCATTTTGAGTGAGGGAGGGCTGTGCAAGGTCACCAACCTCACTTCTCCTCCAGAACCATCAGAATCCAGTGACCAGATATTCATCAGGATCACTGGAGATGACCCAGGATGAGGCAATTGCGGTTAAGCGGCTGGCCAAGGTCACACAGCTAGTGAGTGCCAATCTCTGAGGTGAGATTTGAACTCAGGTCCTCCTGACTCCTGCACTAGTGCTCTATCCACTATACCACCTAGTTGCCCCTGATTAGCATTTACATAACACTGAAAGATTTGTGGAGTACTTTACATATATTATGTCACTGGATCTTCAAAACAGCCCTGGGAGGCAGGTACTATTGTTATCCCCATTTTACAGATCAGGAAACTAAGGCAGGCAGTGTGGAAGCAATCGGCCAAGGGTCACACAGATCGTAAATGTCTGAGACTGGATTTGAATCCAGGTCTAACTGGATGCATCCCCAGCACTCTGGGATTCCTGGCCACTTTAATGACCTTGAAGAGAGGAGACTCTGGGACCTGGGAGGTGGGGAGATGCGGAAGGCTGTCAGGGCATTGCCTGTCAGGTGAGCACAGGCTGGTGGATATTTGGCTAGATGAAGAAAGAAGCTCCTAAGGTCATATAGCCCAGCAAAGCAGGATCACCCCTCCCCCAACCCCCAGCTCATAGGCTCACACTGTCTAAAGCCACCTCTCCCTGGGTGATTCCCCTCTAAATCAGATCTTGGAACACAGAACAAGAATGTCAAAGCTGGGACAAGTTGAGAACATAAAAATTGAGAAAATGAAGAGTTGGGAAGATCCTGAGAACATAGAACATGAGGGTGTTAAGGGATCTCAGAACACAGAGCTGGGAAGGCCCCAACAGCACAGATCTTTGTCAGAGGCTGGTAGACCACCAAGATTAACTCATTTTGTTCACAGAGGAGAGAAGGGAGTTTCAGAGGTGCAATGACTTTTGCAGAGTCCCACTGCCCCATGATGATAAAGCTAGGCCCAGGACACAGTTTTCTTGCTCAGACCAACAGTCACATTACTGCCTCATGCTCTCTGTGTCTCTGCCCCACTGCCAGAGGAAGCACCTGTTTCTTGTAAATAAATGGCTGGAGATTAGCTGGAGAAACTCAGTTAAAATTGACGTGGAAGGGCTGGGCCAGGAGGGAGCTGGGGAGCAATATCCAAATTAGCGAGTGGCCTGCATGCCAATTTGTCCAAGCTGATAAATAGCCTCTCTGGGGTGCTGGTGGTCAAGCAGTCCAGGACCAAACTGAACATGACAGGAAGATGCAGAAGGCCAGACCCAGCAAGGCTGGGAGGAAATTGGAAATGAAGCCATCATGGGTCATTAAGACTCAGATACACAAGCCCAGTTTCTCTGGTTCATGGACATGTGGATGGCTGCAGGCTAAAGAATTCATGGGGCACCTGGGCAGGAAGGGACTGGGGTTAAGGCTCTGATACTAACCTGCTGTGTGACCCTAGACAAGGCAGCTCCTTTTCTCTGGTCCTCAATAGTGTCACTTGTAAAATGAAGGAATTGATATTGCTTAAAAGAAAAGGCCCTCTCCTTCCCTAGCCTTCACCCTGCCCACCAAGCTACCCTACTCACAGCCCAGCAGTTCCTGAGTGAGAGGTAAGCTGGAAGACTGGCAGTAGCCCTGGCCTAGGCAGGAGGACTCTGTGGCCTCCGAGGTCTTGTCCAACTCTAAATGGGTGATTCCAAGTTCCTTCAAGCCCATGACCTTGAGAAAGACCCTTCTCTTCTCTAGCCCTGAAAATGGCACTCAATCGATAAACAACAATCCTGACACCACAGATCTCACAGTATAAGTGTGAGGACAAGGTGAAAAAAGGGAAATCAGGCTCTTGACAAGCCAAGGTGGGCTGAGGGTGCCATGATGGACAAAGGGGCAAAGTTGTTGTTTTCTGAAAATCTTGTCATGCTAGAATCCCTGACTGGGCAAGCACAAGCTGAACCCACAAAGAAAGAAGGCAGAAGTACTATGGGACATTTGAACTGCCTGAAGCTACCATTCAGCATCCACACTCTCAGCCAATTCGCAGGCTTGTAGCTTGGGATCTGGCTGTGAGGGTCCTGTCCCATGACAGTGACTCAGTCTGACCTCACCTTTCTCACACAGCCCACCCTGAAAACGTATCACAGAATATCAAAGACATGGATTCTGCTCAGCTACATGAAAAGAAAGGGGCAGCTGGGTGGTGAAAAAGATAGAGCACAGGGCCTGGAGTGAGGAAGATCTGAGCTCAGATCTGACCAGCTGTGGGATCCTGGGCAAGTCACTTAACACCCATGTGACACAATTCTTCATCTGTAAAATGGTGCCAAGAAGAAGGAAACAGCAAACCACTCCAGTATCTTTACCAAGAAAACTCCCATAGAGACACATAGAGTCAGAAACAACTGAACAATAACACATAAAAGAGTGGGGAAGTGATGGGGGCAGGGGACAAGAAGGGGCAGCAGAACAAGTGAGGCTGGTAGACAAGAGGTTCAAGGGACCCCAGCTGGAGTTCACCCTCTCTCCATAGTGTTTACTCGGGGAGGGCACAAACCAGGCTCCCAAGCCCCACATCTCAAGGAGGCCCAAGGCTCATGCGGAAGGGGAGGGACCAAAGAATGAGGAAGGATGAGAGATGGGTGGAGGCCAAGAGCAAAAACCTGGGTATAAGTTGGGGCTGCCAAATGGGCAAGACAACAGAGACTCCTGACAGCAGAAGGAAAGGAGTCCAGAGGTGAACCTGGCTGGTGATGCTGGATGAACTCAACAGCAGGTGCCTCTTTTCAGCCTTCACTTCAGCAATGACTGTTGCCTGCTCGTACCAGGAGTGTCTCTGAAGGTTTTCTGAAGGATAGGACTGTCAACTGATGGATGACCTGACAAAGGGGGGGTCATAGATTTCGAGCTGGAGGGGACTTGAGAGCCACTACTTTCTCCTCTTTCAGAGGAAGAAACTGAGGCATAGAGACCTGAAGGGACTTGTCCAGAATAACAGTTAATAAGTGTATGAAGTAGAACTCAAACCCACACCAGTGTCCAATGCAAGCTCCTCTGTGTTTTCTCCCTCTCTTCCCATTGGGAAGTGTTGAATCTTTCTAGAGCCATCTTGGGCTGATAGGCCATGAGGAACATGGACACAATAATGGTGCTTCAATATCTTAAATTGCAAAAATGTTCAACTCATATTATCACTGGCATGACTGCTTGTCGATTGTACATTATCCATGTTTTCAAGTCATATTCACAATCACATACTCTTTAATTAACTTCCCCTAAATGAATCTCCTTGCATACACTACTCACTCTAATTGTGAGGGCTGGGGAGGGGACATGAGGGTGCTGGGGCTAACCTTGTCCCCCCCACCCAAAGGTGTGTATTCACTGCATTGGGAGACCCTCCCCATGAATCGTGCTCATTAGTATCCACAGAGAGAGTGGAAAATAGAAAAGAGAAGGTGGCATATTGTGTGAACACCAGTTGCAGGAAGAAGACAGCTGGCATGAGAATTTTCTAATAAACCTTAAAAAGGCTACTGTGTCTCTGGCAGATTAAAAAAAAACAGGAAAGCAATTTACATGGAGTGTGCTCTCCTGGAGAATGGGCATCGTCCTAAAATTGGGTCATAAGTATAAAGGTCAAGAGGAAAGACAGAAAGAGCTGTGCTGACAGCCCCTCACCACCTTCCTCATGGGCCAGAACAGCCAGGCAAGAGGAAGTGCATCCAAGGCCCCATCAATGGACAGTCCACAGGGGCTCTTTATCAAGAGATGAGTAGACAGGGACTGGCTTAGAATGTCTGTACATGCTTGCTTAAGGAGCAAGGCACTGCATTATACAATGTCAACCTTTCAGGAAGCAGGATTCCCAGGCTGTTTCCTACATTAAAGTCCCCACCTCCCATAAGCAAAAAAGACATCTCCATCTCTGAAGGTGAGCCATTTGTCAGAATCTAGGACTTTGGTGATAAGAGCTTCCTTGTCTGGGTCTTCAGTACTTGTGACCTTAGCCTGGCTCCAGTTCTCCTGGTTCTTCTGGAATATGGTGGTCTTGCTGGGGGATGCTGTAGAACTAGAGGTAGGGGAATGGCTCTGTGGCTTTCTTAGTGCCAGGACTCCAGCCAGAACTTAGAATATGACAGTTAATAATTGACATTTATCACTTCTTGCCCGATTCTAAGTCTAGCAATTTTTGTGCAACACTACCTTGGCAGTTTCTTTGTAAATGTTTCCTTTTTTAAAAAAAATTCAACTTTATTTTATTTTCAGTTCCAAATTGTCTCCCTTCCATCTCCCTTTTCACCATCCACTGAGAAAGCAAGGAAAATAAAACTCATTACAATATGATAGTCAACAAAACAAATCCTCACATTTGCCATGTCAGGAAGGAGGGAAGGAAGGAAGGAAGGAAGGAGGGAGGGAGGGAGGGAGGGAGAGGAAGAAATAAACCTATGTTTCAATGTGTGTTTTGAGGCTATCACATCTCTATTTGAGGCAGACAGTGTTGTTCACAAGAATAACCCCCAAAATATGAAAGAGCTGTAGAAAGAAATCATTAGGTCACTTGGTAGAAGAGAGTAAGCCTGAAAGGAAGTATGGCTCCCTCCCTTCAGACTCTGGAAGGTTTACATTATATAGGATTCTGACAAGGTTACCTGCATATACATGAGCCACAAGTATGCAGTTAACCAATTTTGCTAAGAAGGTAACTAAAAAGCAAGGTTGAATGAAATGAATATCAGTAAATATAAACACCCAACAAAATTTGGGTGAAACCGAAGCACAGGAACCCAAAACACAAGCTTGGTTGGACCCCAAGCAGCACCTGGGCGAGGGCCTCCTGGAGAATCACTGAGTTCAGGACAACATTCCAGGTTCAAACAATCTATAGTAACACAGATTTAGATTTAAACAGCATCATAATAAATGACAAATAACAATCCACAATAGTATGTTTCATCATGAGTTCTTTGGAATTGTCAGAGTCCATAAACATTTCAAGGCTGACTAACTCAACAGTACTGTTTTTATTGTATAAAAGGTTTTCCTGGTTCTTCTCATTTCACTTTGCATCAGCTCATACATGTCTTTCTATATTTCCCTAAAGCCATCACGTTTATCTTTTCTTATAGCAGAAAAGTATCTCATCACATTCATAGACCATAATTGGTTCAGTCATTCCCCAATTGATGGGCACCCTCTCAATTTCCAATTCTTTGCTATCATAGAAAGAACTATTATAAATATTTTTGCATATATGTCTCCTTATCTTCTTTCTTAGATCCATTTGGGGCATATGCCCAATAGTGGTATTACTAGGGCAAAGGACATGCATAATTTAATAGCTTTTGGGGGGCATCAATCCCACCTTTTCTACTCCATGATGTCTTGGAATTTTCTTCCACTTTAAGGGCATCAGTGAGGGAGAACCTACTAGGCCCTAGAGGCAGCCCATTCCATTGTTGGATAGTTTTTATGGCTAAAAAGCTTTCCTGTTTCCTGTAATCTGCTTAGTTATAACTTCCCCACAACGTTCTGCCCTCCCGAGCCAAGCACAAGGAGTCTCATCCCCATTCTCCTTGGAAGCTCTTCAAGGACTATCAGATCCCTGGCTTCCACGTCCTCCCCAAACCTTCCCTTCTTCAGGCTCATCACCCCCAGCCCCCAACCCGGCACTCAGGCTCTGCTTCTCACAGCGTCATCTCATTGTCCCAGGCCACAGATGTGCCGTTTATCCTGGTGTGGAAATGATGGCTCCCTGCAGAGCAATGACTGGGGTTTGGGGCTGGCTTCTTATCAATCATGTTAATTTGAAAATAAAGTATTGGTTTGCCTTCTTATTTCTCGGAGTGGTTCTTCTAAGAAGAACTAGACTCTCTTAGTCTTGGGCCATTTGCCCTTAATTAAATCCAGCTCAGAATGCCCATATTAATTAGCAAGGCTGCTTACCTGCTTACCTCAATCCTCACTGTAGAGGGTAATTAAAAGTCCCGTGAATAAAACACTGGTCCTCATAATGATAAAAATCAACAGGGAAACAACAAAACCATTGTGCTTCTCCTACAAGGAACTAGGCTAGTGTGAAGACATCCATAAGGGGTCAGTGGTGCTGGGGCACTGACTGGTTCCATACTCTCACTGTGCAAGGGAGGGGTTCTGAGAGAAGAGACACCTAGGACCTGAGCTCACTGTAAGGAAGGGCTTCCTCATGAAGGCAGCAGAGTGGCCCAGGAGGCAGAACAGGCCAATACTGGACTTCTGCATCTGAGTGTTCTTGGCAGCCTTTTTTCCTAAGAGATTCGTGATGTGCCCCAGGCCCCCAGGACTCATGAAAAGGCTCAGGATCATGTCTCTTGGCGCTTTCATGACCCCTTAAGAGCTTGTGTTCTATCCATTTAGAAGGTAAACTCCCTGAGAGGACCAGCAGTACTTGTACTACTTAGCACAGAGACTGGCAGAATAGAAACTTAGTCAATGAATGGCTGGCTAACACTCTGCAATCTAAAACCAGAATGAGCAGCCTCCAGAGGAGGTCAGTCTGCCCCTGGGGAAGGCTAGATGATCACATGGCAGGGGAGGGTGAGAAGGTCTCATAGACACCTTCTAGCCTGGAGAGATTAGGGTTCTACTGCTTTGAACTCAGGCCTTCCTTTCAAGCCTCCAATTTTCAGTCAATTACAGTTGGTATATTCCCTTCCTCAGTCCATATCACTCCTCCAGCTGACTCCTGTCCCTATCATTCTGCTAATGTCACCCTCTTACAGGTCACTGAGGAGCTGCATATCAAGAAATTAAGTTCAATCCTCCTCCCCCTGGACCTTTATGCAATATTCAATACTGTTAACACTTCTTACATAGGTTCCCAAACTGGGTGATATTGTCCTTGAGAGTGGCACTGGAATGATCCAGAGGGGCAGTAGTAGCCTTGAGTGCAACTGGGGGGAATGAACAGAAATAAGGGGATGGTGGAAGCATAAGGAAAAAAGGGAAGAAAATTTTGAAAAATTCTTCATACATGTTTCATCTGTTGTGTAACAGAGTTAAAGTTGTGATTACATTATTTTCCAAATAAACACACAAGATATAAGTTATAATCAATCAGTAGTCTCAAATCGGACAACAGGTCTTAACAAGTAAGTGTTGGCAGGCAAGCCTATGGAGCATTGTCGAAAAGTCCAGCATGCATCAGCAGGAATATGTATATGTAATGCCTTGTTTACAATATAATACTATACAATTACATGATGCAATATTATGTCATCAAAATTCCAATGCAGGAAAAACCACACAAATTTACAAGAAATTACTAAATTTATATATATTTTTAAAATGATGCAAATTTTAAAAAACCCAACATTGGTTGGTTGGTTGTTGTCTGTTCTTGAAGAGGACAAAAATGACATCACCATGATTAAGTGAAATTTCAATGCATATGACTGTGGCTGATCAGCCCAATATGAGCTTGGAATGCTCTACCACAGATTGGGCACAGAGAATCCATGTGTACATTTAGGGTAGTTACTCCAAATTTGTGCATCTTATGTTTCCTTTGGGCTGTTTCAATTCTGCTTTGCTCATAGAGCACAGCACCTTTTCTGATGTGGACATGCCACGCTGAGTGGTCCTGTGCCAGTGTCTCCCCTGTCCCCTAATCAAATCCAAAGTTCCTGAGAGAGACCTTGAGAGTGTCCTTGTACTGCTTCTTCTGACCTGCCCTATATGAGTTCTCCATAAAATAGTCTTTTTGGCAAGTGGACATTTTGCATTTGAACAACGTGGCCAGCCCATCAGAATTGCATTCTCTGATGTGTAGTTTGAATGCTTGGCAGTTTAGTTTGAGCAAGGACCTCAGTTTCTGGTACCTTATCCTGCCAGGTAATCTTCCGAATCTTCCTAAGACAGTTCAAATGGAAACACTTATTTTCCTGGCATGGCGCTGGTGGACTGCCCATATTTTGCAGGCATAGAACGAGGTCAGAACAATGGCTCTGTAGACCTTCAGTCTGATAGTCAGTCTAATAACTCTTCTCTCCCAAACTTTTCTTTGGAGCCTCCCAAACACGGAGGTAGCTCTGGCAATACGTGCGTCAACTTCATTGTCAATGCGTACGTCCGTGGAAAGTACACTACCAAGGTAAGTGAACTTATCCACAGAATTCAACAATTCTCCATTTATTGTAACTGATGGTTCCACATAAGGATGCTGTGGTAGTTGCTGATGGAGTACCTGTGTTCTCTTGGTGCTGATTATTAGGCCAAAATTAGCACAGGCAGCAGAGAATTGATCCATACTTTGTTGCATCTCAGTTTCAGAGGGTGCATTGAATGCACAATGCACTGCAATTTTCTGCAAACAGAAAATCATGCACCAACACTCCCTCCACTTTGTTCTTTGCTTGTAGCCTTTTAAAATTGAAGAACTTACCATCATACAGTAGCTAACCTTAATGCCTTGTTCCTCCTCATTGAAAGCATTTGACAACATGGCTGAAAATATCATGCTAAAAAGCATGAGCACACAGCCCTGTTTTACTCCACTGGTGACTGGGAAGGTACAAGAGCTTTGTCCAGTATCCAGAACACAGGCAAACATGCCATGACGAAACTATATACAATATGGATGAATTTCTCTGGGCAACCAAATTTTGACATAATTTTCTTTAAGCCCTCATGACTGCCAGTATCACAGGCCTTGGTCAGATCCACAAACGTTGTGTACAGAACTTTGTTCTGCTCCTGGCATTTCTCCTGGAGGTGTTGAGCAGCAAACACCATGTCAACTGTTCCTCGGCCCTTTCTGAAGCCACACTGGCTCTCAGGTATATGACCAAGCCTAGAAAGAATTTTCCAGCAATGCCTGAGACCCCCATGAGATTGTCACAGGACAATCTATTCCCTTTATCTTTATAGAGATGGACAATGGAGGTATCCTTGAACTCCTGGGGGACAACCTCCTCTTGCCATATGACCTGGAATATTTCAGTCAGCTTTTGCATGAGCAATGGTCCCCCTACCTTGTAAATCTCAGCTGGAATAAAATCAGCACCAAGTGCTTTCTCACATTAAAGGCATCTAATGGCCCTCAAAACCTCTTCTTCAGCTGGAGGTTTAGCTAAGGAGGGACTGACTTCAACCTGAGGTAAACAGTCAGTAGGGTATAGGGTATGTTCAGGGAGGTCCAGTACTTTTGGTGTGATGGCTGCCAAGCCCTTTTCGGGGCTCTTTCCATCTTTGGTGTCCTTCTGTTCCACCCAACTCTTACCTGCGGCTTCAAGAAGCTGCAGCATGCACAGTGGCCACACCCCAGTAAACCATTTCGGTAGATGGGCCAAACCAGGTTGAGGATAACCAAAGAGTCTCAAATACACACAAAAAACTATTACAGGGTTTAAAGAAAGTAGATTTCCATGGGGGCACTGAATAATTTTTTTAAAGGGGGCAGTAGGCCAAGTAAGTTTGGGAACCCTTAATACTCATTCCTCTCTTCCAGGTCTATTGGATTATCAGCTGTAGTGATGAATGAATCATTTATCAAGTAGCCACTATGGGTCAAGCACTGTGCTACTGGTTGGGGATACAAAGAGAAACCTACAACTCCTCTTGCCCTTGAGGAGCTGACCTTCCCCCAGGTCTTCCCCTCCCTCATTTCTCCTTCTAGGTTCTCCCCCTTCTCCCCATCAGTGTGCCCACTCTCTGATGCTTTTCCTGGACCCTGGGTATTCTCCATTCAGTCAGTCTGTTTCTCTCTCAGTTTCAGAGGGAGTCTCCCAAAACCATGCTGCCATCACTGGCCATGCCTCTGAGCTCTTTCTAGTGCTCTGTTTCCTACCGCCTGTTAGCAATTCCCATCTGGAGAGCCTACTGGCACCTTCAAATCAAATGTCCCATGAGGAAGTCATCATCTTCATCCCAAAACTGGTCCTTTAGGGAAAAAGCAGAATACACAGAAGAGGCTGAACCTTCAGGAGGAAGATGCTGATTCACATGCTGGAACTGTTGCTTGTATATACAATCTTGGGCAAATTCTTTAACTGCTCTGGGTCTCTAACATGAGGGGGCTGTGTCTGACTCTTCATGACCTCATCTGGGGTTTCCTTGGCAGAGATACTGGAGTGGTTTGCCATTTCCTTCTCCAGCTCATTTTACAGATGAAGAAACTGAGGCAAAGGGCCACACAGCTAGTAAATGTCTGAGGTTAGATTTGATCTCAGGAAGGTGAGTCTTCTTGATGCTAGGACTAGTGTTCTATGCACTATGGCGCTCCCTAGCTGCCCCTGAAGAATATTAGACAAGCTGAGCCAAGGGTGACATCCCTTCACAGTTGGACCATGAGGGCTCCAAAGACAAGATAGGGACCTGACCTGAAAAATCTCCTGGGAAAGACTCCCAGAGGCACAGGCCCACCCAAGACAGATACAATGGTCTGCAGAATGGTTACAAGGGAAGTAAATCATGGTGGTCCTGGATATGGAGGCTCTTGCAGCAATTCGGTGAGTGTATAACTTGACCCCCTTCTTTGTGATTCATATGGTTTTATGTGTTAAATCAATGTTTTTTACTCCAGTCCTTATTCTAAAAGAACTACGATGAGATGGAAGCTGGAGGAAGTTTTTCCTGACATTAAGCCTAAATATGACTCTGAAATATTCATTGCTCTAAAAAAAAGTTCCTTCTGAAGCTTGCCTCTGAGGCCACCAAAAAGTATATCTCATCAGTTTTCAACAAGACAGTGCTTCTGTCTTCCCCTCTACAGGCCAATGGAAATCTTCATCTCCTTCAACAAGGTCACCTACATCACAGACTAGGGACCTTCACCATTCTGGATGCCCTCAGGTTGATCAACGTCCTTCATAAACTGTGTTAACCCAGAGTCAACACTATACCCCAAGTGGTGGTAGGGACAGAAGAGTCATCACCTTTTTGGCTTTCACCTCCCACCGCTGTCTCATACTGAACCTGTCATCCATTCAAAGTCCCAGGTCTTTGCCAAGCCTACTCCCTCCCTTCAACCCTGCATCTGTAGCATTGGAACTTCAATCCTGCCATAAATTAAAAGGAAGCTGAATTGTTCGTCAAGGAAGAAGAACTTTTTCTTTTTTACTTCCCCCCAGAGATTCCTCCTTCTCCAGAGAGGAGCTTTGGACAGAAGAGACGCTTTCCATTTCCATGGAATGAAGACTGTCCTGGTAGAGCTCTGTAGACTTCTGGGATCTGACCTGTCTTTTCCCAGGAACTCCAGAAATTCATTCCATGGGGGAAAAAAGGCTGTGTCTACCCAAGTGCAGAAACAAATAAGCAATTACTGCTGAGGCTTTATCAAAACGCAATGACATTTCATGCCCAGCTTGGAACACAAACAGAATGACATTCACAAAGCTGCTACCCCCTTCTCAGGGAGGAAACTCACTAGAAATTTCAGGTTTCAAGTTTAATCTAATTCTATAAACCTACTTAATTAAGTAATCTCTACCTCCCCTTCCCCTTAGGACTTGTTCCCTCCTACCTTGAATCAGGCCTGCAGAGACTAGCTGTATTTAATTTTTATCATAGACCCCAGGCTACCTCTGTACTCCCAGAAACATGCAGAAACTGTGCCCCTCTCCTACTCCCCCACACCTGCTATTTGGGCCGGTCTGTGGTGATGGAGTGAAAACAGCAGACAGAAGACAGGGTGAGAGATGGAATCCCTGGTCTTAGAAGGGTTTCATCAGGGTCAACCCAGGGTTTGGAATGGCAACTATATGGGAACTCTTGGTATCTGGCAGAGCCAGAGTGCGTACAGACTTTTATCCAGGAAAGTGAATGGCTATGAATTTATAAATAGTGGATAAGATGTTTCTATTGAATTTTAACAACTCAGCCGTATGCTAAAAATGTAAACAGAAAAGCCCAGAATCCCTGAATATCTGATTTGCAGAAACTCCAGCTCAGAGAATTAGGGGGCCTTAGACTGCTTTTCAGAATTGTAGATGCTTAGAATCCCAAAAGACTCCTAGTCCTAAAGAATTCAGGCATCTTCAAATCTTAGACTGAGAACTAGAAGTTGTCCTCCTCCATCATCCAGTCTGACACCTTCATAGTACAGATGAGACAAGGCTGAGTTTAAATGAACCTTAAACTCAGAGAAAAAGAGAATGTTAGAATTTTGTAGGGTCAGTGAATTTTGGAATCAAAGAGAAAGCCCTAAGAGGTTGACTGGTCTGGCACACACTTCACTAGATCACAGCTTTTTAGATGGAGAAGAGACCTCAGAAACCATTTGGTCCTTTCTCATTTTATCGATGAGGATCTGAGGTCCCATATGGTCCAAGGTCACATGGGAAGTAAGAGGCAGAAGTGAATCTACATCAGGGTCCTCAGACCCCAAAGAATAATGCTCTCAACAATATATCTGACTTTGCTGAATTTGTCCCAAACACCTCCTGAGGCCGCCAATCCTACTGGGAACAATGCAGGGTCATTTTTTCTTACTCAAATGGAATTCACCAATTTGTGAGTTTCCTCCAAAGCTGTATCCTATGTGATCAGCCTGTGTGAGCCCTCACTTTGTCCTTCTGCCTAGAGGACAGATGATTTCTCTTGAAATCATAGAGGGCTATGACTTCTTATCATACCACTGACTCTTCCAATGAGATAATTCTTTGATCAGATCTTGATGACATAACAAAAATAATAAATATAGGGAAGAGAAGCACAAAATACAGACTGAAATGGAGACTTAATAATATCACAGTAAATAATGAGTGATTCAAAGAACAAATTATAGAAACAATTAAAGACTATGTGAAAGGAAATGACAATATGACATCCCAAAACTTGGGGGATGCAGTTAAAGGAATCCTCAGAGAAAAAATTATGTCTCTGAAAACATCCATTATAACACTTTCTCTTCACAACAGCTTTTGTGAGGGAAGCAAAGATTTTTATACCCACTTCACAATGCCTATACATATCCCTTGACAGAAAGGGAAAATGCTCCCCTTCCCCTATCCCCCAAAGAGAATGATTAATTGTGATCAAAGATACACTATAGGTAATAAGTTTGGGATTCAGAAGCTGAATCTAAATATTCCTGAATCTTCCAAGAAGAGCTGGCAGAGCTTAGAGGAAAACATGCCAGACCTGGCTCTGAGAGACAGTGGGCAAGCCCTGCCTACTCTGAACTTCAGTTTCCTTACAACCAAAATGGGGGCTAACATTTGCACTACTTACCTCACTGAACTATTCTGTGATCCTTAAAGCAATATGGGAAATTATTCATTCAACAAGCAGCTTTTAAGTACCTACTATGTGCCAAATGTTGGGCTAAGAACTGGGGATTCAAAGACAGAAGGCAATAGCCCTTATCCTCAAGAATCTTATATTCTGTTGGAGAGGTACAACAACATATAAATAGAAAGGTAAACTTAAAATACATGTAGAGTGATGATTTGGGACAGGACTAGCAATTGGAGGTATCAGGATAGGCCTTGTGAGGCAGAGAGAGGTGAGAGCTTGAAGAAAGCATGAAGGGAGCCAGGAGGAATGGCATCCCAAAGCACAGGGATCAGCTCAGGCAAAGTCATGGACGTGAGAGGTAGGTATCCTTGAATGAGAAGAGGCTCCCACAGAAGTGGGAACACTCATTATTCATCTTTGTAATCCATTGTCCTCTGCTCCAGACCATGCTGCCTCCTCTCTCTTCACTCTATCGCTAGCAAGGATGATGCAGGTCACTGGGACCAAATGGCAGACATGATGACATGTTGGCTGGCGGTGAATAAAGCCTGTGTACATAAAATACACCTAAAAATACATATATACACACAAATACCACATGTACACATACATCACACATACATCCTCACTGAAATGCTAATATTAGCCATGGCCATGATTCACTGAGGTGGTTCAGTAAGGCTCACAATGGACCTGGATTTGTCCCATTCTCCGGTGTTAGCAAGAACCCAGAGCAAATGTCTCCACCTTAAGCCTGAGGCTAGTCTCACATTAGGAGAACTCTTCTCTGCTCCATTCCAAGGTTCTATTTAGCCTTTAAACATGCAGATGTCCTAGAAAGGTATCCACAGCCCTATCCTACCTCTCCCAGGTAGATGGAAGGTGATTAAGCCAATAAGCACTTTTGGGGAAAACATTCATCAAAATGGAGAGCAGTTCCCCCCATCCATCCCATCATCCTCACATCTTTGGAGACAGATTGGTGAGCTACCAAGGTTAGGTCTTGATAGCCAACCTGGTTCCTGGACTCTGAACCATGAAAGTTAGAAGAGGACCTTGGACAGAGGTCAATTAGGCTCCCATTTTCCATTTACCATTTTCCAAGTGACCTTAGGCAAGGCTCTTTCCTTCTCTTAACCTCAGTTTCCATATCTGTAAAATGGAGCTGATAATCCTGTCTTGCCAACCTCCTTGGGTGGTTATGAACCATAATGGAATGGTGTTTCACCAGTCCTGGGAGAAGCTTTGTGGGCTGAAGAGACAATGGATACCCACCATCAGACTATCTAGAGTCTGTCCTGGGCTGGTTGGACCCCAGAGAATTCAGGCCCATATCCCTGCTTTAAGCAGATTTCCAAGAAGAGTGGTGAATGGTGGACTTGGGCTTTGTTAAACGGACGTCTTGAGGCCTAGAATCCAAAACAGCACTTCTGACTCATCGGGAAACCTGAAGACAATCTGGCACCATCCTAGTCCCATATGGTTTGGAAACACTGATTGGAAGCAACTGATCACAGTGTCCAAAATAACCTGATCACACCATGTTCATACAATAACAGAACTCAGAGAGTGATTGAGCATTCTCGTGGGATGCACAAGCCTTTCGGCCCTGAGCCATCGACTGGAGGGAGAGGAGGGGAAGGAGAGGGAGAGGGAAAAGGAGAGGAGGTAAAGGGAGAAGGAGAGAGAGAAGGAGGGAGAATGAGAGAGACAGAGGAAGAAAAGGGGGAGAGAGAAAGAGAAAGAGAGAGAAAGAGGGAGGAGAGAGGAAAAGGTAGAGAGAGGTGAGAGGAGAGGAGAGGAAAAGAGGAAATGAGGGAGAGAGAGAAAGAGGAAAAGAGAGAGAGAAAAGAGGGGAGGGAGATTTAATAATTCTCACACAGGCCCAATATGCACCATGCCAGTCTATCCAGGGATCACAGCTCTAGTCCTGGAAAGGATCTTTACCTAAGGCAAACAACTCATTTTCTAGGTAAGATCATGCCAGAATTTGAACCCAGGTCCTCTGATTCTAGTCAATGAGTACCCTGAATTCAGGCACAGGGAACTTGGGCTCTGGTTATCACAACCTGTGCTGTGCAATAAGAATGAGAGGTTTAGATCAAAGGAGCCTCCTGGGAGTGGGGCCAGAAGGGGGATCCTTTGGGGGAGGCTTCTTGGATCCTTCCATCTCTGAGATTCTGGGATTCTCCAGGTCATGGAGACCATAACCCAGCACACTCCCTCCTTAGCAGGTCTGCAGGGTGGACTATGAAGGGGCAGGGGCACAGTGATGTGAGCAT
Organism: Potorous gilbertii; assembly: GCA_028658325.1. Classification (NCBI taxonomy): domain Eukaryota; kingdom Metazoa; phylum Chordata; class Mammalia; order Diprotodontia; family Potoroidae; genus Potorous; species Potorous gilbertii. The sequence goes on from CM053770.1 coordinate 670,056,621, forward strand.
GAGCTCCCTTGCCAAAGCTCTGCATGATCATGAGCTTACCTGCTGTAAGCACAGAAATTTGGGGAAGGCAGAGAGATGAGTTAGGGGAAGATGGGGCTGTGGGGGAAGAACTAGCATATGTGTGTCTTTCTACTCTACCATCTTGGCACTGCCCCATCGGTCTTATATTTTTCTTTCCCTTGCTCAGGAATGTCACAGTGGATAGAGCACCAGGTCTTAAGTAAGGAAGACCCATAAAAAATGAACGAAAGAAACCATGAGAAAGAAAAAAACAAAGAGAGAGAGACAGAGAAAATAGTATGCTTTAATTTGCATTCAGACGTCACAGTTCTTTCTCTGGATGTAGATGGCATTTTCCATTATGAGTCTTTTGGTGTTGTCTCAGATCATTGCATTGTTAAGTAGAGGTGAGTCCATCAAAGTCAGTCATTTCATAATGTGGCTCTTACTGTGTACAATGTTCTCCTGGTTCTGCTCCTTTCACTCAGCATCAGTTCATATAAGTCTGAACGTTGATCATTTCTCATAGCACAATAGTATTCCATCACAGTCATATACCACAATTGTTCATCCATTCCCCAGTTGATGGGCATCCCCTCGATTTTCAGTTCTTGGCCACCACAAAAAGAGCGGCTATAAATATGTTTGTACACATGGGTCCTTTTCCCATTTGTATGATCTCTTTGGAATACAGTCCTAGAAGTGGTATTGTACATTTTCATAGCCCTGTGGGCATAGAGGAAGTCTCATCTTCCTGAGATCAAACTTGGTCTCAGACACTTCCTAGCTATATGACACTGGGCAAGTCACTTCACCCTGTTTATCTCAGTTTCCTAATCTATAAAATGAACTGGAGAAGGAAATGGAAAACTACTCTAGTGTCTCTACCACAAAAACTCCAAATGGAGTCAAGAAGCACCAGACAGGACTGAAACAACTGGACAACAACAAGAAGTTGCCAGGAACTGGAGATACAAACACAAAAGTTAAATAATGAGTCATCAAAGAGTTTACATTCTATTGGTAAAAACAACATATACCCAGAAAAGTAAAAACAAGTAAATTTTGGAAGGGGTGGCATGGGGCTACACTAGCATCATTGGGGATTAAGTAGAAAGAAGTAGTTAAACTAAGTCTTGAAGGAAGCAAAGCCTTTTATAACACTGAGATGAGCAGGGAATGCATGCTATCACCTCAGCAAAGGCATGCAGGGGGAAAATTGCAGAGTGAATACGAAGTAATATGAAGCATGCTGAAAAGGTAAGTAGGAGACAGATGGTGGAGGGCTCAAAGGATATGTATGGCTGAAGAGTTTGCACTTGATCCTAGAGGGAACAGAGTCTTCCTGAGCAAGGGAGTAATGTGGTCAAAGCTGGGAGATGAGCTAGGAGGTCACCATTTTCTTGACTTTCCCACTGCCTCAATCATTGTCCCCCCTCCAGTTCCCCATAACCTTGGCTGGATCCTTAGCAGAGCCTTTCTGACCACATCTCTCAGCAGAGGTCCATAGTAGGGACAGACTCACAGACTGTTCCTCTGATCTCCTCATTGGGCTCCTATTTGGATTTAAACAGACTCCAAGGAAAAATCTTCCTATCAGCTTGACTGACAAGTTGTCAAAGTGACTCATTAGAGGTCACAGACTGACTTATCAAGGACACCAGCCCACAGTCCTTGCTTATCTTCTCCCTTGTTTGTCCATCCTGTCCCTTCTACCACCTCAATCCATCTATATTTAGAGACATTGATTTCCATTTAACTGCTCTGCTCCCTTTACACTTGTGGCAGAAAAACAAACAAACAAACAAACAATTCCCATCACCCAGAACCACAAAGTGAACTCTGTGTCCACAGCTGCTATCATTGAGCCTGGTGGGGCTGTTGAGGACCCATCTGCTTCATGATGGCCTTATTGTTGGCAAGTGATGTTTTCATGAAAATGAGGACTTCCCTGAAGACTCTCTCCTGGCAGTTCAACTTTCCTCTCTTTCCCGGTGGCATGTCTACTCTATTTTCTCTCCAACATATTTTTTGAAAGCACAGAATTACAGAATTTAAGAGCTAGAGGATCTCCCAAGAGCATCTGGTCCAATCTGAAACTGAGGAGGAAACCTGATAGTCCCAAATCACAGAATTCCAAGGTGATGAGGCATCTCAGCAGCCCTCTGATTCTATCCATGGCCCAAAATGGACTTCCAGTACAACAAACTGAAAAGTGATTGTCCAGCCTCTGCTCCAGGGAACTCAGCACCGTCTCTCCAGGTCACCCAGTCCACTGGTAGACGACTCTCCCTAGGACAAGGTTGCTGACATGAAGTCCATATTTGCTTCTTTGCCACTTTTACCCTTTGCTCCCAGCTCTGCTCTTTGGGGCCAAGCATGGCTAAGTCTTCATCCACTCTCCAAATGGTCTGCTTTGTGAGGATCAACTTATTCAGTATGAAGAAGGATATCACCTGAAGTTGATGGTTAATTCTTTGGCCATGGCAACCCACAAAACAAAGAAAACTATAAGACCAATGGGGCAGAGCCAAGATGGTAGAGTAGAAAGACACACATATGCTAGTTCTTCCCCCACAGCCCACAAAATACCTGTAAAGAAAGATTCTCCACAAATTGTACAGCAGCAGAAACCACAGAACAGTGGAGTGGAGGAGATTTCCAGCCCAGGGAGACCTGAAAGGACAATGGGAAATGTCTGTCGCAAAGGACACGGAGTGGAGCCCAGCCCAGCCTTGGCCTCACACACTGTGGCTGGAGGAGGAGGATGTGAACAGGGCTCTGGAGTGGAATCTCCAGTCGCAGTAGTCATGGTTCGCAGATCCTTCAACCCATAGGCGCCAAAGGTCAGTGAGAGGGTTTTTTCAGCTGGCTGAGAAGGGAGAAGGGCCTTCCCATAGCTCCCGCCTCAGGCAGTGGCCCCAGAGGCCACATCAGCAGTCCCCATCCATTGTTGGATCATAACAACCCTGAGGGCACCGAGCAGCTGATTCCTACCTCAGCCCTGTGTAGAGGTTCTGGGGCAGATGATCTTTATTTCACACTGAATGGCAACCCTGCCCCTGCAATTTATCTGAATCTCAGCCCCCAGTGCTGGCTTGACAGCATTGGAGGCGAGGTGATTGTGAAGAAGAAACTCTGCTAAAATTCTGGGCACAAAAATCTCTTCCTGCTCCCACACCAGTGTACACGCTTGACTGTGCCACTTGGGAGGAACTGAAATCTTACAGATACCCAGAGTATACCCTACTCTTGACAAAGGACCCAAAAGTTAAGTAACTGGTTGGGAAAATGCCCAAAAAATGGAAAAAAATAAAACTACAGAAGGTTACTTTCTTGGTGAACAGATATATTCTCAGATCCTTTCAGATGAAGAAGAACAGTGCTTACCAGGGAAAGACATAAAAGTCAAGGCTTCTGTATCTCAAACATCCGAAATAAATATTCAATGGTCTCAGGCCATGGAAGAGCTCAAAAAGGATTTTGAAAATCAAGTAAGAGAGGTGGAGGAAAAACTGGGAAGAGAAATGAGAGAGATGCAAGAAAAGCATGAAAAGCAGGTCAACACCTTGCTAAAGGAGACCCCAAAAATGCTGAAGAAATTAACACCTTGAAAAATAGGCTAACTCAATTGGCAAAAGAGGTTCAAAAAGCCAATGAGGAGAAGAATGTTTTCAAAAGCAGAATTAGCCACATGGAAAAGGAGGTTCAAAAGCTCTCTGAAGAAAATAGTTCTTTAAAAATTAGAATGGAACAGATGGAGGTTAATGATTTTATGAGAAACCAAGAAATCATAAAACAAAACCAAAAGAATGAAAAAATGGAAGGTAATGTGAAATATCTCATTGGAAAAACAACTGACCTGGAAAATA
>CM053770.1:670060992-670098344 GCA_028658325.1 Potorous gilbertii
CAGAATTAGCCACATGGAAAAGGAGGTTCAAAAGCTCTCTGAAGAAAATAGTTCTTTAAAAATTAGAATGGAACAGATGGAGGTTAATGATTTTATGAGAAACCAAGAAATCATAAAACAAAACCAAAAGAATGAAAAAATGGAAGGTAATGTGAAATATCTCATTGGAAAAACAACTGACCTGGAAAATAGATCCAGGAAGACAACTTAAAAATTATGGGACTGCCTAAAAGCCATGATCAAAAAAAGAGCCTAGACATCATCTTTTACGAAATTATCAAGGAAAACTGCCCTCATATTCTAGAACCAGGGGGGCAAAATAAATATTGAAAGAATCCACTGATGACCTTCTGAAAGAGATTCCAAAAAAGAAACTCCTAGGAACATTGTGGTCAAATTCCAGAGTTCCCAGGTCAAGGAGAAAACATTGCAAGCAGCTAGAAAGAAACAATTCAAGTATTGTGGAAATATAATCAGAATACAAAAGATTTAGCAGCTTCTACATTAAGGGATAGAAGGGCATGGAATATGATATTCCAGAAGTCAAAGGACTAGGACTAAAACCAAGAATCACCAACCCAGAAAAATTGAGTATAATACTTCAGGGGGAAAAAATGGTCTTTCAATGAAATAGAGCATTCTTGATGAAAAGACCAGAGTTGAAAAGAAAATCTGACTTTCAAACACAAGAATCAGGAGAAGTATGAAAAGACAAATAGGAAAGAGACATCATAAGGAACTTACTAAAGTTGAACTGTTTGTATTCCTACATGGAAAGACCATATTTGCAACTCTTGAAACTCTTTTCAGTATCTGGGTTGGTGGGATGACACATACTCACACACACATGCACAAAGAGAAGGAAAGAGGGAGAGAGAGGGTGAGTCGAATAGGATGGGGTCATATCTTTAAAAAATGAAATTAAGGGGTGAGAGAGAAATATATTGGGAGGAGAAAGGGAGAAATGGAATGGGGCAAATTATCTCTCATAAAAGAGGCAAGTAAAAGACTTTTCAGTGGAGGGAAAAAGGAGAAAGGTGAGAGAAAAACATGAAGCTTATTCTCATCACATTCAACTAAAGGAAGGAATAAAATGCAACTCATTTTGGTATGAAAACCTATCTTACAATATAGGAAAGTGGGGAGAAAGGGATAAGCAAGGTTGGGGGGAATGATGGAAGGGAAGGTAATGGGAGGAGAAAATTTGGAATTCAAGATTTTGTGGAAATGAATGTTGAAAACTTAAATTTAAAAAAAAGAAAAAATACAAAACCTCTCTCTGTTCCATTAGGTCACCTTCAGATTTTTCAGTGGATTTGGGTATTTGGTGGGAAAGGGAAAAGGGGAATTAATGATTATATAAAGCTTTCTGAAATGCATCCAGATTTCATTGATTCTACTTACATATTATCGTATTCTGATCTCTTGTCATTCAACATGATAAGAACACAGTTGTATCCCCCCACATCAGGCTTAACAATCTCATCTCTTTAGAGAGATTGATAGATGGCTAAAGATATAGACATGTCTACTGTCTTACAAACATTAACCAAGCTGCTGGCATTTAAAATGTGAGATCTTTGTCCAGTGACCAGTGAATGTACATACTACTAGAGAAATTTGAGTCTTATCAGTCTCAACATTATCACTGTTGATGAAATCGAATCCAGAAGAAGTTACAACTGAAGGCAAGGCTGGTTCATAGACTCTCCTTGGAACTGGTTTTCATGAGCCCACCCCAGCTCAACCCTGACAAGAAACCCCATTTCAAGACATCTACCCAGCTCACATTGCTGAGCTTGTGAAAAATATTTTTGTGGGTGTTTTTTTCTTATCATCTTACACAGATAACTGCAGCTGAAATACCAACATTGGTGACAGAGGATGAGGAGACAGAAAAGTTCACTGAAAAACTCAACAGGACCCTCCAAAACCACACCTTCATATTGGTAAATTTGATGCACAAGAAAGCATAGAAGAGAAGGGTCAAAAATATGTCAAAATAATTTCTCAGAAGTGAGAAGCAAAAGAGACCCAAAGCTGAAGGGCTAGACATACATCTCCCACCTTCATGTAAAGAGTATGTTTTTAAGAGAAATGTTGGGAAGAACGGGGCACAACAAACGCCAAATAGCATCATAAAAATTAAATGGACTGGATTTGATTTGTTACTGGTATGGGAATTATTTCTGAACCATTATGCAGTTTGATTTAAAATACATTAGAGTTAGCATCAAAATCCAAATCAAATATGTAGAACAAAAATGAGGTTCTACAGTGTGACACCAACCTGACCTAGGGAAACAATCTGATGCCACTGAAAAATGGGAAATAGATAAAAGAACAGTCATTGACACAGTGTCTTTTTATTACCAAAGGAAGTTTAACCCATGTAAATTAATGGCAACAATAATGAACCAAAAAGATGATGTAAATCACTTCACCCACTATATTACTTGTACTCTTTTCTGAGCAGAGAACTCAGAAGCCAAGGGTGATACTGATTTAGAAAACATCCTAGAGATAAGTCTGTTAGAAAATAATGCAACATATTATCTTGTAAAATAGCAAGAAGTAATGAGGGGAAGCTAATTTTCAGAAAACTTGATGAAAATTCAAATTAAAGAAAATCATCCTGTAGACATTCAAGTATAAGTATATGAGGACAATAAGCAGAAGAAAAATTGAAAAAAATCTGTCAAGATCACTCTAAAAAACTACTGTCTCCATCAACAATAGCTGAAACACCACAACTGCACACCAATATCACAAACCCTAACATGTTGTATGAGGTTACCAAAATGGCAAAGATGGAAAAGCTGGGGAAAAAAAAGATGAGAAGCAATGACAAATAAGCACCTACTAGGTGCAAAGAGAGGTGCTGAAAAAAAGCCCATCTGTGCCCTCCAGGACTCACAGTCTAATGGGGCACAAGGCACCAATCATGGGCAGCTGTGTACACAGAAGAACAAGGTCTATACAACATAAGTGGACAGCAATGTCAAATGAAAGGGAGTATTTCCAAGGGTGAAGGGGGCAGAGACAAGAAATGCCTTTTGTGGAAGGTGGGATTGAAGCTGAGTCTTCAGGAAGGTCAGGAAAGCTGGGAGATGGAGACAAAAAGGGGGAGCATCCAAGAGTGAAGGGGCAGACTGTGAAAAGACACGGGGAACAGGTGCCACTTGATTGCAGACCACATGGAGGGGACCGAGGATTTAGGAAGAAGTCAGAGTATGCAGTCTTGAAAAGCTAAACAGCATTTTCTATGTAATCCTGGAGTTTGCTGAGTAGGGACCCAGAGAAAGACAGGGTCCAAAGGTCACATTAGGGCAATCACTCTGGGAGCGAATGAGTGATGAGCAGTGAGAGACCTCAATCAAAAGACTCCTACAGTCATCTAGATGGGAGTTGATAGGGCCTCTAGGAAGGTGGCAGGCTCAGTGGGGTGATGGAAGTGAGGGATGTCATAAAGGTGGCAACAACTTGGATATGGAGGGATGGCTGAGAATGAGGAAGTGAAGGTAGGACTGAGGGTAGAAGCTTGGGATGACCGGGAGGATCATGGGGATGTCCTCTCAGTCACCCCAGGTCTCCCCCTTTAGAGTTGTCCTCAGTAATAGGGAAGTAAAAGGCATAGCAATGAGGAAGATGGGAAGAGGAGAGTGAGGGACAGGTAAGTTCTATTTTGGACATGCTGAGGTGGAGATTTCCATGGGTCAGTTTGAGATATCTAACAGGCAGCAGGTCATGTGAGTCTGGAGATAAGGCAAGAAAAGTGGATCTGAGAAACATCAGCATGAAGATGGTAACTGAGCCCATGAAAACTTCTGCCTTGTCTCTCCCTGATCTGGGAGTTGGAACACTATCAGTCTTCGAGCATCCTCTTTTCTGTGAACCTCATAACAGGCAATAGGCTGCAGTGGAGGTCCAATGCTGCCAAGCCCTTCCGAACTGATCAGGCTTTGCATGCCACCCTGGGATGGAGTGGGTGCCTCTGAACAAGGTGCTGGGTGAATGAAGTGATGCTCCCAGCTGGGAGGCTGACCATGGGCCATGGTGCCAGGGGCTCAGGCACTCTGAGGCCTCCAAGTATACTTCTGGGAGCATCCAAGCCTGTGGCCTGACTGAAGTGATCCTGATACCACTGACAATCACAATGAGGATTTCTCCATGTCTGTAAAGGATAAAGGGAGGCTTCCCAAGCACTTTTCTTGAAGAGGTTTGCAAGACCAGCAGGGTTGTGATCGTTACCCCTGCTTCACAGAGGATCAGATCAGATGTTCAGCTCAGAGAGAGGAGGTCATCTGCCCACAAGCAAACAGAAGAAATGGGGGAGACAGTTGTACCAGAGACTACTCGTGTTGGCAAAGAATTTTGCAGACAACCAGGTGAACATCCACCGAAGCCCCAAGTCCCTCTACAACACTGCTGTCCTATATGAGGCTAAATACTGAATAAATATTTATTAAGCACCTACTATGTGTCAGGCACTGGGGATACAAAGAAAGACAGAAGTCAGTGCCTGCCCTCAAGGAGCTCACAGTATAATGAGGGAGATACGACAACATGCAAACAATGATGTCCAGGCAAGGTACAGACCTGGTGAAGCTGAGGGATAGTCTCATAGTACACCATACAAAACATGGTCCTTGGCCTGGCTTTTTGGCCTGGACACTTCCTATGACTCCCCTCTACACAATCTATGCTCCAGCTAAACTGGGCAGTTTTCCAGATGCTCTCTCTCCAACCTGCATAAATTTTGGTACACAATGTTCAGCCCCCATCCATGGAATGCAGGATCCTTCCCCTTCCTGCCTACCATACTCTCTCTTCTTCCATGAAACCTTACCCTCTCCCCTCCAGTTGTCGCATTCTCTCCTTTTTCATCTATTCCAAGAGCCCTCTGTCTGATTCCTTCACCTTGTACTTCTGTGTGTTCACAGCATATACCCCTACTAGAATTTAATCACTGTTTCATTTTTGATTTTGTATCCCCAGAACCTTGCACACAGCAAATGTTGAATAAATGTTTGTTTAATGAAATTGAATTGAACTAGGAGAATGTGGGGCATAAGCTGAGGGAAGCAAATTCTGGCTCAACACAAGGAAAAGTTTCTTTACAATTAGAACTCTCCTAAATGAGGAAGGGGTAGGTCCCCATCATTACATCTCCAAGCTAGAACGATGGGCTGGATCAAAAAGGGGAACTTTAATAGGGTCAAATGTGAAATCTCAAATGTGGATTCAATCAACTTCACAAATACAAGATGGGGGCCTGTGGGACTGTGCTTGACAACAGCTGCTTTCCTCAGACTTCAAGTTATTTTTTGTTGGTCAGTCCTGTCTCACTCTTCGTGACCCATCAGGGGTTTGCTTGGCAAAGACACTGGAGTGATTTGCCATTTCCTTCTCCAGCTCATTTTATAGATGAGGAAACTGAGGCAAACAGAGTGAAGTGCCTTGCCCAGGGGTCACACAGCTAGCAAGTGTCTGAGGCCCCATTGCAACTTAAAAAGAAGAAACTTCCTGCCTCCAGACCTGACTCCTTACCCACTTCATCACCGAGCTCTCTGACTTTCAGCTCAGTATGAGTCCATGGTTCTTTCCAGCAGCAGAACAGAAGCTAACTCAATCTTTTTGCTGTTGTTTTCCTTTTTGATTCACGTATTCACTGAAACAATTCAAAGAATTATATTCACTTTTCCTTTTGCTTTGTACCTGTGCTTTTACTGGTGTGGGTAATTCCCAGTGCAAATATGCTGTCCACCATTTCAGACTGACCACACCTCTGCAATTTAGATCCTCAGAGAGCAGCCCAGGGCATTGAGAGGTGGAGTGACTTATCAAAGGTCATGCTGCCAGGATGGACAAGGTGGAGCTAAGGAATCTAAGTCTCCTAGACTTTGGAGGTAAACCCTCCTTTCATTACAAAAGTCCACCTCTCAACCTGGCTTCAGGGTACATGAAGGGAGATTGTTCAGGCCTGGGCAGGGGATGACCCTGCACTTCTGGATTCTTGCCTTCAGTTGAGGGTGAGCGATACCTTTTAGGACGGATGCGGACAAGTCACCAAAAAAAAGGGCATCAGGCTAGAGAGACTAACCAAGAGCCTTGTTATATCTAAAGGAACTGGAGATGATAAGGGGCAGGCTGTTGATTGGAGGGAATGGGAACGATGAAGGCTATTTTCAAGTCTTTGGAGAATTTTTATGGGGAAAAGGGGGAAGCATGGACAGCATCAAGTACTCAAATTCTTCTGGAACTTGCACAGGTATGCCTGAGTTGGGGCTGGCAGATAACCCACTCCCATCTCTTGTTCCCCTCAGCCCCATGACAGCAGTAACTGGAGCATGGCAGGCTGAGGAAGGAGATTTACTTGGCAGGCAGGCAGTCAAGTGTGAGTCTAAAGATAAGAAAACTGAGACTCCATGAGGGTGAGGGTTTGCATAAGAACACAGATCTAGTGAGGAGCAGTGCCAGGACTTACAAAGCTCTGAGACTTCAGAGTTGGAAAGGAGAGTGGGGAACGCAGTGTTATTAGAATGGTGATTAGAACAAGAAGGTCCTGAGAAGGGAGAAGGCTGGCAATGAGAAGAATTTTAGAGGGAAATCGTCAAAGCCCAGAACAGAAAGGCAGGGCTGGGGGCGGCAGGGAGCTCCCAAGAACAAAGCAGTCTGGGCCCACGATACCCATCATGCCCAGAGGAGACAGCTCCTCCAGGTAGGACTTGCTGTAATGCTCCCGTGGGCTCCCCCATTTTCCTGAGTTAAAGACAGTTCATCTAAGCGATGAAAATAAAAGTAACCATGATAACCCAGCAGACTGACATGTTTGCCTTCCTTCCCCAGTACAGAAACTCCCTCCTGATATGACAGAACAGTGTTTTCCTGTGCATTGGGCAGACACACACTCCCCCACACACCCCCGCACTATGTTACTTACTAAACCCGGGAGTCATTTTTCTGACAGAGCTCAATGAGTTCTCTTTCATTCCTGAGTCAGTGTGGGAAGGAGTTGGGAACCAGAAGTCTGCCTAAGAGGCAGCTGGTGGCCCAATGCATAGAGCACTGGGCCTGGAGTCAGGCAGACCTCCACTGTTAGCTTTGTGACCCTGGGTAAGTCACTTAACCTCAACTGTAAAATGGGGATATTGATAACACCTACTTCTCAGGTTTGTTGTGGGGATCAAATGAGACAACTTTGGCAACAATGCTTGGTACATAGTAGGAGATTAATAAATAAATATTTATTCCTTTTCCTGGGAAGGTGTGTGTGTACTCTAGTATCTTGAACCCTACAAGGTCAGAGCTAGTAAAGGCCCCACAAACCACAAGGTTAATTCCAACACCTCCCTGTTGTAGTCTAGGAGTGCTAGGAACCCTAAAATGCAAGGGTACAGGGCAGGTCTGCCTTGAAAGAATTCCCCCACTCAACCACTTGCGGTTCAAGTACAGAGTTTAAGACACCTATTGGGCATCTGCGGTATTTTGACACCAATACAAGCTGGCCAGATTTTAAGAATCTGAGCATTTGATGAGGATGGGACTGACATTTTTATACAGAAAAAAGACTGTGAGAAAATCTGGATGGGATTAAGGAGCAGGGTGGTCTGCAGGTAACACAGAATGAAGGGCTGGGCTGGAACAGGGAGCAAGAATGAAAGGACAGTTGAAAGGATTATTGACTGCTATGGGCTGATGCCTCAGGCAAACACCAGAGATCTGGGCTGCTGAAATTTGTGGAAACCTTCAAGGACCCTTTTTAGGGGTTCAGGTTCCTAACCCCATCATTCCCACTTCCCTACACATTCTGCAAGGACAGATTCAGAGACACAAATATCTGAATATCAGACTGAATTTAAAAAGATGAAATTTAACTGGGGTGAATGAAAAGTTGGACATGGGTTCAAAAATCAACTGATAAGCACAAGGCCGAGCTAGAATGATTTCTGCGAAAGAGATGCCTGCATATTTTTGGAGAGGGGGAGCATGAATTGGGAGCACCTTCAGTGGGAGTCTGTTAGAGATGAACTTGACACACAAAAAAGCTATCAAGAAAAATTTATTAAAAATGGAGTTAAGAGGAGGGAAGGCCTTCTTCGTTCCTTCACCTGAAGGAATGGGTAGCTTCCAGCATGGCCACCAGAAGGACTACGACCAGGTCAGGATGAGGCAGGACCCTTATAGAATTCTGAAATTTGGATTTCCTGTGATACCATCCCCTGGTCATATGACTTCATGTTCTCTTCCGATAGGCAACGTATTGAGCATGAGCAGCAGTTTGATGACCATCTCCTATATCACACACAACCCATCTCTGTGTGGAAATAAAACTTACTTCCTGTTTTCCCACAAATCCACAGTGGGTGCTACGTGAGAGGGAAGAAGGCAGAGGTGACACAGGGCAACACTGAGGGAATCAGGCTTCAAGGCTCCCACCCTCTGCCCCTTCAGCAGACCCCAGACTGGGTCAGACCACATCTAGACTCAGCAGGGACATTCACCAGACAAAGTGACTGAGGAAGAGCCTCCGGAATGGGAAAGATTAGATGGAAGAAGAGGTTATAGGAATGGGAGATGTGTGAGATAGAAAATAAATCTCAGTGGGAGACATTAGGCTGTCTGCAAGTATCAGAGGATTCTCCTCATTCTGGCACAGGGTCTGATGTGGGCTCCGGAAACAGGAAAACCTTCCTAACAGTGAGATCTGAACCAGGGTGGGGGAGGGGCTCTTTGGAGAGACAGTGAGCTCCCTATCTTGGGAGCTCTTTCAGCACCATGAAATACAGGCTGTGGGAGCCAGTCAAGATGGCCTGGGAGACCTTTTCCAGCTCTGCTATTCAGTAATGGAAGTCCCTGATGCTGGTCTCCCAGGCCCCATCTCCCCAATGCTCCCAGCTGGCTTACCTACAGTCCTTTTCCAGGTCCTGGAACATACTATTGCTGTCGCATTCCTGCGCTGATGGGGTTTTGAGCCCCTCCTCTCCTCCCTTGACCAGATACCATGTGACCCATAGCTTGGTGGGCTCCTAGGCTTTAGCACCACATGAGGGCTTCAGGGACCCCCAGGATTTTTAAGGTCTCCCTTTTGCTCACAGAATCAAATCTGAAGCTTTCAGGCTCCACCCCACCCCCCCCACCCACCCCCATGACTGTCTAGTTGTGCGACTGTTGGTCAGTTACTTCTTTTCTAAGGTTTGGGTTCTTTGTTTGTTAAGTGAAGAAAACAGTCCTGGCACTCATACTTCCTAGGACAGCAAGGAGACAAGCACTTGATAATAAATAATAATGGACATTTATACAGTGTTCTGGGGACTGAGTGGCACCCATCTTGTCCTTAAGACAACCCTTGTTTTTTGTTTCACTGATGAGGAAATGAGGCAGACTAAACCTAAGTGATTTGGCTAGGTTCACATAGCTAACAAGTGATCCAGTCTGGATTTGAACTCAGGTCTTCCTGATTGTAAATCTAGCATCTGCCCATGGCTTCACCCAGCAGCCTCAACAACCCATACTAGTTCCTCCTTCAAGGCCCTCCAAATCAAGTACTGCCCAGTCTTTCAGCCATTTCCCACTCCCTCCACAGACCCCACATGGGACGTACTTTGACCTCCTCATCGCTCTCCAAAGTTACCCTGTTCTCTTCAGCTTCTATCTTTAGATTCTGGAAGTATCCTCCTTAAGACTCATGTGTGGGTATGGAGGGTAGCAAAGTCTCATTCATTATTCTAGCCTGATTGAAGACATCACTTTTGACCTGGCAGTCAAGTTTAGGGTGACAACAGATCAGCCACGGCCTGATTTGGGGAGGGAAGGAAAGAGGAGAACATAAGATCTAGACAATGAGAGACTGACAGAGAGGGACAGAGACGGGGGGTGGTGGAGGAAGAATGTGAGAGAAAAGAGAAAAGAGAAGAGGAGAGCAATGACCAGTGAAACCACAGGATCGCTGTGACCCAGCCACAGCTATCTCTAGCCCACAAGGTGCTGGATCCTGGGGATTATTTCTGCCCTCAGAAGACAGGTTTTAGCCTGGATTGCCCCCTCCTCGCCCCTCCCATCCCCTCCCCTCCCACCAAAGGAGTGAGCAAGTAGACAAGAGCTTGGCTAGGGCAGAGGCTGGTTTGTCCCATCTGTGCCTCCAATTGGAGACTGTGATGGGAACCTGGGTCTTTGCTACTGCCCAGAATGTTGAGGTAGGGATGGAAAAGAAACCTGGAGCCCAGAGAGTGAGTGAGATCACCACAAGAGAAATAGCGTTATTTCATGGGCTCCATTCACCGAACTGATTCCAACCCTTCAAGGCCCAGCTCCCACACCAGCTCCTCCAGAATGTCTCCTCAAGGGAGTTCTCAGAGCCAAGCACTCTGCCTGAAGCTCTCCCCATATACTTCCAATAACATTAGCTTCCACAGCTAGAGTGATTTAAGATTTAACAAGGGGCTTGGGCTTGTAGGTCTAATTGATCTGCATTATCCCCATCTTATAAATGGGGAAACTGAGACTCAGGGTGGGGAATAAATTTGCCACCTGTCACCCAGCTAGTAGATAATTAAGCCCAAATGTAGATTCAGGGCCCTCAGAACTCCAAATTCAGCCCTTTTTGTGACAACACTGGATCAGATGAGATAATGCACAGGAAGCACACAACAAAGCAGGAATTGCGTTATTAATGTGAGTGGTTGCGCACGTGTCCCGTCCTGCTGTGTGACAAACAGTTCCTGCTATTTGTGTATGTGCCAGATCCCCTACCTCTATTCTGCTCTTGGAGGGCAGAAGCTGCCTTCAGAATCCCTGGAGCCTCCTCATACCAAGCACAAAGCTTTCCATCCCTTGGTGCCTAATAAATGCTTGTTGAATTGGGTTCACATCCTTCCAAAAGTCCTGACCCACATCTCCTTGCTGCTTGCCCAAGGCCAGGACTGGAAAGTAGAGCTAACAGGGAAAGGCAGAAGGCCCAGGTGGCTCTCTGCCACCCACCCAGTCATCACCAGGTGAAGCTCCTTCCCTGGCCTCATTAAATGGTGGGCTGTGTGTATCCTGTCCCCACATCTCTAAATATCCCCATGCCTTCAGAAACAGCATCCGTACACTATTAAAATGTGTGCAAATGTGTTTTTAATAAACTACCTCCAAATTTGCTCTCTGCATCCTGTGCTTATGGATTCTCAGGAGGGCTTATTAGATACAGGGAAGAAGGGACAGAAAATTCTCCCAACTAAATGTCTCACAGAGACATTAATCATTTTCAATTCCACCCAAATCAGGAGCAGGGAGTGATATTGCAGGCTTTGACTTAATGAATATAAATGTTAGCTCATTCCTCATGAAATTTCTGAGGCTGAACTTTTCCAGCCACGAGTGGAAGGGGTGCAAAGGAAAGTCACTGAATATGATATAATCATGGAACATGGAATGTTAGAATCATAGGACTGTATAGCACAACTCATTGTCCAACCCATACATTAAGGGATACACACATGTAACAAGTGGTCAGCCAAAGTCAGTCTGAAGACCTCTGAGAACAAGGGGGTCATCACTTCTTACAGCAGTCCATTCATTCCCTACCATGGCACAGCCCATACTGTTAAGAAGTATTTTCTTACATTAAACCCAAACTGGCCATTTCAAACGTGGATCCTGAAGGAATCTCAGTGCATAGAATATCGAAGCTATTAAAAACCTTAGAACATGATACAGGAAATGTGAGATCTGGGAGGGACCTTCAAAGAGACATCTCAGAATGTTGTCTGCGAAAGGGAGTATAAGAGGATAAATTGTGGTCCAGGGCTGAAATTAGAGAAGAGGCTTCCTGCCCAGCCCTTGACTGCTGACCTATCCTCTTTCATCTCAATAATAAGCATTCCTTGCCAAAGCCATGCCACCAAAGGCTGTGCTAGAGAAAGTCCTTATTTTGAGAACGTTGCTTCTGCATCTTTGTTTCTAATATAACCCTGGAATCTGCAATATGTGATTCATTTTCCTCCAGATGTTGTTCTTTTGCTCTTAGAAGATGGATTTTCTACCCTTGCGATGCCCTGAAGACAGGGAGACCAGCTAGGGCCCATCCTACCACACTTCCATGGTGGTCATCCCTAGCAGAGAGATACAAATAAAAGCATTTTTCTTTCCAATCCACAGAATTAGTTTTAAAGTCCGTGCTGTGATTGCCTTGGCTCTCCTAGATACTCAGGTCATTTCACACTCCATTTCTCTTATTTTCCATATTTATGTTGAGAAAATGGATGCTGATTATTTATACTAGGATGCAAATTAGATACTTAAAGGGATGAATGGAGAGGTAAATGGAGAGATAGACAGACAGACAGACAGAAGAATGATAGGTGTTGGAAAAAAGAGAAAGGTGGACAGAATAAACGGACAGAGAGAAAAATAGGTAGTTACAGAAATGAACGGTTAAGTGATTCTCGAACAATTCTACAAGAGGTAGCTAGATAACAGACATATGCACATGACAGGAAGGTAGATGATGGATGGATAAATGGAGGGATGGAAGAAGGGGGAAGTCACATAGGTAGAACAAAAGAGACTAAGAAAGACAAAGACACAGATGGACAGACACTGACCTCAAGAGACAGAAAGGAGAAGATACAGGAATCGAGGGGACGGGGGATTCAGAGATTTGGGAGGAAGCAACAACAAAAGATGCAAAGCCAGGTCCGGATTCGTCAGTCTTCTTGCCACAGTCACAAAGGACGTTCCGTGAGATACTGAGCTTCAGGATGGTGACGTTGGAGCACACGCGCACACACACAGAGAACAGAATGCTGAAGCTAGAAGGAATCCTGGAACCCCAAATGTGGAACCCAGAATGTCGGAGAATCTTAGACGTGGTCTAGTCCACAGTTCCTTGTTCTGCTCAGCTGTAAAATGGGGATGATAAGATCCCAATGGTGTGATGCAGAGAGCTATACACGGCATCATGAGACCTGGGCTCACATCCAGGTTATGGTACAAACTTCGAGGCTGCAGCCAAGCCACCCAATCTCTCTGAGGCTCGGATTTATTTGCAAAGTGGGGATCCTGATCTTTTCTCTGTGTATGTACCTTATAGGGTTACTAGGAGGAAATTGCTTCAGAAATCTAAATGTACTTTAGAAACTGGAACAATTATTGATTCATATTGGCTACAGAAACAGTTTTCAAAATGTGAGTGAGTAATTTTCAGTCTCCCATGCAAGCTCTGGTTTTCTGGATATTCATTCTCATTTTTATAAACTTGACAAGGAATGCTGGGACTCCATGTTGCTCTGTCACTGATGTTCTCCTTGGGGTCAGCCCATGCTCCCACTGACATGAGGTGTGCGGGTCCCCAGTTTTCCTCTTTGGAAACATTCCTACAAATGGGAAATCCTAAGGAAACAGACAAAAGACATCTCTGTTCTTCTCTTGAGCTTGGTGGGAGAGGTCCCTCATTTGCATGATTGATCAGTTTGCTTTCTACTTTGGCAAAGCCATTTTTCACATGTAAATGTGAAACTTAACAATGAAAGGGAACTAACTGGGCCTATATTTAAACTATCTATCTGGAAGTAGGATGGGGGCTGAGATACCGATTATGAAATGGCCACTGGTAAGCCAGGGCACAAGCTCCCCAAGCACATGAGAGTTCATGAGGTCTCATGGATGAGGGTTCATCCTCCAAAGATATGGATTATAAACCAGTCCCCGCTCTGCCCATGGTGATTCTTGTCCCTGTCCTCCCATAAATACACCAGAAGAGTGTACCTCAGGTGCTAGAGTCTTCCTCTGGGTCTTCTGTCACCACATAGATACCAGCAGGGCTGTCCACAGGTCATCAGTCACTAGGCCCTATGGGCATCAAGTCTTTCATCTTATCCAGTAATGCAGCTCTCCCACAGCACCCTTGATACTGTTCCTGTGGCATAATCCCTGGTTTTTAATGGATTGTAATCTGCTCATGGCCACCATGTGTCTCTCCATGGCCCATTGACTATGCCCATCTTGAATACCTCAGAGACAGGAGTCTACAGTGCAATGGGAAGTGAGTTTCTGGGGAGAAGCTTCATAGCAACACCACTAAACAAAGACAGGAAGCAGATCGCTAATGTCTCTGGGTAAAGAGACTCCTCCTAACACCATTCAATACCTTCTCTTAGAGAATTTAGGAGTTTGTGCCAGGCTACAGAGCCAGTATATGTCAGAGGTGGGATGACAGTAATACTTCTGGTCCGTTATTTAAATAGTGAGTTTACCTGCCTAATGTTTAGTCCACAGTAAATTAAATATAAAAGAAAAAGCAGAGGAGGGACTTGTCTAGGAACAATTTCTATCTAAACCCTCCTGGAAAAGGTAAGAAGAAAGAGATAAAAATAACGGCCCATAGGCCATGGAAATGAAGGAATAACTGCAATTTCATGCCTGTCCCAGACCTTTTCCTATCTGAACTCCAATGAGAAAGATGAGAATTGGGTTTTAATTTAATGATGATAACTCCATTTCTACTATCTTCAAGCTTACTAAGTCTTTTGCTCACAGGGGCTCTTCAAGGTGGGTGGTGTATGTTCCCTCATTCCTCCAGAAAGGTAAGGACACTATGGTCAAGAAAGGCAGATGGTCTTAGCCACAGTTACAAAGCTAGAAGCGTCAGACTTAGGGTCTAAACCAGGGTCTCTTGTCTCCATGCATAACATCTTGTTGGACTCTCCCTTCAGTGCATAAAAGACAATTGGTACTTAATAAAGGTGTGCTAAGGGACAGACTGCTGGAATGCCTCAATGAGACAGAGAAGCAGAAGCAATGGTGGTTATCAGTGAATCTGGTCGTGATAAGTAACTCACTTGCCCACTGTACTTTATAGTTTAAGAGAAGTTTTACACGTACCATCCCATGACGACCTTGTGAAGAAAAGCATAGCAAACATAGAACTCAGACAGGGAAAGTGAATTGTCTAAGATCACACAGTCAGGTAATGCTAGAGTCAGAACTTGAATTCGTGTCGTCTGACTTAAAGTCCATCTCCTGGTTGAATGATGAGTCTGTTCAGGCTGAATCTATGTGTTCCTCCTCATTTACTCACTTCTTATGTCTAATGACTATGCTAGCCCACATACCCTTACAGAAAGTACCTTCACCTCCATCCCAACTATATATGTTCACACTCTTTGATCAGTACTTGGGATACAAAAAGTTGGCACAAGGCTAGGAATACATATTTAGAAAGAGAATAAGAGATATATAGATGGGGTAGACATAGACATAGTTATAGAAATAGATATAGACAAAGAAATAGATCTAGACATAGACACAGATGGATACAGATATAGACATGGAAATCGATATAGACATAGACATGTAGACAAAGAGAGGTAGACATAGACATACTCATAGACATAGAAACAGACCAGATATTTAGTTGGTCTCTCTACGCTAGTGTTCAAAGGTAAGCAGCAGTAAAGCAGCCAGAAGACAAGGTCTCCTTGCCTCCTGGCTGCTTTCTTGCTGTCTACAAACATACCTACCCTTAAAAAAAAGTCTTACTTCATCCTGTGGTCCTCCATAAACAATTAACCTCTAAATCTGCTTCCCTTCTGTGCTAAATTTAGGAATGCTGTTTAGACTCAGTATCTCCACTTCTCCCCTTCCATGGTTCTAAATCCATTGTTATCTGGTTTCCAACTTCAGCATTCAACTGAAACGACTCTCCCCAGAGTAACTAGTTATCTCAAATGTCAAACTGAACCACTTTTTCTCAACCCTCATCCTTCCCGACCTTCCTGTAGCCTCTGACACTGTTGGTCATCCTTTTTTCCATGATTCTCTCTTTTTTCTAGGTTTCTGTGACACTCCACTTTCCTTGTTTTCTTCTTACTCCTCAATCTCCTTTGATGGAGAGTGTTTCATCCAAGTCATGTCCAAGTGTGCGTAACCCACCCCCCAACCCTCAGGTCTTCCTGACTGCATCTAGCACTCTATCTACTGTGGCATCTAACTGCTATTATTATTATGACAAAATTTATCATGTACTGGGAGCCCAAAACCCCCTGGCTTGCCCTGGGGCCCACCTATTTAATGAGTGGTGGAGCCAAGTCTCAGACCCTAGCCATGTGACTCCCACTCCAGGCCACAAGCTGGGTGCTTGTGCTTACCTGGGTCTCCTACAGCTATCTTCTAATCAACCAACAAACCTAGATCAATTCAGTCCCTCTTCCAAGTAGCCATCAAACTCCAAAGGCAGACTCAGTGCCCATAGAGATCCCTACCATGGGGTCCTAATCTCCAGTTGCCCACTCCCCATGCATCACACATTCATGTGGATTCCGAGTGGGGCAGGAACAATACTGGGTCTATTAAGTTTAGTGAGAACTGCACACCTGAGGAGACCTGGCTGGAAGATGAATCCTGGGGTGTGAGCACAGGCCAGAGCATCTTCAGGGGCTCATTACCTCAGAGGTCCCCTGGATTTCTGCCACGTTTGGATTACAAGAATTCTAAAGTTCCTTCCAACTCTCAGACCTCCTGGCCATATGTCCCAACTCTCAGACCTCCTGGCCATATGTCCCTCAACCTTCTGCTTGACCCAGAAGACAAGCAGTTTGATCCCTGCAGGCCAGGGTCATGAAGGGGTATTCAAATCTGACATGGCATTAATTTCCGCCTCATGAAGCAAAGGCGAGACTCTGAGGAGTGTTTGGGGGTGACGATCGGGCAGAGACAGGCCAAGGAGCCACAGTGCTGTGGAACAAGGGCAGGGCTAAGAGCCAGAGAACTCGGGTTGGAATCTCACTTCTGATGACTGCCTCTGAGATCACTGAACTTCTCTGGCCTCAGTCTTCTGTCAAACAAGGTGAATGGAATAGACGACCTCCAAAGGTCATTTAAGCTCTACTGGTGACCCCACGAGTCCACAGGAGAGGAATGGGTATGGCGATGTAGATGGGAATGTTCCCTTCTGTCTGGTAAGCAGAGGAGAGCAGTGAACTCCTGCTGAAGATGGCCCTATCGCAGGAGAATGAACAGCCAGGGGACTCACAGTCCGACTCTTCTCCAGGTAAAGCATCTTCACATCTGATAAGCTCTTAACATCCTCTAACTGCTTAGCCTCCAGTCCAGCAGCCAACATCTAGAGTCGGTGCCTTTAGGCTCTCAGAGCATGTGCCATGTCCTATGGCATCTGATCACAGCCTAGAAGGTATTGTTAGATCTCACTTTCTCCATTTTATAGATGAGAAAACTGAGGAGAAGAGCAATGAGGTGACTTGTTTGTGGTCACGTCTGACAAGCCACAGAGGCAGAGTCTGAACCCAGGCATTTTCTGACCCCTGGCATTTCCCCCAAGCCAAAGCTGCTGCCCAGCCACCAGAAAAAAGACCAGTTTGGGCCACATCAGCCCATGGTACAAAGTAAGATCAAAGCGAAAGCAAGCCTGCTGTAAAGGGCCCTGGAAAGAAGTAGCCACCTTCACATAAGAGGATGACTTGCAAAGCAGCATTCAGATCTGGGACAAATGAAACAAAATGGCTTTTTATCTGTGGCTGACAGCTTTAGATATTTGGTGGAATATGCCCTCACTGAGTCTGCCCAGAGAGCTGCTCTCTCACTCAGGACCCCAAACATGGCCTTCTGAGAGGGTGTTTCTCATGAGGTACAAGAGGGACAACCTCTGTGAGACATGGCGCCACAATCTCTGAACAGAGTGCGAGAAGGACCCTTCACTAAGACCTGAGCATCACCAGCCCCAGCCTAGCTTGTTTTCATTAGTCCCAGATGTGGTGAAGCCAGGGATGTCCTTCCGTGATTTCCTCTCCCCAAGAAATAACTAGACTAGATCAAGGTCACTGGGTATGCAAAGTTTATTCTGGCTTTGCTAGAGCCTACTGGCAGTCTTTCCACATTATCACATCAAAGAACTTTTCATGCTTGGATCTCCAGCACTTTCCCAGGGGAAGTAACTGGGAAGAGCTGGCTAGGACCCACTCTGCCTTATCTCCAGCAGAGTCTGTATCTCCTTTCCAGGCCTTCAGCTTCCTACCCCCACGTCTATACAAGCTGAAGTGACAGTCATACACTGGTCTTTCACACCATAAAGCACCTTTTATCCATCAGGATGAAGGCTGACTTTGGATTGGCCCTCTTCCTGGGGCGGGGGGGGGGGCAGGTTATGAAAAGAAAAGAGAAAAAGGACCCCAGAAGCTTGGGTGAGGCTCCACTTGAGATTAGGCAACATAACTATGTAGTGAACCCAGTTGGTCTGGCCTCGGAGTTATTTTAATTTGCACCCTTCAATCCTGGGCTGGGGTCACTAATCAATAGTGATTTAGGAATCAAAACTTCATGTTTCAACACACAGTGTAAGAAGCGCTAAAAGGAGTTCAAGTGGGAAAAATTTAAAAAGCCCTAATTTAGAGCACTTTTTCCTTGTGACTTCTGATGGCTCCAGAAACAGGCACAGAGAAAGGCAGGGGGTGGGAGTAGTAGGCAGGGGCTGGCAATGGGAAGTTGGGTCCATGGGTTCAAGACTGGATGATCTTACAGTTCAACTGATCAAGCACAGAGTTAAGGGAAGAAAGTGAAGCCAGAGTAGGGGATGTGCTCTGAAAGAATGGGGGATGAGTAGAGGGGAAAGAACAAAAACTAGTTTAAGGAGCAGCAGAGCAGGAGGAGTGGAGTTTCTGGGTTCTGGATCTTGGAGTTAGCAAGTTTGGGTTGTACAGTGAGGGCACAGATCATGGAATTTAAGGATATTAAGGAATGGGGAGGTCAGGGCATTTGAGAAGCAGTGCATTGATACAGACTGTGGGCCAGGTAGTGACTTTTGAGAAAGAGGAGAGAAGGCTGGAAGCTGAAGAAGATCTCGACAAGGTTTTGTTACTGTGGTTGGAGTTATTTTTTAAGATTTATGATTAACAAATTTTCAACATTCCGAGTTCTGAATTCTTTCCCTCTCTCCAGTCCCTTCCTAATGAATTAAGAAGGTAAGCAATTTATCAATTATACATGTGAAGTCATGCAAAACATACTTCTATATTGGTCATATTGCAAAAACAGCAAGAAAAATAAAAAAGTATGGTTTACTATGCACTCAAAGTTCATCAGTTCTCTCCCTGGAGGTGGAAGAGCATTTTCACTATGGGTCTTGGAATTGTCTTGATCACAGCAGCCAAGTCTTTCACAGCTAATCATCGTTACAATGTTGCTGTTTCTGTGTACAAAGTTCTCCTGGTTCTGCTCACTTCACTTGCTTCGGTTCATGTAAGCCTTCCCAGGTTTTTCTGAAGTCATTCTGCTTGTCATTTCTTGTAGTGCAGTAATATTATATTCTAATCATATGCCACACCTTGTTCAGCCATTCCGCAATTGATGAGTATTCCCTCATTTTCCAATTCTTTGCCACAGGAAGAGCTGCTATAAATATCTTGTACAAATAGGTCTTTTTCACCTTTTTTTGGTCTCTTCGGGATGCAGACCTAGTAGCAGTCCCAATTTTTCCATGTTCCTTCCGGCATCTTTCACAGTCCTCTATCAGATTAGCCAATCTGAAAAGTGGGAGGTGATATCACAGAGTTATTTTAACTTGCATTGTTTGATCAATAGTGATTTGGAGCATTTTTTCACGACTATTGATAGCTTTGATTACTTCTGAAAACTGCCAGTTCATACCCTTTGACCATTTATCAATTGGGGAATGGCTCTTATTTTTATAAATTTGGTTCAGTTCTGGAAGGGAGGTTACTGAGTCATGGTGACCAAGGAGGGGCCTGTAAGAAGCAGTGAAAAGCAAGGAGTGGGACAAGATGACACAGTATGGTGTGCCTGGAGACATGAGAGAAGTAGTGGCCAGCACTAGAGAGTGCAGCCAGGTAGTCAGTATGTTTGGTGGAGATCTAGGTTTTTGTTCGTGCAAGAAGATGGAAAGAATGTGGAGTGAAGACACCCATAATAACGGGTAGTTTTTTTTAATGAGAGAGAGTTTCTAGGGTTTGCACTGGAAAGGGAGGAGAGGGTCTGGGCAAAGGCAAGGTAGAGGTGGTAGATGAGACGACAGCTCAAGAAAAATGGAGGGGGAGGGGATATTGGCTAAAGTAGAACTCAATTCAGAATCACAGGAACAAAGAGACTAATATCCAGAAAGGCAGCCACTATACCAGGGAGGAAGAACCAGGAAACCAGATACCCATTGTTGTTTTTTTTTAATTTAATTAATTTATTTGTTTTCAGTTTTTGTTGAAAATAATCACTTTCATAAGTCTTACATTTTCTCCTTCTCTACTCCCTCCCTTCCCCTCCCACTCCAAGACGGCATGCAATCTTCCTCTGAAAACTGACTGTTTACATCCTTTGACGATTAATCAATTGGGGAATGACCTGTATTCTTGTAAATTTGACTCAGTTCTCTATATATTTTAGAAGTGAGGTCTTTATCACAGACATCAGTTGCAAAAATTCTTTCCCAGTTTTCTGCTTCCCTTCTAATCCTGGTTACATTGAATTTGTTTGTGCAAAAACTTTTCCACTTAATGTAAATCCACATTGCACTTCATAATTTCCTCTATCTCACTTGGTCATAAATTTCTCCATTCTCCATAAAACTGACAAAGACACTATCTCTTGCTCCCCTAATTTGTTTATAGTATTATCCTTTATGCCTAGATCATGTACCCATTTGGACTTTATTCTTATGTACGGTGTCAGGTCTATGCCCAGTTTCCTCCACACTATTATTCAGTTTTCCAAGCAGTTTTTGTCCAACACTGAGTTCTTATCCCAGAAGCTGGAGTCCTTGGGTTGATCAAAAAGTAGACTGCTATATTCATTGACTACTGTGTCTTGAGTACCTAATCTATTCCACGGATCTACCACTCTGTTTCTTAGCCAGTACTAAGTGGTTTGGATGATGGCTGCTTTATAATAGAATTTGATAGGGCTAGGTCATCTTCCCCAGCATTTCTTTTCATTAATTCCCTTGATATTTTGGACCTTTTATTCTTCCAGATGAACTTTGATATTTTTTTCTACCTCTAGAAAATAATTTTATGGTAGTTTGGAATGGCATTGAATAAATAAATTAATTTGTGTAGAATTGTCATTTTTATTATATTAGCTCAGCCTACCCATGAGCAATTGATGTTTTTCCAATTACTTAGATCTGACTATTTGTGTGAAAAGTGCAGATACCCACTCTTCAGGGTTCTAGGCATCTCGATGACACAGTGGACAGAATGCAGGGCCTGGTGTCAGGAAGATATGGTTCAAATCTGGCTTCAAACACTGACTAGCTGTAAGACCCTGAGCAAGTCACTTAACCTCTGACTCAGCTTCCTCAACTGTAAAATGAGGGCTGCTGTGAGGATCAAATGAGATAATATTTGTAAAACATTTAGCCAGTGCTTGGCACATAATGGGTGCTATATAAATGCTTATTACCTTCCCCTTCCTTCCTCATATGACAAAATATGACTGTGGAGTCAATGTCCCCCAGGGCTGTCCATTTCCACTGTTGCTCACACCAGTCTCAGAGGACCTGGTTGAGAGCTCTGTCTAGACTTACAGCATCCTTCTCTCCACTCACAGCCATCACCAATACCAGAGGCCCATCCCAAGATAGGAAGACATGGAGTATATCCAGAAGAGACCCCACATGTGAAAGGAACCCTCAGTCCCTAACCTCCATTTGTGGGATAGTAGAAGTTCCAGGCCTTCTGGGAGGCTAAGAGAGCCTCTAGGATGGATGTAAGCCATCTTCTTATTCTAAGTTCTAATATCTCTCCTGGCTCAGCCTTTCTGTGTTCCTCCCAGCACTGACATTCTTTGTTCTATGTTCTCATGTACTGTATTTTATACAGTATACTCTGAGTCCAATTCTAGCACTGGAACATTGTGTTTTGAGTCCCCCATAGGTCTAATATCCCATAGTCTATGTCATAAAGTTCTCATCAATGACATCTATGCTCTTAAAAATTTTTTATGTTTTAAGCCCCTTTCCAGCTGACATAGTTCTAAGGCCACTCTCAGTTCTGACATTCTATGTTCTAAGCTCCCTAAGCATTTCAGCATGCTGAATTCTATGTTCTCAGGGTCCTCCCAGCTCTGATGTTAGAAGACTCTTCATTAAATAATGGGAATATTATTCCTGCAATAATGACTGAACATATATCAAACACTCTGCAAAGTCTAAAGTACCATTAAAAATGTCCCCCTTAATATTATTCCTGACCCAGTCTACAGGAAGACAATATCCCATTCTAAGAGTCTCTCTGTGAGATGAAAAGTAGAGGAGCAAGCACCAACTATAGAACCACATGACAGCACAGCTGGAAGGGGCCCCCTGAAACCTCTAGTCCAACCCATCCATGAAGGAATCCCCACTACAACATATTTGAGAAACGATCATCCACTTTCAGCTTGTAGCCCACCAAGGATGAGGCGCTCACCACCTTTCAGGGGAGCTCATCCTAATATGGGATGGCTCCAATGATTAGGATGATTTTCTAATATCAAGGCCCCAAAGCCAAGCAGAACAAGTGTGACCCCTAAAGGCAGGAGTTCAGTTTCATGCCTCCTCTCCCCCTTCTCTTCTACAGGCTGAATGGTTCCAGCTCCTTCACTTAATCCTCACATAGCATAGACTTAAGGCCCCTCACCAGCTGGGTCTCCCTCCTTCATATGCACACACTCCAGGTCATCCGAGTCTCTCCAAAACTACAGCGCCCAGAACTGAGGATGTGTGAGCCGTAAGGGTTCCTTTGCCAGAATGGGTATTTTAAAATTTTTTTATCATGTTTTCCACAGCCCTGTAAGTACCCAGGGCTTCACCTAAACACTTTATTCATCTTCAGCAGGTCCCCAAGAGGCTGAGCAGTCTGGAGAATGGCTTGGAACAAAGGCTGGAGAGATGGCTCAGAGTGACTGTAAATAGCAATTGTTTCTGTTTTGGCCAGAAACCCTGAAGATCTTCCCCTCTCACCCTGAATTTTTTTTTATTAACTAGGTAAAAAAAGGCCATTCTCTGCCTCATTTCTTACCTAGCCTTAATCACTGAATGGGCATTGTCTCAGTCAAACTGAGACCTGGAAAAGACCTTGGTTTAAAGAGGTTGATGTCTCCCACTGCATCTGGGGTCGTGTCCAGTCTTCCTGCTCTATATCTGGCCACTGGACCCAGATGGCTCTGGATCAGAGAGTGAAGCTGGTGACCTTGCACAGCCCTCTGTCATTTAAATCCATTTCACTGGCCATCTTCAAGAATGAAGGACAAACAGCAACTCTGAGATTACCTCCCATTGATGCTGTGTGAATGTTTCCTATGGTGTCCATTAGATAAAGAGGGCAGGGTCTACTTTGGCCTTTCTTTACATCCTAGCATTTAGTGCAACGCCTGATACACAACATGCATTTAATGCCTTGTGATTGACTGACTGATTGGAAAGAAGCTTCTATCACAGAATAGAGAAAGTCAGAGCTGTGAAGGATCATAGAACATCAGACATCAGAACTGAAGGGAAACACAGACCATAGAATGTCAGAGCCACAATAGACTTTAGAATTTAGAACATGGAATGTTAGGGCAGGAAGAAACTTTAGAACATGGCATGTCAGAGCTGGCAGTGTTCTACTGAGCTTATCTTCCAGATAAATATCCTTGAACAATTTATTTTCTTTCTCTGAAACTCAGTTGCATCATCTGTCAAATGGGGACAATAGTCCTTCCCTCCCAATGTCTGTTAGAATGAGATAATACATGCAAAGTGCTTTATAAACTGTGCCGCGCTCTATAAATGCCTGCTATTGCTTTTACTAATAATAATTACACAGCAAAACCCTCTATCACGTAATGAGGGTTGACTCTACCTCCTCGCTAAGCTTGGCAGTTAATGGAAGAATTTATTTTTCTAAAAAAAGAAGGTAAAGAACCCAAAAGCGGAGGCTCTAACGTACAGCCCCACATCTCTGTGCCCTTCCCACAGTGTTTTTGGTAATAAAATAGCTTGTTCAGGAGAGACCCAGGGCTGATGACTCACTGGCGGCAGAATACTTACTGCACTTTGGCATATAATCAAGCACATTAAAAATAATAAAAATGATTTAACCAGAACAAAAATCCATTTAGATATTGGGGAATTTTGTTAAATGCTCAAAGATCAGCTCTTGACAAAGCTCATTCTATTTTTTTTTTTAAATAAAGAAAAGGAGATTGAAATAGATCAGAAAGCCTCCCCCTCTCTCTGGCAGGAAGAAAAGGAACAATTAAGAGGAGCACATTTCTGAGAAGATTATTTTTATTTCAATATTTCCAGTTTGTTTTCTCCAATTCAATACAGCATGGAGTCACTCTGGGTAACTCCAAGCCCAGAAGGGGCTCAGAAGCTCGTGATGCTCAGATGCAGCAGATGCCACCAAGCTGTGCCCAGACCAGAGCCATCTCATCTGGCATCAGGGGCAGCCACAGGGACACTTCCCTCCCCCTACCCAGAGAGACAGTTGAGGCTAGGACTGGCCCCATTTCATCCTGGATGAGACGGGAGCCCTCAGCGCCCAGGAAGGAACAAGGCAGCCACAGCTAGTCTTAAGTAGGCAGGAGACTGGGGAAGAAGGGGCTGAGGCCCTTTGGGATGTGAAACCTCAGTGTTTCATGCATGGACAGAAGCTTCCTAAAATGCCTCTTGAATGTTCCAAACCCTTCTGCTTCAAGGTGATGGGCACTGGTCCCTTCCTGTTTGTTCAGTGGGATCTAGGGGTGGGGAGCTTGAACTCGGCATCCTATAAGACTCCATTTAGAGATTCTGGGGGTTCATCATCAGGAAGAGGGAGCCCTGAGAGGCTCAACAGGGGCAAGTGAAAACCACCCTCCTAATGGAAAAACTGCCTCGTGAAGCAGTGAATTACTCCTTACTGGCCATGTTCAAACAGGCCTAGAGGACTTCTTGGTGAGTAATGCTAACACCTGAATTTCTGCACTGTGTATAGTTTCCAATCTGACTGGAGAAAAGAGCGACCAAAGAGAAGTAACTGGCAATCACTCAGAAAGATGGGCTTTAGCCACCTCAGGAAAGGCTCTGAATGCCATACAGAGGAAAGTCTATGACTCAAAGATAAAAAGAATAACAGCAGGTAAAATACCAAAACAAGAAGTCTGACCCACATGTGTGTAGCCCCCAGTGGGGGCCCACTGCCCAATGAGCACTTCCCTGACAGAGTGCATGAGACTACCTGGTCCCTTGGATTTCACGAGGAAGCCCTGAATGGTTGTGGTGTTTGACACTGTCCTTCACAAGCCCCCATCTGGCATGCTACCCATTATTAATCAGCTATTTGCTTTTGGAAAAGGTCATTTACTAAGATAGTATAGTACGGTTCGTTGTTACAAAACATTCCCACCAACCTGTCCCTTTTTAGAAGACATGGCCAGCACTTCTGTCTGGTCATTACCCTTGAGACTGTCTCTGTTTGGGGGAGAGGGTCTTTTTACTGATGCTTAGATGTCTTCCTCTGCTCTCAGTCCCTCCCCTCCAGCACTCTCTTGTTCTGACTCTCGTTTTTGGTAGGCCTGAAGACCTCTTGGATGGAACTCCTCAATGTACTAGTCACCCAGAATTCCCCTCCCTAAATACTCATTCACCTAAGATGAAGAGAGTACAAATACAAAAGAAACAAAAAACCACCAGCAGCCCTCTCCCACCCAGCAGCCCACAGAAGTCTTCCTACTTTAAAGTCTCTCTGGAAGAGAAAAAAAGATGGCTGTACATTAACCTTTTGTATTTTCTCTCCGTTTTAGCTCAGCTGCTCCTGAATCATCAATCATCATTTGGATCCAAGGCCAATTAGAAAATTTTTCATCATGACATGGTACTGACCTTGAGTCATCATGGCTGAAAGCTGGCTCCTGCAGATTCCCTTGTGGTCTCCTGGACTGAGCCCAGGAAGGGAATGTCTGTGTACATTTCCAAGAAACAAGCCCTCATGGCTACCACCCTCCCTATGACATATAGATCAAAGAATATAGAGTATCAAAGCTCAGAGGGACCTTGGACCTGAGAATGTGGGAACTGGGAGCGATCTAAGAACATCAGTTGGGAGCACCATTGGAGATTATCCACTCCAACATGTTTATTTTGGCAGAAGAAACTGAGGCCCAGAGCAGGAGCAGGGCCCACCCCAGGCAATACAGCTAATGAATAGCAAGGCTGGAACTTGAATTCTAGTCTCCTCATATTGTTTCACAAGAGCACTTCTCTAAGAATATCTAACCATGTTCTACTAGGACCTTCGTCACTTGGGGAGTGAGAGCTTTCTGAGTTCCTTGGATTCTCAGAGATGGAAGGTGTCTTAGGAGGCAGGTCATACTGCTCCTCCATGAAGGCAGAATTCTACCTCTAAAATCCAGGACAAAAGAACACTTCTACAAAGCCATGGTCAACAGTCTCTGATCTGAGGCATCTGAACTTGGGCCACAAGCTTCACTTTGAGACATTCATTCCTTTGGACAGTACTGCCTTCATCCTACACCCTCTTCCAAAATTAAGTGCTACTGGTAGAAGAAAGAAATAACATCTTTTAACACTTTAGTCTGAATGAGCTTTGAGCTTATTAAATGATATGAAGAGGATTTGTCCAGATCTAGATCACATAAAGTTTCTGAGGCCAGAACATGTCATCTGGAGCATCAGTCATATTATTGCCATTATCATTAATTATTTTCAATCAACAAACACTTATTAAGTACTTAATATGGATCAAGAACTATGTTAAGTGATTGGAGTACAAAGAAAAGATTTTAAAAGTCCCTGTCTTCAAGGAGTTTCCATCCTTTTTTAAAAAATAGATTTTATTGATATTTTAAATTTTAACTTCTCATAGATTCCCCATGCCATCAATTTCCATCTCCATTCAAGAAATTCATCACTTATAACAGGAAATTTTTTTAAAAAAAATATAGGAAGATGAGAAAAAATTGGCAAAAACCATCAGAAACCTTGAAAATCTCTGGTGTCATCTGAAATGTTGTGTTCTTGTGGACCTCTCCTTCCACCTCCACAAAGGAGTAGGCTGAGAGATTAAGTCAAGTCAAATCAAGGTACTTTCTTCTGTCTCTTCTTTGGGGCCAAACTCATTCTTTACACTTTTCTGTTTCTTCATGTTTGTTCTTTCCATGGTCTTTACTGTATTGATTGTGTACAGTGGTTTCATGGTCCTGTTTCCTTCACACTGCATCAGTCCAAGTCTTCCATGCTTCTCTACATTCACTGAGATGCTCATTTCTTACAACACACTAACAGGAGCTCACGTTATAATGGGGCAGACAACACTCATCAATATAGGCACATACAAGTGCAGACTGAGTCAACAGAAGGCAACCTTAAGAGGGTAAGGCACTGGCAGCAGGGAAGGACTGGAAAGGCTTCAGAAGAAGATGACATTCAAACAGTCTTCAATGAAGACAGCAATCTAAGAGGCAGAGGGGAGCAGAGAGCATTCCAGGGATGGGGAAAAACCAGTGCAAAGGGACAGCTCATGGTGCTGGGGCACAGGCATTCAGCTAGGATGACTCCACTGGGGAGAAGGTGTGTGGGGGAAAGATGAGAAGGAATAGACAGGAAGACAAGAGATAGGGACGGGCCGGGATGTGAAGATTTAGGCATTTCTGTTGGATAAATTTGTGAGTTCATGAATATGGACAGTCTCCATCCCTGCAATCTCATCCTATATGGCTCGTGTCCTCCCCCCCAATCCAAGAGGGGCTCACCTCCATATTGGCAGCCTTTCCCCAGGTCTCTTGACAAGGCAAAGGTATTCTGTCATTCCCCATCCTCATAGAGAGCCCATATCTCTCCTGGTCAGTTTAAATAGTATCCAAGTTGAGTGTATCCTGCTCCATTGTAAAGTGGGAACTCTGTTTACACTCCAGGACAACAAAAGGAGCAATGGCTCTAGAATCAAAGGATCTAGGTTCGAATCTTGACTCTGCCTCATGTCACCTGTGTGACTCTTGGCCTCAGTTTCTTCACCTGTAAATGAAGCTGTTGAAAAAGATGGCTCAGAAGTTCCTTCAAGCTTCAGGCATAGGATCTTAAAAGGAAATTTGCATGGATGAATGGGGAGTGCTTTCCGTATGCTTAGCCCCTCCAGTAGAAGAAAGAGACATGGCTTGACAGGAGATTATGAAATGAAAATCAGGGGTCTTAGAAGCCCCCTACAAGTCAAGTAGCTGAGCACAGACTCTCAGAGTTGCCAAGGACCTCAGCAGCATCTGGTCCCAGCTGAGCCTGAACAAGAATTTGCTCCACAATGTCTCTTACAGTTGCTCCCTGGTCCTTTGTCTCATGGCTGGTCTGCCCCAGTCTCCAGAGACAATTCCTCTACCTTGGGGAAGGTCTCACTGTTGGGTGGCACTGCTGCACAGAGCACAGTGCCTGGCATGTGGTATATCTAATACAGGTTTTCTGAACTGAATAGAACTATATACCTGGTGTCCAAATCACCTCTGCCCTCTGAGGCCAAGCCAAACAAGGCTAGTCCCTCCTGCCTAGCTCCTGAATGAAGCTCGAATATCCAAGCCCAGGTTAGGCCCAATCTTTGTCTAAGCCACAAACACAGGTAATTAGGCTGCACCATACGACATGATAATCACACTGAGAAAGGGATATAAAAGGTAAGAGTCATTACTAACAGGGAAGGAAGGCAGATTTCCTGGAGGGAGACCCTTGAGGAAGTATTCTCAGCACAGGAGCCAAGTCTGCCAAGCTAATAGTGGCCATGTGACCTCATGGAGCTGGGGCCAGGGAAACTACACAGAGACACTGGTGACCCTGCACAGGACCACTTTACAGGGGACTCCAAGGGCCTCACCAGGACATGCCAAGCACAACCCAGGAAGCCCAGATGCCAGATCCTGAGGGAGAATACCCAGGGCCACTCAGGGTCCCCAGGCCCATGTCCAAAGAAGACAGAAGCCTTTGCCCTGCAGACAGGCTGCACAGAAAGATGTTCCCTTCCCTTGGCCATCATTCATCCTTAATTCCCATGTCCCTTTCACGCCAACCTCATTTATCACAGAAAAATAAGTCCTAAGAACCTTCCTGCCGCTCTTCTCAGACCAGATGCCTAATACTGGAGTGAGGATGACAAAGAAAAATCCCTCCATCCTGATAGATTTCTAAGGTTTTCAGAATACTTGACAGCTGAGAGTTGGGGGGTTGAAGTCAGGGCAGACAAGGAAACTGAGGCAGAGAAGCTAAATGACGGATAAAGCGAGAGGATCAAATGAGATAATATGTGAAGTTTGTGTGTGTGTGTGGTGTGTGGTGTGTGTAGTGTGCATGTGGTTGTGTGTGCTGTGTGTGTTGTGTGTAGTGTGTGTGGTGTGTGTGGTTCTGTGTGTTGTGCATGTGGTGTGTGTAGTGTGTGTGGTGTATGGTGTATGTGTAGTGTGTGTGGTGTGTGTGGTATGTGTATATGTGTGTATAGTGTGTATAGCATGTGCTGTGTATGTGGTGTGTGTAGTGTGTGTGTTTGTGGTGTGTGTGGTGTGTGTGTGTGGTGTGTGTACGTGTAGTGCATATTGTGTGTGTGTATGTGGTAAGTGGTTGTGTGTGTTGTGTGTAGCATGTGGTGTGTGTAGTGTGTGTTTGTGGTGTGTGTGTACGTGGTGTGTGCAGCTGTGTGTGTGGTGTGTGGTGTGCATGTGGTATGTGTGGTGTTTGTGTGGTGTGTGTGTGGTGTGTGTATTTGTGTGGTGTATATGTCTTGTGTGTGTCGTGTGTGTGTTTGTGGTGTGTGTGGTGTATGTGTATGTGTTGTATGTGTGTTGTGTGTGTTGTATGTGTGGTAGTTACGTGTGTGTAGTGCGTGTGTTGTGCATGTGGTGTGTGTGGTTATGTGTGTTGTGTGTAGTGTGTGGTATGTGTGTATGGTGTGTGTGTTGTGTGTTGTGCGTGTGGTATGTGTAGTGTGTGTGGTGTGTGTGTAGTGTGTGTGTGTGTGGTGTGTGTGGTATGTGTATATGTGTGTGTAGTGTGTATAATGTGTGCTGTGTGTAGTGTGTGTGGTGTGTGTATGTGTAGTGCATATGGTGTGTATGTATGTGGTGTGTGGTTGTGTGTGTGTTGTGTGTAGCGTGTGGTGTGTGTAGTGTGTGTTTGTGGTGTGTGTGTGATGTGTGTGTAGCATGTGTGGTGTGTGGTGTGCATGTAGTATGTATAGTGTTTGTGTAGTGTGTGTGTGTAGTGTGTGTATTTGTGTGGTGTGTGTATGTGTTGTATGTGTAGTATGTGTGTTTGTGGTGTGTGGTGTATGTGTATGTGTTGTGTGTGTGGTAGGTACGTGAGTGTGTTGTGCATGTGGTGTGTGTGTGGGGGGGAGGGGTAAGCTCTATTTGTTGTTACTCTCCTCCTACCTTCCTGATCACGCTTTCTTATTCTCCTTTGCCGGGTCACCAATCGTTCCATACCACCTGAACAAGACTGTCCCAAGCCCTCTCCTCATCAGCTTCACCTTTTGTCTCTTTCTTGAGAGGACAATTTCTCACATGTCCAGACTTCTTCTTTCCCTTGAGCTCTTAGCATCCATCACCACTGCCTGCTGGACATATCCGTTTGGATGTTCGTAGGATTAATATTTAGAGAAATGCACATTCAGACAACTCTGAGGTTCCACATCACACCCATCAGCTGGGCAGAGTGGACAAGAAAGGAAAATACCAAGTGCTGGAGGGGCTGCAGGAAAATAGGCACATTCATGTCCTGTTGGTGGAGCTCCAAACTTCCAGCCATTCTGGAAAGGAATTTAGAACTACACCCCAAATCTCTTAAACCCTGCCTATTCTCCCACCAAGCAATACCACCACAAGACTCAATCCCCAAAGAAATCAAAGAAAGAAGAAAGGGACCCACATGTACAAAAATATTACAGCAGCTCTTTTTGGGATGGCAAAGAATTGGAAACTGAGAGGATGGATGAACAAGTTGTGGCAAAAGAACATGATGTAATGCAAGAAATGACTAAGGGGTGGTTTCAGAAAACCCTGGAAGACGTGTACAAACTGATGCAAAGTACAAAGAGCAGAATGAGACAACAATTTATATAGCAACAACAACATCACAAAGAAAGACTTGGGAACTCTCGTCAACAAACGACAAATCACAACAGCCAGACGACTCATGATGAAACGAGAGAGACTCAAAAGGCAGGATGAAACACAGCTGTTTGGATGGACCAATCTGGAAATTTGTTTCACTTGACTGTAACAGGTATTTTGTTTTTCATGTCTTATCAATGGGGCTGGGGGTGGGGTTGTGAGGGTAAGAGCAGCGAAGGTTCATTTGAAAACAAAATTAATTTTAAAAAATCTTTCCCCCTGAACCAACCCCTCCCAAAACTTTTCCCATTTCAATCAAGGACAATACCATCTACCATCCTGAGCCAGTCACCAAGGGTTTATACCTTCAGTCATTCTCAACTCTTCTCTCTCTCTCTCTCTCTCTCTCTCTCTCTTGCTCTCTCTCTCTCTTTCTCTGCATGTCCATGAGTCACAAAATCCAGCTGTCTACACTCCCACAGCACCTCTTCACATGTCTCTACTCACATGCACAGAGTGGTCTAATCAGGCCCTGATCCCCTCTTCCTGGACCACTGCCATAGCCTCTAATCAGGCTCCCTGCTTCCACTCCAGCTGATCCCCCACAGATCAGCCAATAGCCAACATCATCTTCCTGCAGAGAAGGCCTGATGAGGTCACTCTCCCAACAGCTCCAGACTAACAGATGAACACCTCTTCCTGGCCTCAGAAGCCCCCCACAACCTGGTTCCCACCACCTTCTTTCCCTGGTTCCTTGCACCTCTATTCCAGCCCCAATGGCCCACTTGAAGTCCTTCTTTCCCTCATTCTTGGAACGTGCTCTCCTCTCCTCTAACTCTTGGAATCCCCAGCTCCCATCAAACGATCTTTCCTGACTCGGCTCATCAGCAAAGCTAGAAGCAGAAGCCCAGTCTTCAGACTCCAAGGCTAATACTCACTCCATTGGGATGGAAAGCAAAGCTTCCATGACTTTGCTTCCCATCTGAGGATTTGGCTTTTTAGGTCACTCTGGTGGGAGGAAGGAGGCCATCCTGAGTCCTCCAGGGCAAACAGCGCTCTCTGTCCCATTATTCACTCCATGAGATTAAGAAAGTAAATGAATGGTGGCCCATGTTGAGGTCCACATTGACGATGGTGTTTGCTAAAAATGCTCTTTTTCTCCCTGTGGACCTGCTGAATCTCTTCCCTGATCAGTGGCCAAAGGAACAAGGGATTGAACTTGCAAATTTAGGCTTGAGGCCAGGGGAAAACAACACTTCCTAGCACTTAGAGCTTATCTAACAATGGAATGGGCTGAGACTTGGGAGGTAGCAGTTTCCCCTCTGGAAACATCTCCAGGCAGAGGCAGGAGGAGAGTTTGGGGAAGCTTCCTGATCTAGTCTGGGGGAACTAAGCTGACCCAGGGGCCTTGATGAGAGCCAAGCACTACTGTGCAGAGTCCCATTCTAAGAGGGACAAGAAAGAGGACATGTCTGTTGTGGCACACAGAAGAAAGGGACTGTGGAGGTGGATGCTGGCCCCCAGCAGAGGGTGCCTTCAGAGAAACTATATGCCCATGGGGAGAGATGGGTTAAAGACAGAGTTGAATACCCTCATGGCTGGCAGCCTGGCCAGGATCCATGATGTGGGGCAGGGCTGTCTCTAGGAGGTAAGGGAGTATATCATCACAGGAAGGCTTTACCAGAGGGCACAGAACTCAGAGAATACAAGTACCCACCACAACCATGGGGATGATGATGACAGTTCCAAGGCCCCTCCCTTCCATTTCCTTCCTTGATGATGCTAGGTGACCAGACACACAGACAGAAGCAAAATGGTCCTTGGAATCACAGCACCTCCTGCTGGGAGAGACCTGCTGAGCCCTGATCTGAGCAGAATACACCACTAAAACCCTTCACACCAGTGAGTGTCTCACCAGTCTTCGCCTGAAGGCTCAGATGATGATTCTGACCAATTCCCATTCCACTTGGGAAGGGCTCTAATTATTAGAAAGTTTGGTTTGGTTCGGTTTGGTTGACCTGCAGCAGATCAACATCTGCCTCCCTGAAACTTCCATCCCTTGTTACTAGTTCTAAGAAAAACAAGTCTAAACCCCCTCCCCTTGACATTCCCTCAAATAGAGGTAGAAAATGTTCCTGAACCATCTGGCCCTATCTCCAATCTATTTTTCTCCAGGCTCAATTTCAGTGTGTCCAGCCTCCTACCTATCCTGACTGCTGTCCTCTGCATGGACCTGCTTTCTCCCAAACCACAAAATTTGGTGCTCAGAACTTCCAGGGAATGTTTACAGAGAAAGCTAAACAAACGAGATGGAGGCCATTGGGAATGTCAGGGAAATAGCCCTTTGAATGACCCAGCAGTTCTCTGGCCACTGAAGAAGAAGAAAGCCACAATAGTGGCCTCATAACTCTGGTAGCAAGAGATGGGAACAGAAAGACCCAAAGACATGGAAGGGAGTTAAGGCTTTCCCCCAAGAGTGGGGTCTCTGTCTCCCTTTGGCCGACAGCCTGTGGGAACCACTTCCAGGGAAGTGCACACAGCTAGATCTGACTGCTGGCATCACACACCTCTCTAGGCCTGTTTCCTCCCAACATAGGGATGACCACCCTTGTGCCCTGCCTCTCATAGCTACACTAACCCTAACCTTGCACAACCCACACTGAAAGGGCTGTTTTGGGGAGAAAGTCTACACTACAAAGTGGTAAGTAAATGAGTTATCATTGCCATGACCTCCATCTTTTTCTTCTTCATTACTTCATTCTCTTCCTTTTTCTCTTTTTTATCCCCAGCACCATCATCTTCACTATCGCATGGACACTAGGGGTCATAGGGCCAGCAGCTCTGATACCCCATACTCTACTGCTGCATCAAGAGGGGCCTTCTCCAGCCTCTTTCCCTTCCCCTCAGGTTGCTTGACAGGGAGCTGGGAGGCATCTACTTTACAAGGTATCTATCTTATGACACCTCAAGCTCCAGTACCCTGTCGTGTTAAAGACCCTGTGATGTTGCAGGGATCCGAGTCTGAGCAGTGCCTGCTTGTCCCATGAACAAAGGTGACAACCTCTCTCACCATCCCCTTCATAGGACCTTTGACCATGGGCTGTCTCTATCTAGCTGTCCTGGAGGCTCTGGTGGCTTTCTTCTGGTTCTGTCTCCCATTCTTCAGCACTGACACAGCCTGCGGCCTACCCACCCACCTGTCTGTCATTGCTCACTGCTCTCTACTGGTGAAGCACACATTCTCTTCTAGGAGCCCATGAAGTCAATGGCAGCTCTTAGATCAAGGCAAAGGCTTTACTGAGATGGAGCTTTTCTTGTGGCTTGCCTTGGTAAAGCTCTCTCCTTATGGTGAAAGCCAGAGATGCTCCTGTGACCAGCACCAAGGGAGGAGCTCCATGCTACACACATCTGAAGCCAGTCATGAGTACACCTGCCCCCAGAATGCACTTGTCTCTCTCCCCTGCAGGAGAGCACGTTCCCTAGAACCTACTTTTGGAGCCCAACTGCCCAGAAGCAGCCCCTCCCCCACAGCAGGTGGTGCCATTAGGCAGAGTGCACCATTTGTGGGTTCAGTAGCTATTGTTAGCAGCTCACAGCTTCATGAGCTATTCTGAGACACAAGATTTACATGGACAGGTAACTTTCTGGTGCTTCAGAGGAATGAGGCCACAAGCCAGGAGAATGCTTCATCTGTGGCTGAGAACTAAGTTCTACCTCCTTCTCCTCTGGGGCTTCTTCCTATGATGAAGGGAATGCTAGCCAACAGGGGACAAGCTCTGAGAGGTCCTGCCAGCTTTGAATATGGACCCAGGGAGGTTGGTCACAAGCTCCAAAGAAGCACATCCACTGGGGGGAGAGGGGAAAGACCCTGCCTGCAGCTGGCCCTGCTTTTCTAGTCTCACTGAAGTGAGTGAGGCTCTGTCCAGAAAAGCAAGTGCTCAGAAAGAAAGTTTAGCTTTTACATCAGTGCTTTAATAATGGATGCTTGTTGTTTTCAGACATGAAGCCTCCAGAATCATGTTCTACCTTTAAAATGCACAGATAAACTCTGTTAATGGCCTCAGAATCCTGCTTAGGAATCAAGGGCAATCTATAGCCCAGGAACCCTGCCACAACAGGGAAACGAAATCACCCTGGCCCACATGCACACCAACTTTAGGGTGAGGAGAGTGCATTTCTCAGCCAGATCCCTTCTCTCCAGTTACAACTTCAATTCTTCCCTTAGTAATAGCTATTATGCCTTCTTAGGGGCAAAAATGAGAAGGTGACTGAATATAGCATTTACCACCATGTGGGACTTATGAGCTCTCAAACAAAACCAATCTAGAACAAAATCAACCAGGAGCAATGGCCTGAGAGATCCAGAGGGACAAATCTTCCATACGAAGCTTTCAGGGAAAGGATACAGCGCGCACGCGCACACAAACACACACACACACACCAACCAAGAGGGAGAAGACATAGAATGCCAACATCAGGCCAAGAGATGAGGTTGTAGGACAACAGCGGGCCCCAAACATGGCACATTCTGTCCTGGAAACTACTAACTTGGATGGAGGAGAGACAGATTCCATCCGGAACTCACCATTTGGGGCGGCTGGTGGACTTCACCATTGGGGTCATCCCATCTCTATAGAGACTCTTGGTCTTGCTGAAGTTAACAATGTTGAAAATCACTCTCTGAGAGAGAAAGAGATAGAGAAGAAAGAAATGCCATTAGAAAAATCTCTTGAGCAGGGAGGGGAAGGGGAATGAGACACTAAATGAAGGCTTGCCTTGTGTGTCTTTAGCCATCTAATCTCTCTTAGCAGCTCCTGAGGACATAACAGGTCACCCCTGGTTTTCTGGGCTTTGCCAAAGCTAACCAGGGCTCTGCCACAACTTAATCCAAAAAGCAATGATGTGCTTGGGTTTGAATATTTTATCTGCAACTGACTGACTCTGTGCATAGAGGAAAAGAATTTTATAGGGAAAACCATAGCAATGCCCACATATCTGAAGAGCTGTCCTGTAGGTGAGGGTGAGATGTCCTGCTTGGTCCCAGAAATCTATACATCCCAGGTCCCAAGAGTGTGAATAAGGACCACTTCCCACCCCTCCTGCAAGGTGGTCATATTCATTGAATTTGCAGGGCACCTTTTCATTGGGCTGAAACCATGAGCATATTTTACATCACTATAACTTCAAATGGTGGAGATTCTAATTCAGGGGACCACTTTAGGAGATTCTTTATTTGTCTTAATTAGGACCTAGCTGGACAAGAGTGACTGGGGAACATCCTAGAGAAGCAGACTGAGGCTCTGAGTGAGGAAAAACTTCCTAACAATGGGAACTGTCTGAAAGCAGAACAGGCCGCCTAGTGGAGGAGAGGTAACAGGTAAAGGAGGTAAAGGACGCTCTCCCTCCTTTCTAGAGCAGGAATTCTTCAGCTCTTTTGTGTCATGGACCCATATATCCCCTCTCTGGCAGTCTGCTGAAGCCTACTGATTCTTTCTTAGAACCATGTTGTTGTTTTTTTGTTTTTTTTTAATACAGAAAATAAAATACATGGGATTGCAAAGAAAACCATTATAATGAAAGATAGTTATAAAAAAACCTGTGTGTGGGAGGAGCCAAGATGGCAGAGGAGAAAGATTCACATATGCTAGCTCCAAACCCATAGGCCATAAATTACCTGTAAAAAGGAACTCCCAACAAATTCTGGAGCAGGGGAAGCCTCACAACAACGGAGTGAAGGAGATTTCTGTTCCAGAGAGCCCTGAAAAACCGACATCCAAGGTCTGTCGCACACCCAACCCAGAGCAGAGCCCAGCCCTGCCCTGGCCGCTCACCCCAAGAGGAGCAGATCCAAGCAGGCTTCAGTGATAGAATCTACGGCAGCCGTGAAGATCCCTCCACCCACAGGCACTACAGTTCAGTGAGAAACTCTATCTGGCTGTCCAAGAGGGGAGTGGGGTGTCTCCATAACTCAGGGCCCCTCAGGAGGCAGCAGTGCGGGGAAGGAGCAGATGGGAGCTCCCAAAGCAGGCAGGAGCTGGGACCCATTACTGAAGGTCTCCACATAAACCACCTGAGGGAACAGAGCCTGGGAGGCAGCCCTGCTCCCACCTGAGAACCTGAATCTAATCTTACCCTGAATAGCAGCCCTATCCCCCACTGAAAGCCCTGAGGCTGGGGAGCAGCATTTGAATCTCAGACCTCAAGCACTGGCTGGGTGGATCTAGGCAGGGGTGGAAAGGAATCTCAGAAGTCAAGTAACTGGCTGGGAAAATGCCCAGAAAAGGAAAAAAAAATAAGACCAC
>CM053770.1:670098844-670221755 GCA_028658325.1 Potorous gilbertii
AGGGGGATAAGCAGGACAAAGAAACAAGGAATTCTAGGAAAGAGGATGGGGCAGAATGTGAAATCACCTTAGGAGTGATGGCCTGATCAAGATCACTGAGAGGTAGAGGTCGTGATGGGGATGGAGAACAGACCTAGGAGGAACGAGGCAGGGGGAGAAATAAAACCCTAAAAGTCGGTCACTTAATATGGTGGAAAGATGGCTCTTGGGAAATTAACCCAAAAGTTAGCATCAAAGAATCTGGGTTGAAATCTGAATCTGCTCATGACTAGAGAGGTGACTTTGAGCCATGGGAGATCCCCAAGTGAAACAGGATTGAGAGAAGAGAAAAGGGACAAGGGACAAGGACAAAGCCTTAAGGGATTCCTACTGTGACTGGGCAGGACATGGATGAAGACCTAGCAAAGGAAACTGAGGAGGAGCAGTCGGAGAATCAGAAGCATGTCAAGGAAACTTAGAGAGAAGAGAGTGTCAAGGAAAAGAGGATGGGCAATAGTATCGCAGGCTGCAGAGACATCCAGAAGAAAGGAGAAAAGACCACAGATAATGTCCCCGTATTACAGATAAAGAAACTGAGGATGAGTGGGACGAAGTAACTTGCTCTTCTGTGGTTGGACTCAGCTGTCTTCCTTCTGCTTTCAAGTCCAGAGTTTATTATACTATCCTACGTGATTCTTCATGATAATCACAGGTTTGATGAACCCAGAGAAATGCAGAAATGTCCAGTACAAACCCTTTAGTCCCTCTGTTGCCATATCACACCCAGATCTGAAGGTAGAGATTTCTTTCAGGTCCTGCTAAGGTGGCTATATTTGCTCATCAGGAAGGGGGCTGCTCCAGCTGGGAGCTTTGGGTGAGGCTGATGGGATCTATGGATGTTAGCACA
Source organism: Potorous gilbertii (assembly GCA_028658325.1). Taxonomy (NCBI): domain Eukaryota; kingdom Metazoa; phylum Chordata; class Mammalia; order Diprotodontia; family Potoroidae; genus Potorous; species Potorous gilbertii. The sequence goes on from CM053770.1 coordinate 670,099,731, forward strand.
CATTCAAAGCTGGATCGTAACCATGGAAATTCATGAGAGGAAGCAAATTGAAGCAGGCTGTTAGGGGAGGATAGTTGGGAGTCCTCTCTAGAGCATCTCAAGTCAAGGTGGGAGCCTCGGTGGAGTGAGTGAGAGAAGATGGAGAAGGTGGAGCCCACTAAGTAGCGGGCACCTGTGTTTCCCCTGCCCCTCTACATCCCCTGGTGATTGGAAATATCATGGAGCCCTAGGGTTCAAGTACAGAGACCAGACTCCCAAAATGTAACGTTTGCCTCTGAGTACACCTTGTACAACACATACAGGAGAACAGAACCATCCTTAGATCTTTGTTAGAAAAAGAGAACAAAGCATCTGACCTATTTCCAGATAGAAGAGTTGGCTCCTGCCCAGCCTAGTCCATTTTATTCTTCCATTGCTGGAAGCTTAGGAAATAATTTTTTCATTAGAGAGATGGAGTTTATGTCTTAAATAATGTGAATATCTTTAACTGTTTGTTTAAGAAATCAGACATCTGCCATTCTAAAATAAAAGGGTTTTAAAAGTCTGTAGACAACCAGTGGAGCTAATGGCCTAAATAAGAACAAGAATCCATAAGGTTAGGGAACTATAGAAGGTCAGATTCAGAAGAGACCTTAGACCTTAAATCACAGAATGTCAGAGGTAGGAGGGAACCTGAGAAAGGAGGTGTCAGGGCCAGGAGGGGCCTGAGAACAGGGAATAGGAGGTGGTGAGAAAGCTCAGAGAAAGTAAGTTTGTGCAGCTTGTAAATTCCACTCCCCATATCACACCACAGGTTCTATCAGGAGTCCTCCACCCCCAAATTCCCCTGCAGCAGCTGAGTACTACTGGCCTCCTTCCTCTGTCATGGTCCAGCTAAAGCATCTTTTCAAGAGAAGTTCCTGCCAAGGGATCCTGAGCAAGGAGATGTCAGGAATGATAGATGAGCGCCAGCCTCCTACTCCTGTCAGCCTCCTCCTGGGCATGGAGCTGCAGCCAACTGTGAGGCAAACTCTCTTTTCCTTCTTGCTCATGTTTCTGTCTCTTTAATCCACCCAATGAGTCCTAGAAAATTTGGGCCACAATGATGTCAGCCTCTCCACACAGGGAGAACTCTGGATTCACAGCGACACTGCTACCTGCTCTTTACTGATTCTCTCTGCCATTTTTCTATCTTCCAAATAATCAGGAATCTTGGAATTCCAGAGCCATCCATGTTTATCCCCACATGATCAGGAATCCTAGATGAGGGCACATAGTACATCTTGTCCCCAAACAGGAATGCCTTCCACAACATTTCTGCTGGTCTCAGCAGGAATTCCTCCAGTGATGGGGAGCGTCTACCCGCTAGAGCAGTCCATTACATTGATGGATAGCTCTGATGGTTGAGCAACTGTGTAGTATGATAGAAAGGGTACTGGATAGGAAATCATCAGACTCAAGTTCAAATCTCAGATACTCACTGGATATGTGACTCTGGGCATTCAAATTATTCAGCTTCTCTGAGATTATCTTCTCCTTACCCTTAAGATAAGAAGTCCAGAAGCTCCAGGTCCTTTTCAGTTCTAAATCTAAAATTCTATGAATTTCCTCCCCAAATTGACCTGCAATCTGCCTCTTTGTAACATCACTTCCATGCTCCTGGTTCTACCCCTCTGGACTCAGGCAGAACAAGATGAACCCTCTGTCACATGAATAACACACACTCAGACAGCTGGCCAATCTGCTCCTGCCCAGGCTAAGCATCTCATTCCTTCAGTTGATCCAGTCAAGGTCTAACCTCCTCCAGTCCTTTTAGCATTGTCATATCACTCCTTTCCAGTCTATCACTACCTTCCTCACAACTTGGTGCCCAGAACTGAATATGGTACACTAGATGGCATGTGACCAAGGCAGTGGACAATTCTCTCATATCCCCTCCTCCTTCTTGGACACTAAGCCTATCTTTAAAAACAAATGAAGAAAAAGCATGTATTTATTTGTTTGTCAGTAACATGGAGAGACATGTTTATCAAAATAAACAAGTAAATTTGTTGAAAAAATATATCTATCATTTATTGAAATACATTTAATATTTTATTTAAATTTCATTTCATTTCGTTTTCAGCTCTGAATTTGCAAGAAAAACAAAGCCTGTTACAAGCATGAACAGTCATAAAAACAAATTCAGTCACAAGCCCTGTCAAAAAAAACCCAAACCCCGAAAGCCTCTATTGGCACTCTGAGTCCTTGGTCTCTCTGTGGAGAGATGGGCAGCACATTTCATTCTGAGTCTCTGGACTTGTGGTTGGTCATCGGTGGGAGGCCTCTCCTGATGCAGTTAGAGATCCCCCATTCCTTCCGTGGCTGTTAGGCCACACTGATGACTTATCCTCAAGTTTGCAGCCTCCTAGAGTCTCATTGGCTTCTTTCCTCACCTCTTGCTGGCCTCTGCTGCCCCTTACTCCTACTCCTGTATTTGTACAGCTGTTTGATGATCCCAGGAATCGCCAATTCAGTTCATCCATGATTTCACCCACTGTGTCCTACCCTCAACCGTGCAAGTCTCAACCAATTCATACCTTTTCATCCTCTGCCATCCCCGAAAGCCTCTAGAGCAAACCCACCCAACATACTCAAGGAATTCCTCTGGGAAGAAGGAAAGTCTAAGAGAGACTTCGCATTTTCTATGAAATTCCATCTCATTCAATTCAATCAAACGGTAAACTGGTGAAATCAGGACACTAGAGAGCACCAGCATCTATGGGGTTTTAGTCCAGATTTCAGTGGCTTGCAAGTTGAAAGGGAATACTTCCTGCATTGTGGCTACAAGACAGGTCAATGCAAACTTGGCATGGCTTGAGAACAAGGAGCTGAGAGTGTCCTGAATTCTCTTCTGTCAGTGCAGAGGCTAGATTGTCCCAAAGCCCCACTTCAGGAAGGGCATTAATAAGCTGGAGGATATAAATGGGGGCCAAGCAGAAAAGGAAACCACCTGAACCCCCTGAAGGGTGCTAGGGATGAAGAATCAAATGAAAAGAAGGCTTGGGGGGAGCCTGGACACAGGCTACTTGGATCTCTCCTCTGAAAATTCTCTCTCCAAAGAGATTCATTCCAAACTTATCACTCAGAATTCTGACATTATTAAAGCTGATGTAACTTAGTTCAACTATGAAAACAAAGACCCAGATGGTGAGGTCCAGCACCCTCTCACCCTGTGCCCTGGCATAGTGGCCTAGGCAGCTAGTTAGTATGAGAAAAAGGAGAAGGGGGCCTCTCTGGACCTACATGTTGGACTAGGTGACCACTAAAGTCCTCTACAATGCCATGCCCACTGAGTCCTGTGGTTCTTAGAAATGCCAGCCTGTAAAGGAGAAATATCCCTCTTGGGAGACTGCTAGGAAGCTGGGGAGGGAGCCCCCTGAGCAGTAGACACAGACTCTCCATTCTCTCTGGTGCAGCTCTGTGCGTCACAGTCAGACAAAATGATTTGGAAAAATATCCCTGTGATGTGATAAGACAAGCTTCACACACAGACTGTGATTACTCTTAACCTGATCATTCTTAAAGTCATTTTCAAAGAAAAACGTCAGCATGGTCACATTTCCTATTGAATTCATTAGGCACAAATGTGCATGTCAAATAATATCACACGTATTTGGGTGATTAAAAAGGAATATGTGTCAGATGGTCTTTATCTAATCACAGTTAAGCTTTACTAGGATAAATCCAATAGTGAGGTTGGGTATGGGCAGATGTGTGTGCCCTTTATGTTACCCACAATTGGAGAGTATCTGTTAACCAGCTTAACATCTGAGGCCTTTTGGGCTTCAGACATGACCCAGCTTGACTGGGCAGAGACAGGAGGCCATGACGGATGAGCAGCCAAGGCCCTATCTGGAAACTTCATTCAAGACTACTGAAAGCAGCATCAAGAATACTGGAGAGCCTGATCAACTAAAGGCATTTGCTACAAATAAAAATGACTCATTCCTTTTTTCCTATGGCATTTTAAGATCAATTATTATTTCCTTACCACAACCCCTGGGGTAAGTAGAGCAAGTACCAGAATCTTCATTGTACAGATAAAGACAGTGGAATTGAGAGAGGGTGGAGGACTGGTGAAAAGTCACCCCAAAGAACCCAGGATTTCCTTGCCACCAAGTGCTTGTGTAGACATCTACCTCTGCAGCAGCCTGTCCCATTCTAAGATTATGTGACTGAGACAATGAGTTGGATTCTTCTATCTCCTTTAAGGAGGGATTTCAGCTGTTTTATTGGATTATGGGATTTGGAGGGACAAAGAACTAGACTAAAGCTACTGCACATCTCATTGCACTGTTTCTGGACAATCTTCATTGAGCCTCACAAAAGCCGGGGAAAGGAGTTACCACAGGACTGGGGTCCAGTAGAAAAAGGGTTCAGATCAGAATGAGGATCAGAGCCTCTTCGCTCTGCCACTGTGATCTGGAAGGAGTCATTTTAGTCCTCTTGGACCAGACAGCTGACCAGGTCCCTTCCACTAAGTCTGTGAGGCCATCTCCATTTTGAAGAGTAGGAAAGTGAAGTCTGAAAAGTCCAGTGACTTGTCTGTGGCCACCTGGCCAACATACGTTTGAGTCACAGGTTGAAGAGAGGCTTTTGAGAGTCTGAGCCCAGCAGACTACTGACTATGGAAGGTTTTCTCCTCTTCTGAGATTACCTAGTCAAATCTCCCATTTTACAGTACACACTGGGAAAAAGAAGCTGAGAGATGAGAAGGGACACACCTCCAATCCCTCCCACTCACTTCCCATCCAAATCCTAGCCCGCCTTTCCTCTTCTGGACACAAAGAACATCAGCCCCACCCCCTCATTCTACAAGCAGGAGACCCAGAGGAGAGGGTGGATGACTAGAAGAGAAGCTGATTGATGACCTCACAGGATCTGGTAGCTGAGCTGGTATGGCCAAAATTCAGCCCAAGATAGGAAAAATGTTGGGGTCCTCTACAGAAAAGAGGAAGCTCTTATAAAGGGAAATGGCCCTCAGTCATTTCATCGTGGACCCATATTCCTCTGACCATCTGGAGACCCAGCTTCAAATCCAGCTTGGCCACTCAATGACTGGGTGACCTCAAGAGAGCCCTGTCCCTACTCTGAGTGGACAGTAAGTGTGCCCTTTGATGATGCTTATCCACCCCTCCTATTCTGCCCTTCCTGATGACTGTCTCCTAGGCTGACATTGGGGCAAGGTCCTTACAGGTGTCCTCCAGACTGCCACACCAAGCCTAGGGCTCTTCTCACACCTGTCTCCTCCACACACCAGACACCACCATCCAACTGGCATACTCACTGTACCTTAGACTCAACCTACACTTGCCCCTCTTAAGTGCCACCATCTCCGGGAAGCTATCCTTCATTCCTCTGGTCAGTCATGAATTCTTCTTTCATACTTCCCAAGGTGCCTGGTTTTTCCCCTCAGATGCTCTTATCTTTAGTGATTTTGTATAAATGAGTGTGTGTCTTCACCCAGTCCTGAGCCACAAACATCCTTAAAGGCAAGGCCTGGCTTTTCTCCAATTGACGTAACTCCCCTATTAGGGAACACACCATCACATAAGCAGGGCAGAGTACAGGCCCCCTCTCGTCCCGTCTCTCCCAGCAGGGTAAACACTGTCAGAGGAGGGCAAGCAGGGCTTCGTCCTAGGGTGCCAACATTGAGCTTCATACTTCTTTGCCAAGCAGCTCACCATCTCCATATCTCAAAGTTTCCTGAACACTCAAGACCTGCCCCAGAGCAGGGCTACATCCCCACCTGCTCCCCACCACTGGTTCCTGTCCCAGTGGTACTTCTCTCTTGGGAACCTTTCCCTCAAGCTACAGGATACCCAGGGATGCCCCCACTTAGAGTATGTGGGCAGAATGGGTTTTGCACCATCCTGTTCTAGCCTTGCCACAGGTGAAAGACTCCTTATGACAGCTGACCCTGCCAGGCATACATAAGGCTGCCTACAAATACCTGTCCTGTGGCATTTAAGAAACACTGGGGGCCATTCCTTTAAAAAGTGACCATAGAGTTCATGGCCTGCGTTTGCCACCTGCTGCACCTATGATCTCTGACAAGGCCTTTCCCTTCTGTGTGACTCAGTTTCTTCCTGTGTAATATGAAGAAGTTAGACCAAATGATCTCTAAGGTACATCTGTAGATTCCATGAAATGAATCCAGATGAATGGAATTCAACTGACCCATGAACTTCTCCCCTATAGTGCAAGAGAAGCCCCCTTCCTTCCCTGAGGGCATCCCAGGACAGCAGGCATTCTCAGGCAGATCTCCCCAGCACTATTCCATCCTTCCTTTGGCTGAGGGGTGAGAGTTGGGGGGGGGGAGGAGGAGGGACACTACAGGAAGGGGCTGAGGGAACAGCTCCAGCCAACCCAAGCTCAGTGAATCTCCTTCCAAGGGACAAACAGTGCTTGCAATGCGGCAGCTGGTGATGTGCCTGGTACACATTTCTTTATGCAGTTATGGAAATGAGGCCAGCAATGCCATTTCTGGAATGCCAAGAGAACACGCACACACACACCATGAGCCCTGTACGTGGGCACATCCATACATATACGCATATACACATTCAGAAATAGAGGGGACCTTTCAATGTCTTTCCTGGTGCTGCCCCTGCCTCAAACACCCCCAGATGCTCTCCTCTGTTCAAACTCAAGCCCATAACAGAAGTTCTGCCTTTTACCTGAAGGGAACAAGTACATTCTCTTTTGGGAGCCTGAACCAAGAGTCCAGTCTCTGGAAGGGAGGGACAGTCCCCTCCCTCTGCCCTGGACAACCACATGGGGAATACCAATCTGCGCTCTCTTTAGGAAGGATGATGTTAAACAGGAGCGTGGAGAGGGAAGGCAGCTGGAGGCGAGTATTGAATCACAGTTTCCTCATCTTCAGAATGTGGATAAGGGACAAGATGGCCTTTAGGTTCCCTTGCAGTTGTAAATCTAAGACCCACTGACATTAGGAGCTCAGACAGGTCACACTTTGGGAAGGAGACAGTCATCCAACTGTAATTCAATACTCATTTATGTGTGGGGTCGGGTAAAGGGCTGGGGACACAAAGCCCCCCTGAGGAGCCCAGGAAGACCGGTAGGCTTTGGATAAAAGGGGAGAGTTAGGGGGTACTGCAGGCCCAGGGACAGACCAGACAAAACCCCAGCTAGCCTGCACTGGGAGCCAACAGCCAGAAGGCAATCTCTCCTCAGAATTCCCATTTCAAGCTGCCTTGTAACCATAGGTGTCCATGTGTAGGCCCATCTCCCTCTACAAGACCACCGCCAGAGGACTAGAGGTTTGGATCTAGAGACAATCAAGTTGAACCATCCCATTTTAGAGATAGGATCCAAAGAAATGAGGAGACTCATCCCAAAGGACACAGCTCACAAAGGTCAAACCTAGAACTTTCCTTGTTCTCCAAAACCTGGGTTCTATGCACTGTCTCCCATTGTACGTATGGGCTTCTTAGAAGCTAGGATGAGGATGGGGACTGGATGGAAGGGGAGGGGAAGATGGGAGAATTCCTCAAGAGAGCTCACAGCCAGGAAGGAAGGCAATTTTGCCACTCTACCTATGAGCACCTCCTGGGTTCTCTCCCTTTCCTACTGTCCATCCCTTTCCAGGTATCCTTGCCTTTCCAACACACAAATGAGGGTACATCCATTCATGGTTCTTTCCCTTGGCTAAGAATTCACAAGGAGGTTGAAAATAGCTCTGATGACTACCTCTACTCATCCAAGGAAGTAACACCTGGGCTAGGGGAGCCCTAGATAGACCAGGAGACACAGCAATATAGTCAGAAATCCAGACCTGTAAGGCCAAAGAAAAACTAGTGAAAGAAGTCAGAAAAAATAGATGCAAGAACCCAGGAGTCATAGTCAGAATCACAGAAGATTTAACAGACATCCCTATAAAGAAGCAAAGAGATTCCAATACAATATTCAAGAGGCAAAATATCTAAGCTTATAGCTAAGAATAATTTACCCAGCAAAAATGAATATACTCTCAAAGAGAAGAAAATAAACCTTTAATGAAACAGAGTACTTCTAAACATTGCTGATGAAAAGACCAGAGCTGTGGAGAAACACTGACATTCAAAAACAGGAGTCAAGAGAAGCAGGAAAAGGTAAACATGATTAAGCAAGTATAAGGGACTACAAAAGGATAAACTATTTACATTCTGATATGGAAGGAAGACACATGCATATCCTTAGCATGCTTTCAGCACCTGAGACCACAAAGGAAGTCTAATTAGAGGACATAAAAATGAATTTGTTATGCTTTGATGATCTTAAAAAAAGAATGGAAAGGGAGAGTGGAATACACTGGAAGGAAGGAGAAAGCAGAGAAAAATTAGGGGAAATGACTCCAAATAATCAAGGCATGAAAGAAGAGGTCTATACAACAATGAGGAGGGAATGGACTAGGTGAGAGAACTTCACTCTTATCTGAATTGATCAAAGAAGGGAAGAAAACACACATAATCTGGTTACAGGAATATATTTCACTCAGGAGGGGAACATGAGGGAAAGGGGCAAGAAAGAGGGGACAAATAAAAGGGAGAGAAAATTAAGTGAGGGATAAGTCCTAAGAAAAATAAACTCTTAAAGAGGAGGGAAACAAAGAAAGAGAAAAAAAGAATAAGAAAATGGGAAGGAGGGAAATATATAATTACCAAGCACAGCTATGAAAGTGGATGAAATGAATTCATTTGTAAAACGGAAGATGACAGCAGAATAAATTAGAACAGGGGGTCAGCAAACAATAACCCTGGGCCAAATCCAACCTAACATCTGCTTTTGTATGGTCTGTGAGTAAAGAATGGAAATGTAAAAACCATTCTTAGCTCACAGTCCATGCCAAAGCAAGTGGTGGGCCAAATAGAAACCAGGATCCAACAATATGTTGTTTAGAAGAAATACATTTGAAAGAGAGAGAGACACACAGAGTTAAAATAAGAGGATGGGGCAGAATACATTATGCTTCCGCTGAAGGAAAAGAAGCAAAAATAGCAAATCATGATTTCAAACAAAACAACAGTTAAAATAGACCTAATTCAAAAAGATAAATAGGGAAAACTATATTTTGCTGAAAGGTACCATAGAAAATGAATTCACATCAATACTAAACATATATGCACCAAATGGCATAGTATATAAATACTTAAAGGAAATGTTAAATGAGTTTCTAGAAGACATTGACAATAAAAATATAATAGTCTGTGACCAAAATTTCCCTCTCAGGGTCAGATAAATTTAATTGAAAAATAAACCAAAAAAAGAACCTAAATAGAATTTTAGAAAAGTTAGATATGATAGACATGAACATTAATGAATGGGAATAGAAAGGATTATATATATTACCAATGCTATTCAGAGTACCTCCCCCAAAACTGACTATATATTAGATATAAACATCTCCCAAACACATGCAAAAAAGCAGAAATATTCAATAAGTATTTTACTAATGGCAATATAATAAAAATTATGTTCAACATAGGACCTTTGTGATAGATTAAAAATTAATTTGAGAGTAAATAACAATCTTGAAGAAGATAGATTAAAAATTAATTTGAGAGTAAATAACAATCTTGAAGAATGAGTAGATTAAAGAAAAAAATCAAAGAAACAAGTATTTCAATAAAGATAAGGAATACAATGAGATAATCTACCAAAATTTAAAGGATGTATACAAAGAAGTATTTAGGAGAAATTTTATGTCTTTAAACATTTTCATTAATAAAGTAAGAAAAAGCAGCCTGATGAATTTACAACAACAACAAATGAGAAAATCAAATTAATTATCCCCAATTAGAAGCCAAAATACAAACCCAAAAAATCAAGAAATTTACAAAACTGAAAGCAAAAAATCTAAAATATTGAATTCATAAACAAAATTAGAAACCATTAAAAAATGATAGGTAAATTATTAACTAACTTGATTAAAAAAGAAAACAAATTGCCAGTACCAAAAATAAGAAAGGTGAATTGATAACCAATGAAGAATAAAAGAAATTATTAGAAGTTGTTTCATCCAAATATATGACAATAAAACTGACAAACTAAGTGAAATGAATGAATATTTACAAGATATAAGATGCCCAAATGAATGGAATAGGAAATAGAAGCCTTAAATAATCCTTTCCTAAGACAAAGACAGGAAAATCAATTGTTCTGACCAATTAAGTATAGACTGAAGGAATCAGGACTGGAAAGAGCACTATCTTGAAAAAAAACTGAGGGACTATTTTATAAAATGTTAGGATATTTTGAGACATATTAAAGGAATACCATTGGATTAAAAGAACTAAGTAGCATTATACCACTATTATACTGAACGAATTGCGATAAACTACAGGGACGGAGAAAAGAGAATATTACAACCCAGAAAAGACTGGTAACGAGACATGTAATGTGAGTGCAACAAGAGTCCATCTGGTGCATGTGCAGCTCACACCAGCTTCTGGTGGGGGAACAGGCCTGAAGCATGAAGAATTACACCTCACAACACTTTGTTTACAAATGAATCTTTTCTTTTTGTGGGACAAATTACATAAATCTTTGGCATAGAGAAGCAAAGTGGAGAAAGATAAAGGGGAATACGCGATGTATTCCAATCAAGCCAAAGGCAAACAGCGAAGGCTAAATGATTTCTGTTGTCTCATAGGAAGAAGAGGAGTGATGAGAGGATGAGTGAAGAGGTGAAAGGAGGGACTGAAACGGAAAAACTGAAGAGAAAAATCTCATTTCAATGGTAGGAAGGGTTCCCACTAAAGACACTCCCATGGGGAAAGCAGCATATGTTATAACAGAAAATGGAGACATTATAATAGGTATTATCTGGAGGACATTGGTGCTTAGAGATACCACTCGTCCTGCCTCCAGAGAAGGAGAACCAGAGGTCCTGGAGGTTAACTGATGCCCACCCAAAAGGTCAGGAACCTAAAGAGACCTCATGGGAAATGATCATGGGAAGGGTACAGGGCAATAGCGAAACTGGAAATCAGGAATATAGGAAAATCCCTACCAGAAGGCAATACTCCGACCTTCTCTTTCACTTGTAGCAATTAGTAGGCAGAACAGAAAGAGGAAATGGGGTGAGTTCTCCAAAGGAATAAACAGAAACTTTAGAACTCAGGATAGGTACCTTAGAATCTTTAATTTCATAAGGAATGCAAAAACGAAGGGGCTAAATAAGTATAAAAGAACAGAAGTCTAGAACAGACAGGGAAAATAAACAATGAAGAGAAGAGAGGAAAGAAATTGTTTGTAGAAAAAAGTAGAGAAAATGAAATTTAAAAACAAAAGTTGAAGGGAAAGAGAGGCAGGGGATTGGGGCTACTAAACGCGGAGAGAAAAAATGGAGAAATCCGATCAATGGACAAAAGGAACAAAAAAAAAGGGAATCTGCAAATGAAGCAAAACTCCAAAATGAGGTAAAGGAGTGAAGGAAAGGGAGCAAACGTGAAGAGATTAAAGTATTAATTAGGGGGAAATCCTAGTTTGGAAAATGAGCTACAGGCAAATTGAGGGTATCCTGATGAAAAACAAGAAGGAAATAGGCAGACGTGCAGCAGATGTCATCTTCACAATCGTCACAATGCCTGAAAAGAACATAAAATCCTGATGTTTTTCACTGTTTGGCGAGCACACAGACAAAAAACATTTAGTAAAATTTTGGTGATTTCTGGAAATTCAGCAGCCATATAGGTCAATATATACCTGAAAAAGGATTCCTCCTATAACCTTCTGAAGCAGCAGTGAACACCCCATGGCCGGCTGAAGTAGCCCGGTCTATCTGGGGATCATTTCAGTTATTATTCTTTTTTCCCTATATCAGGCCTAAGTTTACCTTTGAGTCTCCCACTCATGGCTTCCCTTTCTGCTCTATGGGGCCATTTGTCCCAGTTGAGAAAAATGTAACCTGAAAGTCTCTGCTCTAATAAGATTGGCACAGAGTTTAAAATCATACAAAATTCCTTATAAATGTGGCCACAGATTCTCCGGTTTATTCATATTTCTAGCCTTGGGCTTTGTGCTTTGGTCAGATGCTGCTTCTATCCGTGCTCTCTATGGCATGAGCAGGTCTTGCTTGCTCCAGGCTAAGATGAGGCCTTGATTTCTGCAGGAGTTCCTGGGATTTGATTGAGTTTCCTGGTAGTTGGACTTAAGCTTTGGCCTTAGCCCCTCTTATGTCTTACTCTCCCTGTTCAGTCCTGAACCTGAAGGTGGATCAGTCAGCTTCTCAACCAAGGGTCACTGATTGTACTGGTGGCATCCTTGGTCCTGCCCTGACCCTTTCTCCTGCCGCAGCTCAGGTGCTGGCTGACTGGGCCCTGCCTCCTCCTGTAGCTCAGTGCTTGAGTGCTGGTCTAAATCCATCTCATGCTGTGCATAGGCACAAGCTGCCCAGGACCTGTCTGGCACTGGTCCAGTCTTATAACCAGCTGTTTGTCTGGGATGCCTCCTGTTTATCCTGACTTGTCTCCATCCAGAGACTCTATGACATTATGGCATCTCCCTGCAGCATCTAAAACTGGATAGAGGAGTGTACAGTGCTCTGTCCTTGGTTTTCATTCTCACTGTTCCTTCTGGTGCATTTTTAGAGCTTACTAGGGGTATGGGGGTTGGGGGGAGCTGGGCTCCCTAGGCCTAAGTGATGACATCTTTCCATCATTTGGAAGGTGATTTTCAACTCCAATGTATAAGCTTTTATGTTTGCCTCTAGACAATCTCCTTTAATTAAGTTCAGCCCAACAGTCTAGTCTGCTGAGGCCTTTTAGACAGCCTGGTTTGGTCATCCCTCCCAGGCTTGCATTTTCTGCAACTGTGGTGGAGCCTGCCTTCAATGCCTTCATTCACATCACTGATATATAGTACAGGTCCACAGATTTCTTAGCTCGGCTTCCCCATCTGAAGGATGGGAGGATATCCCCTCCACCTCCCTTCCAGGTTGTGAGGAAAACATTTTAAATGGTATTGATGCCTTTGGTTTTCATGTCATGTTATTTCGTGATATGCCCTCCCCCAACCCCCAAACAGCTCAATAACACCAATAGATGCTGACAGCACCAACACCCAGGCCCCAAAGTCCGGCACTTCTCCAAGGAAAGGAGAAAGGTACATTTTGGAACAAAACTCTCAGTAAACCTCAAAGTGCTTTATGAAGAATTTTGCCAACAAATTAGCAAGTTAGTAAGGGAGCAGAAGGAGAAGGAGAGAAGTTGGTAATGTGAAACCTCCCAATTAAGTGGAAAAATAACAGGCTGTGCTTTGTACAGTTATTGTCTCAGGGCACCCATGGGACCAGGGAAACACTCTCTGGCCCCTCTTCTCCCAAGGGACCAAGCTGAAAACCCGCCCTCTGCCTGCTGTGCTCAGAGATCGTTAAAAGCCGACATTTGAACCCCCCCACTTAAGGACTCCAACATCATTAATATAGGGAAGTTGGTTCTGAACTTCTCATAGGATATCATCCCTGGCCAATGGCATCAGCACCCTGGGCAGCTCCCTTCTGGGGCTTTCTGGGGAAATAATTGTATTCTTTTTTTCAGCTTGTACTTCTACAAACATACACACACACACACACACACACGCACACGCACACGCACACGCACACACACACGCCAGGGGGGCAAAACATTCACTTTTGCAACCAAGGCAACAGATGAGGGTTTCTGGCAGGGACCCTGGCACAGACACCAAGTCCAACTGGCCCTTCCCTTTTGCAGTCCGATAATGGTCAGGCAATTTCTCTTCTGAAATAATCTCACAAGTGGGAAAACCAGATCCCTCTCAAGATGGGGAGTGAGAGCAAAGCAGGGGGAGGACAAAGATGGGAGAAGAAGAATGAGAGGAGGGGAGGAGGGGCAAGAGAGAAGGGGTGGGAGGAGAGGATATAGGAAAGAGAGAAAGATGATCCCAACCTTCCAGCTAAGGTACAAAACTAATGGGGGGACCTCGGACTCTGGTGGGACAGGCCATCCTAAGCCTGTTTCCTGGCTGGATACATAGGTCTCCTGGCTGGCAGCAAGTGTGGCAACACAAGGACCAAGGGCCCACAATTTGCCTTTTTAGAGTCAATCCTTTATCTCCTTCCAAGCTCAGCTCAATGCTTTCATGCTTCCTAGGTGCTCCTCCCCACTCCTTTCCTCCCCAAAACTAACTAGTATATATCCTGTATGTACTTATGTGGGTGGATGGTGTCTGTCTGAGTAGGATGCAAGGGCCCTGAAGACAGAACGCACCCAGGGCCTGGTTAACAAAGGCTTATAGATTGACTGATTAAGTGACTAGCCCAATCTCAGCAGAGACTAATTTCCAAAGCTGGGTCACCCATCCATCATCTCTGCCATCACCAGAGGAGTCCACCTTCTCCTGGGGCTATCTGTAAAGCGGCCTCTCCAGCCTAGCCACTAAGAAGCTCTAGAGATGCACCCTGGCCCAATCCAATCCTAAACAATCAGAGCAGATGCACCCAGAGCACCTGGAGGCTTACAAAGCACTTTCCAGAAGGAGAGGGCACAGGACTTCAGCCCAGCTCCCTGGGGTCCCCATCCTGGACATCCTGGGCTGCAGCAGGAACATCGCCAGAGAACGGGAAAGCCAGACAAGCAGGCTTCATTCCCATTCTCTAACATCTAATTTAGAACCAAGAAAAGATTTATAACCTCTTCTTACATCTTCTTCAGTACAAGGGGGCTGGGGGAGGAAGTCACCTGATGTGCAGACATTTCAATGAAGTTTGGAATTTTCATTTGTCTTCAGCCTCCAAGTCTAACAATACTGCTTAGCATTTCTATGGAGCAGCACTCGCCAGAGTAATCCCCACCCGCCTCAGAGGTAGGTCAATATTATGATCTCTTTACAGTTAAGGAAATGAAGGCTCTAAGGTATTAAAACTTTCCTTTTGAGGATGAAAGATGCTATGGAGGATTACTGCAAATAAAAAGGACTGTTGGGGAAGAGTAAGTTGGCTGTGAGATCACAGATGAGGCAAAAGGCAACATAAAGTTGGCTAGGCCGCTGCTGGAGAAAGGTGGGGCCCACAGACCCCTGGAATCTAGGACTGGCCTGTGTTGGAATCAGGGGATCTCCAGATGGAGCTAGGAGGATGCGAGGAGCTCATCTCTGAACCCTGCCATTTTACAGAGACCGCCCAAGGTCACAGAGGTCATCAGTGTGGATATCTTCCTCCTGATAATATTTAATATAAATTTTAGACTTTAATAAGGGCCAAAGTTTGAATTAAGAAGAGCCTGGACCTAATAGTCCCCTTTGTTTAACTTAGAGGACACCTTTTGATGTCAGGCAAACAAATGGGACTTCTTTACCAGACCCTTCTTCTGGTTGTAACTTCAGCTTTGTCAACTCTGTTAAGATACCACAACTTCAAAGGCCCGTTAGGACAGGATCTGTTATCTGGGTGTTGGGACTTTATCTTTTCCTTATCTTAAACCACAAAGGCATGCTATAGAAGGAAGATGCCTATAGCCTGGGGTCATAAAATCCAACTGATGCCACTTTATCTACAATTTGTTTATCTAAGAGAACTCCTTCCTCCTGGCAAAATGTACTTAAGGCGGTCAATTTCTGTACTATGTCAGCCAGTTCTGATCCTGGCTCCATAGCGCTATGTAACCGTTATCTTTTTGGGGAATTATTTAATTAATTAAATCATATATGCATTGAGTCTGTTGCCTTTTCTTTAATCAAGTTTTCAGGTTAACACTCCCAATCCACTGCATCCCACCATCACTGGGCTCAAAGCACACTAGATACACAGCATCTTACAATAAAAGTCAATCAGCCAGTCAGTCAATAAATATTTATTAAGCATCTACTGTGTGCTAGGTACTGGGATATGAAAACACACTAGATAACACTCAGAACACAAAAGAACTTGACAAGCTGTGACAGCAATGACTCAATGTAAAAACAATGACAATATCTGGGATAGATGCAAAAAGTCTGGTACTTGGGCTCAGAACAACCAAGTGCATTAGCATGACATGAGAAGCACAGTTGGACAGGGCCAATAATTTACCTGAAAAAGATCTGGGAAAAAGCTCTAGAGAACCACAAGCTCAAAGTCAATCTACAATGTTAGGTAGCAGGCCCCAGATAGCTTAGCTGACTGCCTGAGCAGGCTGCACCTCCAGGAGCAAGGCTAATCTGCTCCACTGATGCCTCCTCTGGCTGGAGGACTGCCTCTATAGCTTAGAAGGACACTAATAAATAGAAGGTATCTAGAGCAGTAACCAGGATGCTGGAGGGTTGGGACTTTGACACTGGAGAGTTAGTTAAAGGCACTAGGGACATGAGACCCAGAGATGGGGCGGAGGAGGGGTGAGAGCTGCCTTCTGGTCTCCCAAGGGCCCAGTTTGGCCCCAGAGGGAAGAAGCAGGAGTAATGGGTGAAACCCAGGGGAGGAAACCAATTAAGGCAGGAAGAACTTCCTACCAATCACAACAGTCCCCAAGGGGAAGGGGCTGACTGAGAGTCTGGCCATCAAGGCAGAAGTCAGATGGCTACTTAACAGGCTCATTCCAGGGAATTTTCTGGGGGATCCTCAGGGGTCCTTCCAACCTCTGACATTCACTAAGTCAGCAATTTTATGACTACCACATCTCAGACTCATGGGTTTTCCAAACTCCAGGTTCCCAGACATCAGTGACCTTTCCCAGGGCAAGAAGCTCCCTGTAGACTTCCCAGTTCAGCTTCTGAGATCTCAGACTAACTTCCTTCCCAAATAACTCAGCTCAAATGCAGAGACTAAGAAAAACAAATCCCTGCACAACAGGAGGAGGGTGTGGAAGAAAGGCCCATACAACACTGCAGAGGGAAGGATGGGGGGCTCTCTCACCAACTCTGATCTGCCTGACCATGGACCCCTAGAGTCCCCAGCCTGAGAGCACTCCCCAGACCAGCTACATCCCCAATTGGGAGCATCACACTGGGTGGGCCGGTGGGCACTGGGAGGGAAACCCCAGCCCAGTCCAGCCCAGATTTGGCTGCTGTCTCTGCCTCACTCCCCCACACACAGCTAGCTAGGAGGAGCATCCCCTTTAAAAGAAAGAGATCAAGTTTGGCGTTCAGAGCCCTGGGTTTCAATCCCAGTGTTGACTGAACATATGCGACTTTCAGCAGGTCCCAAGCCCCCTCCGAGACTCAGTTTGGTATTTCCTTAACTCAGCAGGTATATCTCTATTATGTAAGTGTGCCGAGCTCTTTCACCAGCAAACAGAGGCAGCTTTTAGAAGACAATCACCCCTTTTTAGATAAGCTTTGCAATTAAGTGTCTTTCTGGGAGATACCTGGACAGTTCAAAGATAATTATGTGCATTTTACAGATGAGAGAATCCCAGGCTCCAGTAGAGAAAATGATTTACCCAAGGTCACACAGTTGATAAGGAAGAAATCCAGGACTTGACTTTTGAGGACTTTGGATTCCCCAGTGAGAACTCTTTCCATGGGGACATGGGTAATGTTCAAACCATGATGTTACTTCAAATTGTGGCTTCTCCACTTACCCACTGCATGACCATGGAGGAAGACCCCTCTTCTTCCAGAATTTCAGTTTTCTCATCTGTAAAACAGGCATAATAATACCTACTTGGTCTCCTTCTGAGAAGGATTAAATTCTAAATCACTGGCATTTAGGGAACCAACCCCCTTACCCCTCCACAGATGAGGAAAGCAATGTTCAGAGAGGAGACTTGCCCAAAGTCATGCCGCCAGTAAGTATCACGACTAGAATTGCTATAGCTCTAAGCTCAGCTTTCCTTCCCCTCCCTGTACCCTTACATACTGTATGTCTACGACGTGTCTGGAAGTTCTGTAACTAACCTTTCGACTGTGAGACCCCCTAGGCCTCAGTGAATTCATCTGTAAAAATAACAGGCAGACAAGTCATCGACAAGGTCTCTCTGAGCTTTGGGTAGAAGTGCAGGGAGAGAAGGCCTCAGTAAGAATGCCAAGCTTTGCTGGAATCTGGGCAGGTCCAAAGCCTCCTGCTCTGCCATCCAGTCATCTGCCCTAAGAGACAGAGCAGAGACTGAGCCCTATCTCCCCTTCTGGCTTTGGCCCTGCTTCTTTCTGCTCTAACAGCTGGCTCCCTAAAAGCCTCTCGATGCCCAGACCACCCTCTACCCAAGCAGCTTTGGCAGGGGGGAACTCCTGGCCCACCTCCATCCTCACCAGTCATGGTCCCCATCAGGAGTGCCCTAAAAATAACCTCTAAGTTTGTTCCTAGTGCCAACAATTCCGCCTGTGAGAAAGTGAACAAGCCCAGCCAGTGTGTTTTTTCTGCCAAAGCTAGAGGGTCCAGGAAGGAGGGATTGCAGTTACACACTGGGCCCTTCCAGGTCCCCACCCCCACTGCCAGTACTCTGGTTCCAGCTTGGGTTCCCCCACAGTCACCACTGACACTGACCACCAAAAGTCCAATTCACTTGCAGGTCATGGCACCATCTTTCCAATGTCATGGTTTTCTTTGAGGATGAAGGACAAACCACATGCACTGAGGGCTGAATGAGACCTCTCCCTTCTTCCCTTCACTATCCCACTGTCCCACTCCCCACTGTCCCTTCACTGTTCCACATTCATCTTCCTCTTCAAAGCCTTATGACTATCATGTATCAATCATTGTTTTAGCCTCAGTGATTGCCTTCCCTCCTGCTATAGGAGGCCTAGGCAAGGCTCCTTATTCCCATTTATATATGAGGAAACCAAAACAGGTCACGGAGGTCCTTGGTGACAGAGCCATCATGAATCCCCAGGCCTGATGCCAAGATCTCTTTCTTCAATAGGCTCTCACACAAGCTTCTTAGATACTGGGGTAGGAAATAAACAGTGACCCCAGCTCTTCTGAATCCCTAACAGCACAGTCTCTGGGGCTACCCCTGCACCAGCCACCCCCTACTGACAAGCAGAAAGGGGAGTTTTAAATAGACTTCCTTAAAATCCATGTGGATTTAAATGAGGAAAAATGATATCAAGCCAGTGGTTTCCCCACATGGCCCCCAACTCCCTCCATTACATTCGAGGGTCTGCTCTTTTCTTCAGGAGAGCCCTAGGCCCCTCTGGGCAGTTACTACTGCTCTTTTTAATATGTGTCGATCTCTATTTTGTACCTTATCTTGTCATCACTGAACCATTCCATCTATGCTGGTGATGAGGACAAGGAGTGGAACATTAGTTATTTGAGGGTATTTCATAAGAATCAGTTAAATTACCCAAATGACTGAAATTCAACTATTCAGGACAGAGGGGTCAGGGTTAGGTGGTGACAAGCTAAGACACCTGTCTTCATGACTTAACAAGCCTGAGCAAAGGGCACAGGGAGGAGGAACATGAACATGTTGGGGGAATGGGAGAGACAAGCTTTGGGGGCCGGGGTGATCTTTGGTTCTGGAGAGCAGTCTATAGGAGAAACAGAGGGGACAGGTTCTTTCCCCCAAGATGAAGGCTTCCTCTACCCTTCCTTTTAGAAGCAACATACAAGCCACATTCTCTGGAAGCCACCTCCTTCACAGTAATCTACAGTACCAGGTAGAAGTGACCATCTGCTTCTGAAGCCCGAGAGGGGAGCTTGGTTGTTTCCTGTCTTCAGGGATGTGTGAAGGCCAGCAAGCCAGGTGTTCTATTCCGCATGAGCATGTGTCCCTCAGAAATCACTGTGCTACAAATCGGGGCTGGATTCATTGTTTTATTGGTTATTTGGCTTAAGAAAGTTTAAAAAAAATAAATGTTAATAATATAGATTAAACTTAAAAGTACCCTCTTGACCTATGCCTTGCCACTGGACTCCAGTGACCCTGGAGAAGAGTGAAGCTAATGACTTTGCACAGACCTGCCTCACTTGAATCTAATTTACTTTTGAGTCAAGCCATCACTTTGTGCCATCATTGCCTCTTGGAGAACAAAGGACCAGCAACAGCAGGCTGGCCTTTTGTCCACTGAATCAAATGTTCTGTTCGGTTTTTCATAACCAACAAGCACACTGGGCCTTAGAGCTTCTACATTTATCAGCCAGTTGTGAAAAAAGAAGAGCTGTGGTCCATTGTGAAGCATGACTTATAAAAGTGTAAGGCTCTCATGAAGAGCTGGCACATGGGTCATGGTCAGCAGCGTTGAGGCTTCCTTGGTTTTGGCGTTAAGGAGATCTGGGGTTTTCTCCAGGCCTCTGGCATCTTGCAGAGGACTTATACATTAGTTCTCACATATATGTGCTCACATTTGGGTCTCTGCCAGCTCTGGTCTTTTCTATATGGAGTGGATCCAATCCAAGTGATCTTTCCATCCTTGACCCCTCAGGGTCATCACCACTTCCCTTAGAATACACTGAGAACTACGTTATAGTCCAGGGTGGTAATTCTACTGTTCTAGATGAGGAGAATTAGTTGTTCTAATCATCTGTATAGAACTTAGGTCTTGCCTCTGAAACAACAGGCGGGAAAGTTTGACATCTAAGATATCACACTTATTTCATTACAGACTTATCTCATTACTTTAACACCTTTTCCCTTATATAAAATGCAGGCTTTAATTCAGGGAAATGTAATATAGCTGGCCTCATAAGAACTGCAGAAGATGCCCACATCTGTGGATCATCAAATCATGCTGTTGCAGGGGCATTGGCACATAGGACGTCAGAACTATAACAGCCACATGAAAACAGACATGGCATCCTCTATCTCTTTTTCTAAGGGGCCTCATGCTTCCAACATTCTAAATCCCTCAGCAGTGCAGTTTAGGATCCATTAAGACCCGAGGGGTCTTCTCCAATCTTAATATGGCCTCTGCTGCAACACATTTCTGCTGTGTTATTTTCCTCTTGAATTTAAAATTAAAGTCTGCCATTAGCTCCAGTAATGGCTCAGAGATGACCCCTTGAACCACTTAAGACTGAGAACTTTGTTATGGCTCGTCTTTATCTGGATAATCAAATAAAAAAGTCCAACCGGAGACACTGCTACACTCCCCTACCTCTAAAATACTTGAAATGCAATTTGTTCAGTAAACTGAACTGCATTAAATTTCTATATTCAGTCAATTATAAGAGAGAGTGCACTTTGCCAGATTAAAATGGGCTCTGTGAACTTATCTATTATTCCTCTGGGAAACTTTCCAAAGTGTGTCTCCTACAATTAGAGAACTTTTTCATGGATAGTCAAGGCCAGAGGGAATAAGGCCTTAAGCTCAGAAAACATATTTTGACCACAGAGATCAGCTCCTTCCCCCTATATCCTGCAGAACAAAGATCCACATTCAGACAACAATCCTGGAGATGGTATCAATCAAATTAAAGCTCTATGCTGGAACACTATCAGAGCCTATCACAGATACTCAGAATACCAACCATCTCTTAATGCTGGCTCCCACTGCTTGGGGTTCCCCCCCTGCCTCCAGTCCTATGAGACAGGTGGAGAAAAGTCATCATTTCCACGGTAACTGAGGAAGAAACTGTGTCATGGAGAAAAGGAAATTGCTCAGATCCTACAGTGACAGACTGAAAACTCCCACCAAGGCCTTCAGAAGTTCTTCTGATTCACCTACTGAACATCCAGGTCCAGAACAAGGCATGAAATTCAGCAGTGACTTTGGTTCCAGTTTAGGAAGCCATGCTCCATCAATTAAGATTAGACTGTAAACTCCTTGAGGGCAAGGGACTGGTTTGTTTTGTTTTGGGATTTTTTTGGTTTTTTGGTATCCTCAGGTTTAGCATGGTACTTGGTACACAGTCTGAGTTTAACAAATGCTCAGTGATCTACTGATCGGTTAAGTCTCAAATAATCAAAACAATGTATCTCTGCTGGTGCCAGAGAGGTAAAATACAGACAACCATGTGGCTTTGCTTTCTGTCCCTCCCCATAGCCTTGCCTCCTCGGTGGAACCTTTGGTTCTTACTCATTTCCAGCTGCATGCTAAGCCAGAGAGAAATTTGGGAACACCCAACCCTGAATTAGATGGGTACTTACAACCAAAGCCTGGCTTTGATGAGGAGTTGAGCTGACTCTTACCAGGAAGAAGACGGAATTGATACAGCCTACTTACTGAAGCTGAGTTGACTTGGCTCTGGCTGAAGCTATGAGGCCAGAAGACAGCAGGAGGGAGGCCTTGGAGCCACCCAGCTAGAGGCATCAACATGGAGCCAGCAGACCAAGGTACCCAACAGAGATGCCACAAGACCAGCAGAGAAAGCCACCAATGGGGACTCTGTGCCCAGGCTATGCCACAGGACCAGAAGAGCTTGGCAGAGTAGAGAGGCCAACACAGGCATGATGCCCTGTTGGAAGCAGGCTCAGTGAGAGCAGGATGGTGACATCCCCAGGACATGCCAGGGGCTGTGAAGGACACAGAGTCGAAGGGGAAGCCGCTTTTTTCCATGCAGGTCCTACCTACAAAGTTCTTTATAAGTGAACCTCCTGTACAGGTTCACCCTTCCCAGTGACTATGTGTAGATATCTATCTGTGAGAGAGTAAACCTTGTGCATTTGGGCAGTGGGGGAAGGGGAATGTTCTATTATGAATTTTTCAGAGATTCTATTTCATCAAATGTCTATACTTCAAGCTAATGACCCACCATTTGACTGGAGAGCAAGTAAACACGTGTGCTGTGGTTTGGGAAGGATATGGCCTGAGTGGGCACATAGAATCTGAAGTCATTGTGCTAGGCACTCCACACATGGAGGGAGGGGATGCCCCAGGAATTATATGAGCACTTATTCCTATGGGCAAAATTGGATTTATACCAAATACGGTCTCTGCCCTCAGATTGCTCATGATCTACTAGGGGAATAAAACACATAATGCAAAAGAGAAAAATAATTCACAATAATACTAATGAATCGCATTTCTATTGGGCTTTGAAGATCCTAAGGAGTTTTTGTTTCTGTTGCGGTTTGTCCTTCATTCTCAAAGACCAGATGATGTCTCGACTGTGGGTAAACTGGATTTAAGTGAGGCAGGGCCGTGCAAAGTCACCAGCCTCACTCTCTTCTCCAAGGTCGAGTCCAGTGGCAAGACACAGACCAGGGTGACTGGAGATGGCCCCCTTGCTCAAGGGAGACAGAGGCTAGATGGATGACCTTGAAGTCATGAGTGTTTCTGACACACAGTGACAGTGTCACCAAGAGCAGGTCACAACCCCTTCGTACCACTAGCAACTCTCCAAGGAGGCTCTGAAGTTGAGGGTCCAGGAACTTTTTTTAATATACATTTTATAACTATTTCGGTATAACTGGTTTCCTTTGCAATTCTGTGTCTTCTGGGAGATGTCCCAGGGCTTCACCAAACTGCCAAAGGGATCCATGATACAAGGAAAGCTAACATTGAGACTGTAAGTTGAAGATGAGCTGTGGTCCACAAGTGGAAGGGTATTCCTACCTGGAGGTGCCCCCACCAATAAAATCACAGGTCTGGACCTGAGACAGCGGATGTGATGAGCCCGCTAGCAGGTTTCTGATGCCCCCCAAGTCCCTTGAGTCCAAGGCACCAATACACCCCACTGCTCTGTGATATCTGACAAGTCTTGGCAATTAACTGAACGTCTGTGAGGGGCAGAGCTTGAGGGCAGACTGAGCACACAGAGGTATAACTGAATGTCTGTGAGGGGCAGAGCTCGAGGGCAGACTGAGCACACAGTGGGACTCCCTCCATCTCACCAGATCTCTCCTATCTCTAGAATCACCTCCAGAACCTTGGGCCAGCACCACACCCCCCTCTCACCTGGTTCTACTCACAGGCCTCATTTTCTGTCATTGTTTCAGACACATACATATCGATGCTCTAAATAGATTTTAAATTCCTCTGCCACTTATGTGTCTCTCCCAGAAAACAGCACAAGTCTGGTACCTGAGGTGGGCTCTGCAAGAATCCACAGGCACACTGACTGGGTAGGAAGGATGTTCAGGCCAGCACAAAGCCCCCAGCACTGGAACTATTCCCACTGGTCTTCCCCAATTGGCTTTACAGAAGATGAGGAGCTTAAGCAAGTGAGCAGTCAATGGGCATTTTAAAATGCTTACTGTGTGCCAGGCACTGTGATGAGTGTCGGGGGTACAACCCCTGACCTCAGCAGGCCTAGAACAACTGCATAAACTCCCTATACATAGGATAGATTGGAGATAATCTCAAAGGGAGGAAGGAGAGAAAACCAGGAAAGGCATCCTGTAAAAGGTGAACTTTGGACTGAGTCTTAAAAAAAGCCACAGAAACTGAGAGGCAAGAGGTGAGGAAGGAAAGGATGACAGGTGGAAGGAACAGCAAAAGCAAAGGTACAGAGACGGGAGATGGAGTCATGCGCATAAGGAAGAGGAAAGGGCTAAGTGAACAGCAGACACAGAACACAGATAAAGATTTAGAAGAGGCAGTAGCAGAGTCAGAGGGGCCTCTGCTGATCATTAAATCCAATCCCTTCATTTTACAGATGAGGAAACTGAGACTTTCCCAAAGTCTCACTGCCAGTTAATGAAAGAGCCAAGAGTCATGATCCCGATTGCTATCCCACCAGTGTCATGAAGCCTTTCCCAACAGCTCCTGCTAAAAGACGGCTTTCTGGTTCTCTGAAAAAGCTGATAAATGTATTCTTGGATGGGATCCAATAAATTAAAAATAAATAAATAGATGAGAGCCATCCAACTGTTGCTTCTGACACCACCAACACAACTTCTGCCCAGCCAATGAGCCAACAGCCACCATTGGCTGACATTCCAACTTCAGCCAGGGCTGCCCCCTCCCAGGCTTCCCTGGAAAGCGGGACAGGTAAACACATAGCTGGGGTTCGGAGGTCCTGAAACAGTACCAAAAGGAAGGAAGGAATTCTGACGAACCATGAACGAGATCCAGAAGGCAGCATCTGGGCCAAAGCTGAAGATGGCTGTCTTCACTGGTGCCTGATCTTTTCCAATATTTTGAGAATCTCAGGCCAAAGAGAGCAAATACATGGAGAGAGAATCTCAATGGTTGCCATGAAAGCTTGCCCACAGCTGCTCTTGGCAGAGCCCTGGCATCAGAAGCCACTTGGGCTGTGGGTGGTTTCGTGGTGATATGTCCAAATAGCTTTCAAGGAGTCACGCAATATTAGGGCTCTAGGGCACCACATCTTGGCATACAGAGCCCAGCATGGGCCATCCTGAATGAGGACAGAGAGTAGGAGAAGGGGCCACTTCTGATTTACATGCAAGAAGGTTCAGGAGGAGAGAAGACGACTTGAGCAAAAAGAGGAGAAGGAAACAGTGATTTAGAGAGATTTGGACCAGTGGAAGAGGTCAGAGAATGAATTTGGGGAAACTGGGGAAAATGAGAAGAACCATATCAGTCTGAATTCTGCTTGTGGTTCTGGGAAAGAATATGGGAGAGGCAGTATTAAGAAAAACTCGTAAAGGAGCTGGTTAAGGGAGAAAACATGCGTAGCACCATGGGAGCATAAGGCTGGTCACTACAGTGACTGATGGAGAAACTGGGGAAATGGGTTGGTGTAAGGCTAAAGGGTAAGAGGGTATGTCTGTGGAGCTGATACTGAGCCCAAGAAGAGGGTGTTGAGTGGGGTAGTTAAATGATGAAGAAGAGAAAATAGGATGTTTAGGGGAAACACAGGCAGAACAAAAACAAACACAAGGATGGAGATGTTGGCCACTGGGCAGTGACTGCATGTCTGACCTGGCTGAGTGATGGTTGTCTGTGTTCCGATAGAGGCTGCTGTCCCTCTGAGGAGAAGGGGAAGGGACTCCAACACCATCTCTCTATGATCCAGGCTGAAGGAGAAGAGTAAAAGAAACAGAGGCCAAGCTGGGGAAGATGGGGGGGAGCTGAAGGAGGAGGGACATGACCCAAGCTTGTCAAGAAGATGAATGGTTGGGAAGGGTTAACCCAGATAGAGAGGAGAAGGTCAAGGACAGTTGTTCTCTTAGGACTCTTCCTGAAGAGGTTGAAGTGCTCTGATAAGGAAGCAGCTGCCCATCCTCCCAAGAATCTGGAATAAAGCTACAAACAGCTCTTGGGTGAGAGATCCTCCAGGAAAGCTCAGGGGAAGAGGGAAGGAGCTGCAGGAGCTGGTGATTTCACACTCGGGACACTGAGGCAGCTGTTTGTTGAACTGCTAACAATCATTGGGAGATCTGTTATCTCCCTGGGATGTAGAATCTGATCATAACAGAGACAGACCCTCCCAAGAATTGTGCAAACACATGACGAACCTAGCACTACACTCTAGCGCTTCATGTGGACACAAATGATAGTGCCAAAAAGGTATTTTCCCCAAATTAGGAACTCTTGGACAAGAAACTAAAAACCATAGGGGCACATATGTTTTCCTCACTGTGGCTCATGGGGAAAAAAAGAATGCAATAACAGAAATCTGATTTGGGAAGTAAATAACTGACTAAAAAAGATGGTGTCCAGGAATGGGATCCAGACTTGGGGATCACTGCTTAGAACATAGGGATGACAGATTCCTGGCCGGACATGTGGTTCATCTATTAAGAGCTGGTAAGACTGTATTTCCTGGGTGCCTTGAAAATCTAATCAAAAGAGTTTTAAATTTAAAAAGATGGAGAAAGGAAGGTAAAACACAGATAAGTATACATATGCCTGTACAGATATGTAATTATGTAAATATATATTACATAATGAAAATCCCAGGGAATCAGCAAATAATTGATAATTCATGCATTTAGAAAAGTAGATGACAGAACAAATTTATAAAAACCAAGCCCATTTCTATACAATAACAACAAAATGCTAGAGAGAGTAACAGAGTAGAAAGTCTCATTCAAAATAACTACAGAGGATATGTTATCTGGGAATCAGGCAGCTGGGTAGCGCAATGAACAGAACACGATGCCTGGAATCAAGATCATCCAACTTCAAATCTGGGCTCAGACACTTACTAGCTGTATAACCTGGAACAAGTCATTCAACCCCTATTTGCTTCCTTTCCTCATCTGTAAAATGAGGACACACTGGAGAAGGAAATGGCAAAGCACTCTGGCATCTTTGCCAAGAAAACCCCATGGATACAGTCCATAGGGTCACAAAGAGTCAGACAAAACTAAACGACTGAACAGTAACTACCCCAATCTGGGAATTAGTCTACCAAAGAACATTAGATACCAATACAGGACACAATGAGACACAGTGCTTAAAGAAATCAGGAACAACTGTAAGGGCATAATAATAGCTCCTTTACTGTGTGAGCTCTGGTGTAGACAGTGTCCATCTGGGAAACAGACATTCTTCATTCACTTGGTATTTTCCACAGGGGTGGATGGTCCAAGCTCCTTTGGGTGATCACAGTTCTCTTCCAGGAGACTCTGAAATATCCTGGGGGTGGATGCAATCAGCACAACATCCTCCACAAACAGAGGCAGCTGGAGGACCTCTTTATAGACAAGGAATCTCTCCTCCACCTGGAGCTGGGCGTTGGCCTATATCACAATGGCGTATACGCGTATACCTTTGGTGAGTCTTCCTGACCTCTGGTTCAATATAGGTTAGTCTCATGACAGCCTGTCTTATACCATATGCACAATACATTCTAAATGTATATTTAAATACAATAAAATTATCATAGAAGCAGATCATATACCTTTTACTACTATAGGATAAAGAGTATACTCTTGAGAAAACATGGGCTAGAGGTGACTAACGAAGATAAAACAGAAGATTTTTGTTACATGAATCTTTCACATGAACAAAATACAACTAGCCCATGAATAAAATTACTCAATTGGAAAAAAAGTTCTTTATGTCAAATATCTCTCATAAGGGAATGATATTCAAGATCTAGAGACACTTAAGAGAAGCCTGTAAAACCAAAAGTCACGAGGGCAGTGGTCAAAGGATGTGACTGAACAAATCTCAAGAGGGTCACACACTCTTAACAACCACAGCAAAGGATGCACCAAATCCCTGAGACAAAAGTGCACATCAAACAACCCTGAGATTCCAGCTGACATCCAGAAAGTGGGTAAAGATGAAAAAAGATGGGAAGACCTAATTCATGTTGGATGTTTGTGGAAAGAAAAGCACACGAATGCTCTACTGTAAACTGGTCCGCTATTTCTGGAAATCCATGTGTAATTAGGCAAGGATAGTGCCTACAGTTTGGCCTAGGAATTCCACTGCTAGGTCTATGCCCTCAGGGAAGGTTAAAAGGAAAGGTCCTGTATCTGCTATCAAGATATATCAACATCTTGATAGCAGCATTTTTCCTGGCAGCAAGGAAGGGCAAAGCCAACATCTGCTGACTAGAGAAGGTGGTACCTGATAGAACGGAACACTGGTGATCTGGAACATGAGGAATACAGGGACACGGGGAAGACTTCTATGATCTGGTGCCAAATGAAGCCGAACCAAGAAATGCTACATATGATAACTACTCAGTGAGTCAAGCCAATCAGCATTTATGAAGTGCCTACTATATACCAGGTACTGTGCTAAGCACCTAAGAGCCCAAGAAAGGCAGCAGCAGAACCAGACAACAGAAAAATCAAGAAGCTCACAGCCTGACACTTCAACAGTGCAAAGGAAAGAACTGCAAAAACGAACCACCTGAAAGTGAAGGTGAAAGGCTTCCCTTCTGGGGGCCTCGACTGCCCCTCATTAGTCACATAGCATCTCCTCCATTAGAATGGGACCTCCTCGAGGACAGGGACTGTTTCGTCTTTCTTTGTATCCTTAGTGCTTAGCACAGTGCCCAGCGTAGTACCTGGAAAGCACTTACACATGCTCGCTGGCACGGGGCAAGACTGCAGAGTCACATGGGACTTCTTGAGTGGTGACTTTCCCATTCACTGTAGGTGTTCATCATCTCACGGGAGCATGGGATTGCAATTTAGAGCCTGAAAGAACCTCAGTGGCCACCTCATTTTACGAACAAGGAAACTGAGGCCTAGAGAGGTTAGCCCTGTCAAGGTCACACAGAAGATAGTTCTGAAGGTCTCCTGCCTCCTGGCTCATCTCCTGAAGAAAACTGAATTCCTCCAGGGGATGCTGAAGATGAGGGCATCAGAGCAGACAACCTCTGAGATTGGAATCTCACTCTGAAGTTCCAAGTTCTGCTGGGATGCCACCCCCAGAGGCATCGCAGGATGGACTAGATGAGGAATATGGGCAGCCCCTAAGCCAGGGGCATGTAGGGGACATATACCTGCCAAACTCCTTGTGGGGAATAGGGGTGGAATCTGGCCATATCAAGCAGCATTGGTCTGCATTTTGGGGGAATCCCTACAGGTCCTGTCCACTAGAAAATGAAGAGTAAGATCTGAGTCCATTATAGTGATGACAAAAACAGCCCACAGTGACACCGGACCCCAGGGCTGGAGCTAATCTTGACTGGAAAGCATCCTTGCTCACTGATGAATTCACTGAAAAAACCATTTATTAAACATCTTTGAGAGCATTCCTTTCCCTCACAGTCACGGTAGAGTCTGGGGAAGGAGGCACTAACCACTACAAACACTCTGTGGAATAAAGGATATTTTCTGAAACCACTTTGTTCCCATGGAAAACATGAAAACTCCGGCTGAACCAGAGCCTCCCGGCGCCTTAGCACACAAGGCTGCTTTGGATGCCTTCAGCACAATATAAGTAGAGTCCTGAAAAACCACTGACAGCGAGCTGTCACTAAGCAGCACAGGCCAGAGGCAGGGGTGTACAGGTAACAGATTCCCTGCTTAGAAAACTCCATTTTAGCTCTCGCCCAGATTATGCTTCTCCACTTCAGAAAAAAAGAAAAGTTGTGAAGGGTGCTGAGTGCATATCCTAGGCGCTATCATTTAGTTCTGGTTCAAGGTTTTCAGGGCCCATCAACACACCTTTGCACAGGCTGTGCCCTCCACCTGGAATGTACTTCCTCCTCTGCCTCACAGAATTCCCAGCTTCATTCAAGGCCTGACTCAGTTGCCACTCTCTACACAGCGCCTTTCCTGATTCCGCCCCAGCTGCTGGTGTTCTCTCCCTGACAATGCTCCTTTGTATCTTCTTTGACTAGATTTTGTTTTCATCTGCATGTGGACAGACACTCTCTCCTCAATGGAAAATAAGATCTAGGAGGGCAGGGGCTGCTGCACCACCATCTTTGTCTCCACCTGGCACCCTGAAGATGCTGGCTAAGTGTTCAGTGAGTGTCAGGGGGCCATTCTTTGTGGCCAGCAGGGAACCCTGGGGTTTCTGGGAGACTTCTTAGGAAAACAGCTGAGGGTCTTCCCTATGCACATGATGGTAAACTGCTCAGGGCCTAGAAGGTCCTTTTATTCACCTTCTCTGTGTCACGGACACCTCTGGCAGTCAGTGTGGTGAAACCCAGAGTGCCTCCTCAGGACTCTGTTGTTTAAACAACTCTTAATGACCCAATGGCCCCTGCATGGCTTCCTGACGTATGTTCTGTGATTTGTGGAAGAACACAGACAAGAAGCACAGAGGATTAGAGGGCACAATGGTGAGATAGTTGATTTGCATCAGGACGGGGAGAGCCCAACATGATGATCTATCACTTGAGTGTTTAGGATGCACCTATGGTGTGCTAAGTGCCAGGGAGAGAAAACCACGCGAGGAAGGATGCCCATCTTGGAGTGCATATTCCAGCAGAGGGAACCATGTATGGTGTGTGTAGGAATCCAACCTAGCATTCACTGGCAGCAGGAACTCAGAAGAAGGAAAAGCTCTACCAACGCAGGCCAGCACCTTCTCTGAGCCATCTAGAAAACCAAGCCATCGAAGAACGGATAGAGAGTCCCAGGGCCAAGACCTGATGGCGGTGGGATGGGAGCTCATGTTTTCCTCTATGACATGATACTTCTTATAGCCCAGACCAGGACAGATATAGATGTGACAAGGCATTATATATAAATAGGTGAGTGCGAGTGCACGTGTGTGTGTGTGCGCGCACACGTGCATATACAAACATATACCTAAAAGACATGATCATGGATCCACTGGACTATTCACATGTAAGCACTGGCCCACGCATCATTAGCACAGTGCCTGGCACCTAGTACATGTTTGTTGATTGACTGACTGACTTCTCTCTTCTCAGGGCTTAGAGTTGCTCCCTTAGCCCCCAGCTGATAATGACAAACTAAACTGGGGAAGACAGCACCTTCCCAGCTCCAACTCCTTCTTGGCAAAGTCTCCATGTTTGGAACAACCACTCTGTGGTCCTGGGAACCAGCTCTCCTCCTCCACACTCTATTCATAGCCACAACTCGCTTTGCCCCATTTCCTTGGCTATGACAAGCAGGGGGATCTTCCTCCAAAACGAACAAAGACAAGTATGGCACCTGTTGGTTTGACAAGAGCAAAATGGACTCTTTTTGACCAACAATCTCAATGATCTTTTATTCAGAAAATCCTTTTCAAAGTGATTTACACATTCCCCCAATTCCATCATTAACATCTACCTGTTCTCACAGTCATCTAGTCTCAGGTGGGGAAAGGCCCCGAGCCAATGAACAACTGCTGATCCCATCAGGAAATGCTGTGTCTCTGGCAGGCTTGAGAAGCCAATTGACCTTCTGTTTGGTGCCTCCTTAAAGACAGGGGCATCGTTAGCCTGTTGGAAAAGGGAAGCAGGGATGCTGGGTGGCCGAGACCCTTACCGTCCAGTGGATGACAAGCAATGGCTACGGATTTGAGAGTCTGCAGGTGTGAGTCTGGCAATAGTCACTCATGGGACCTTGGCAGGGATCTCATCCAACCTGGTTCCTTCAGAGGTCAGAGAGGCTTTGCTTAAATGATCCAAGTGACCAAGAGTTCACTGCTGCACAAGATCAGAGATTCAGAGATTTCAGAGCAAAGAGATCTATTAGACTGTGGAATCCGATATCCTCACTTTACATGTGAGGGGAACTGAGGCCCAGAGAGGTAGAGGAAGAGTCTCAGGATTAGTCCATGGCCAGCGTGCTTCCCCGACCCCTCACTGCAGCAGTCAGAAGGCAGGTCAAATGACTTACATTGTGCGTAAACACATGTGCACATATAGACCCATACATATATACACATGCATATATGGAGGAAACAAGCATTTATTAAGTACTTGCTATTTATAGGCGCTGCACTAATGCTTTACAACAATTATCTCAGTCCTTGCAACAGCCCTGGGAGCTGGTGCTATTATTACACCCATTTTACAGTGAGGTAAACTGAGGACAACAGAGATTAAGTGACTGACCCAAGGTCACACAGTAAGGGTCTGGAACCAGATGGGAGCTCAGGCCTTTCCGACTCCAGGTCCAGTGCTCCATCCACTTCTCTGCCGAGCATGTGCACTTGGACTCTCCCCCCCCCCCTCTCTCTCTCTTTCTCTCTATCTCTCCCCCCTCTCTCTCTCCCCCTCTCTCTCTTCTTTCTCTCTCTCCTCTCTCTCTCTCTCTCTCTCTCTTTCTCTCTATCTCTCTCCCCTCTCTCTCTCCCCCTCTCTCTCTCCTTTCTCTCTCCTCTCTCTCTCTCTCTCTCTCTCTCTCTCTCTCTCTCTCAAACATGCACAGAGGAGATTTTGGACAATAATGCCCCCCATCCCTGCTCCCCAGAAGGGGTAGTAAAAATATCTGTGTCCCCCTTTTACAGGCATGTTTCACAGACATTAAGTGACTTGTCTGGTGAGCCAGGATTCAGACCAGATTTGTGTGCAGAACATCAGAATCTAAGGGGTCAGGAATTGGGGGTGGGGGACAGTTTCCAGAGTGATGTATCAGACTGGGAAATCTGGAAGTCAAGCCAGTAAATATCCATTAAGCACCATCAGTGTGCCAGGACAGTACCTAGCCACGGAGATATGAATCAGGACAAAAGCCAGTCTCTGGCCTCAGGGAACTCATAGTATAATGGGGGAGAGGTATGTAAATAACTAAGGACAAACAAGTCCTGTAAAGGATGGACTGGGGGATCATCTTTGGGGGATGGCATGGGGCAGTCGGGGATAGGGGAATAGAAAAAGCCTTTTGTGCTCTTGCATATGGCATGGTTCAGGCTGAGTTTCAAGGGAACCACAGCCTTCCAGAACGAGAGAGGAAGATTGCCCAGGAAAACAACCTGGGTCCAGAGATGGAGCATCTTGTTGAAAGAACAGCAAGGAGGTCAACCTCACTGGATTCCAGAAGACAAGGGGGGAGTCACCAGTAAAAGGACTAGGAAGGCAGGTTGAGGGCCGGGTCATGAAAGGCTTTCAAAGCTAAGTAGAGGACTTTTATATGTGATCTTAGAGGAAGAAGGGCCTCACTGGAGTTTACTGAGCAAGGGACTGACACAGTCAGACTCGGGCTGGAGTCTGGGAGATGAGCCAGATGCAGGTGGGAGGCACCAAGGGCTAGGGTTAGGGTTGGTCAGCTGTTGTCAGAGGAGGAGAGGAGGATGTAGAAAACTGCTGTTCATCTTGAGGGCCTGTCTACTTGTCTAGCACAGCTTGCCTCCTCAAACACTGGTGTCTGCTGGGGTCTCTTCCCCCACTGAACCTCTCTTGACAAGGACTCTCTTGCTTTGGTTGTGCCTGCCAGACCACCAGTTCATCAAGCAGGTCTTTTTCACCTGTGTGATATAGGAAAAATCTCTTCCCTTCTCTGGTCCTCAATATTCCCATAAGTTTTGTGTGCATGTGCTTGTGTGTGTGCACACATGTGTTTTAACAGTCTCCTCTGTAAAATGAGGACAATGCACTATCTGAACTCTAAAGTCTCCCCTTACTTCTAGTCCTGAGGACTCTATTAAGGTCAGACCTACCCAATCACACCAGACTGATTAGAGAAAAGCATGTGACACCAAACAGATAACAAAAGTCACAAGCCACATTCTCTCCAAAGAACTGGGGGAGAATGAAAATGGGTTCAGGGACCAGCAAAGTCTCCTCCCTTCCCCATGAGGGAGAAAGACACTAAGATTCCTCAGTGTTGGTCCATTCCCTTTCCCTGGCCTTCCTGCCTTAATTGGCATTCTTTCATGAGTGGATATTTCTGCTGCCTTTGGTCCAGTGACCCTCGTGAAGCCAGCACTCCTTCATAGGGTCATTTACCCAAAAGGACAGACACAGAGAAAACTCCCAAGAGATCGTTTAATTAATGGCCTCAATCTCCGGATGAGTTTTATAACAGGGATGATAAGAAAACCCACTTCTCATTCTCCATCAAGTTAATATCATTTTCTTCTACCACCTGAAAAATCCTAAAAGCTTCATTAGACCCAGCCCAAATGCTGAAAGTGAGCCAGCAGCCTGCTGATGGAGCACGATGGTGGATGGAGCTGCTTTGTGATGGTCTCATTTCTATTTGCATGACAAACATAAACTTGATGCAAAGTGACCTTGGCTGTAAAAAATCAGAAAGTGGTGTCAGGATTGATGGGCCCCCTTTGCAAGTATGTCATTCTGACAGGCGGCAAATAGGCTTGTCAGCACAGCAAGGTCCAGACAGAGCCGCAGTTACATCCCAGCAACATGGCCAATTTCTTCCTCAAAAAGTCATTTCCATTGAAATAGGAAGCGCAGAAAGAACAGAAAGAAACTACCTAGAAAAGACATGAGCTTTCCAGCCTGGGAAGCAGAACTTGCCCAACCCAGGGAAGGTAACACCCAGGGAACTCCAGCTCAGTAGGTCCCAAGTGAAACGGATTCTATGTACGACCCTGCTTGGGGTGGAGGTGAGCGGGGCAAAGAGGACAAAGTCGGAAGCTGGACTTCACATCCTACAACCCCCCCACCCCAGCTGTGTGACTTCAGACCAGTCTGGGAAGCATCTCTTTAGAATTTACCTCATGATTCATGGGAGGGATAACTGCCTGCTCCTCCCCAGATGGCCCCCTCACATACTGCACCATGCCACAGAGCTCACCCTGCAGCCCCAAGGTCTTTGCCAGGGGAAAGCCCAGCCAGCAGGCCCCAGGGTGACACACTGTGTACCCTCAGCATCTCTCTGACATCATTGCTGAGACCAAGAGAAGGGCTGTGACCCAGGGGTGGCCAGCGGAGGCCCTGGCAGAGGTCAGAAGCACCCCATGGCAGTCTTTCCTCCTTTGGGAGGAAAGCACCCCCAAGACAGTCACCAATCCAGTCTCTGGGAGGGGCCTGGGGAGGCAGCAGGAAAGACTGCAGGAGGTCCCACTAAGGAGGCAGCTCTGCCATATGGCCACCTTGGAGGTTTGTCTCTACTGGCAGATGGGCACCAGGATGGGGGTAGTACAACCCCCCACCCCCCCCACACATACACCCTGGAAGGTCCTGGGAGGCCCAAGAACATCATCCCCAGGGGACAGATGAGGAAACAGAGACCCACACAGGGCCAGGTCTTCCCTTTAGCTCCACCCCTGAGATGCAGATCAGGAGATATTACCTGGAGTGCCAGAGAAATGTAGGTGATTATTAGAGTGTCAAGAGAGGGGGATCTTCTGAACAGATGTCCCCAGTGTGGGGAGCAGCCAGGACAACGAGGTGTTAGCAAGGTTCAATAAGGGCCCCTCCCCCAGACTCCTCCAAATTGGGGCAGAAAATGCAGAGATTTGGTCATTTGTCCAGCCTGGGTCAGTGGAGGAAGACAGGCAGGGAGGCCTCCCTCACTGGGGACAGGTGAGGCCTGCCCAGGGGGTCTCCAGCATCCAGGGAGAGGATAGGTACTGTGGGGAGGCCTGGGGCCCTGTGATGGGGCAGCCCCAGAACAGAATTGTTTTCAGAGCAGGGAGGTCCTGGACTATGTGTGGAGAAAGGAGTTAAGTTCAGAAGCCAGCAATAGCCCTGGGGTGGTACACACTCCAGGGCCAGCACCCAACCTAGCCTACAAAGAAATCAGCAAGGCAGAAATTTCTGACTGAAAGGGAACTTATGAGGTAGCAGTTGGCTGACAGGGCTAGCACTCAGCCCCAGCCCCAGCTAAGGAACTGGCACAGCTCAGCACAGGGGGACAGAGATCAGATCATGTGGAGAGAAGGTCCATAGCACATCCCCAAGATCCTGGAATAACACAGGCCACAGGACCCCAAGAAAGCAGCAACAGGGACAGCCCAGCCTTTCCCTCTAGAAGCGAGGCAGGGCCCAGCCCCAACTTCAAGTCCCGAGTGAGGAAGTAGACTGGAAGAATGAACAATCAAAAGAAGAACCACCCAATAAAGAGTTAGTATGTTGTGAGAGACGCTCAAGACACAAAGCCAGAAGGAGAATGATTCCAAACCATCTCCAAGGAATGTCAGAGAAAAATATGGTTTACACATAAGCTCAACTCAAATTCCTCCAAGAGATGAAGCAAGAGTTGACAAAAAAGAAAAGAGAGGGTACAAGAGGAAAAAAACTGGAGAAGAAAGAAGAACTATGGAATAGAAAATGCAAAGGGCATTAAGAGCTGGGCACAAGAGGGGCAGAGCCTGGCCCAAGCAACAACCGCCCTGATCAGTGAAATGCACCAAATGGAGGACAACAAGATTTATGAAGAGAAAATCAAAAGACTGAAAACAGGGAAGAAAATTGAAAAGTACCTCATAGCAAAAACAACCATCACAAAGTCCAGAGTTTCTAGGTCAAAGAAAAAATCCTATCAAGTCGTCAGAAGGAAAGAGTTTCAAGGCATGATTTAGGAGTCACCGCTCCCAAGGAGGGGAAAATGTGGGATACGATCTTCTAGAAGGCAAAGGAAATAGGCTTGCCACCATGAGTAACTTACCCAAGAAAACTGAATATGATGGCACAAGGGGGAAATGGACCCTTTAATAAAACAGAGGACTTGCAAGCATTCCTGATGGAAATATCAGAGCTGCAGAGGCACTGTGGAGTTCAAACAGAGAAGATGGCCACCCAAGGCCCCAGATGCATCTCAGGAACAGTCACAGAATCACAATCCAAGAGAGGCAGGAGGGACCGCAGGGCCTGACATTCAAATCACATTCTAAAGGAATTCCCTCTATGATGTTCCCAAAGGTGGGCAGCAGGCCCCTTTCCACTGGACCTCACTCGCTTTCTGAAATAACCATCAGCCCAATCTCCATGATTGACCAGTCACAGCTTGGAATCCCCTGGTCCAGCCTTTAAACATGTAAGGTTTCTTAACCACATCCAAAGAAGGGTCCAAGCTCAGCTTTTAATATGTCTTGCATGTCTCAGTATGACTGAAACAGGGCCCCAGGCACTCAAATGATGCTCTGGTGGGTCCCCCACCAGAAGTCCCCCATCCAAGAAGTGGCCAAAGGAAGTTCTGAGAAGGGTAGCACCAAGAAGGTGGCCACATAGAAGAAACAAAGACCTAAGCTCATGGAAACATGGCCCCACAATGAAGAAGTTACTGACTGTTGACTTTGGGAGGTTTTAAAACTGTAAGTGCTCGCTGGCCAAACCCAACGAGCTAGTCTCACGGCCGAAGCAGCATAGGGTAGGAGGGGGGTTTAGGGTTAGGAGGCCAGAGAGAACCGGGTTCCAATCTAGCCCCCGAATCTGTGTGACCTTGAGCAAGTCACTTAACTAGCCTGAGTCTCAGCTGATCTTTCAGTTTCAGGTCTTCATGTCTTCCATGCATGTAGCATGTACTTAGTTAATAATAACGTAATTATTATATTATTAATAACATTATTAATAATATTACCTAACATCCGTACAGCTCTTTATAACATTATCTCATCTAGTCCTCACAACAACCCTGGGAGGTAGAGGCTATTATTGTCCCCATTTAACAAATAAGGAAACTGAGGCAGGCAGCGGTGAGGGGACAAGTCCAAGGTCACGCAGAGGCCAGATATGAATTCAGGTCTTCCTGAGTCCAGGTTATTCTCCTCTACTGAACAAATGTTCCTTGTGGGTAACAATCCTCATATTTTTTTTGTCTTATATCCCCTGTGCCTGGCACATAGTAGGTGATTATTAGGTGCTTGTTGACTGAATGACAGATGTTAGGCAAGTGACTTCCCATCTCCTGACTTCAATTCACCCCTCTACAAAGCAGCACTAAGGCTGGCACTGCTGACCTCAAAGGGTCTTTGAGAGAAAAGTGTTTTTCATGTATGACATAATTTTGAGTGTCACTTCAGTCATGTCTGATTCTTCTTGACCTTACTTGGGGTTCTCTTGACAAAGACACTAGAATGGTTTACCATTTCCTTCTCCAGTTCATTTTACACATAAGGAAACTGGGCAAAAAGGGTTCAGAGACTCACCCAGGGTCACATAGCTATCAAGTGTCTGAGGCCAGATTTGAACTCAGGAAGGTCGGTCTTGCTGACTCCAAGTCCAATTCTCTGTCCACCACACCACCTGGCTGCCCCTTTGACATAAACAGGAATAGCCAAAGTCACCTAGGGCCCTCTGACTGCTCCCATGCCAGCAGCGTACTCCATCTGCCAAAGCCTGAAATAAGGGCCTGAATCTACTAGTAAGTCGGACACACAACAGACAAACCAGATTCCCAGATTTGGCAGCAGGGAGGGGGAAAAGAGGAGTGTGGTCCAAAAAACATGATAATTCAACTACAGTGATCTGGAAGAGGCTGGTTTCCTTCCTCTAGGGACTGGGCAGCTGCTGCCTGACTTCACTTGACCACTTTCTCCAGGCCCTTATGCAATTATCCCAATACTCAATTGAATTACAGTTGAGGGTAACTCCAAGGCAACATACTCTTTGGGAAATACATCACTTGGCCTTTAAAAAAAAAAAATTCAAGCAGAATCCTTCATGGGGAGGGCTGAAGAGAGGTCCACAGACAGACATCCATCAAAGGGCCAGGGAATCCTGGGATCTGGGAAAGAGTCTGACAGAGCCCTGTCTGAGGTGTGTCAGTCAACCAGCTCCATGGCAGAGATGCCAATGGAGGAAGCCTTAGTGCTGCCCACTACAAAACATTTGGAGGGTCTGGAATGAAATATTTTATGGAGTTCTCAGCGAACCCAAGAGGTATGAGAAGTCTTATTCTATAAAAAATTCTGAAACTATATTTCAATACTATTAGTTTTCTTTGTAATCCAATGGATGTTATTATGCACATTTAAAAACATCCTCCTAAGAAAAGGTAGACATGCTCACCAGACTAGGAGATCATGACATACAAAGGCTGAGAACTCTTCACTGGGAATGTCAGAGCCAGGAGAGGCCTGAGAACAGTGAATGTCAGGGCTAGGAGAGGCCTGAGAACAGGGGATGTCAGGGCTGGGACAGACAGCAAGTCACAGAGGCCAAACCCACCCTTTTACTGCACAAGGAGCAGAGGCCCAGACAGCGACCAGTCCGAGATCAGTTGCACAGAAGAATCCACAAGGGCTGAGAGCAATGAAGGGCTGCCCACCTCAGAGGTTCTGCAAGGCCCAGATAACAAATGAAGACACATGAAAACAAAGTCATTTCCTCCCTCCCCATCAGAGGAAACCTTCACTTACATTGTCCAAAAGCAGAACTAAGACCTTTCTTTTCTTTTTCTGCTGATGCATTAATTGCAAAGGTCTTTGCGCTTCCTGCCCCTAGCATGATGCCTGGTACACAGTAAGTGCTTAATAAATGTTTGGAATGTGCATGAGCAGAAGCTCTGGGAACACTTACCTGAACTCATGCCAACTGAAACAAGCAGAACCCAGGGAACACTGCACAGTCAGTAAGGGCAGTATTGTAAGGATGAGCAGCTGGGGAGCAGACAAGGAGCCACGATGAGCAGACTTGTCATACTTTCTTTACTTTTCTGGGGTTTCCTTTCTGTGTGTTCTTTTACAACATGGCTAACAACAGAAGTATGTTTCACACGATTTCACGTGTATCACTGATGTCAAATTGCTCACCTTCTCGAGGAGAGGAGAGGGACAGGCAGCAGGGAAGAGAGGCAATTTGCAACTCAAAAAAAATTTTTTTAACAAATGTTAAAAATTTTTACATATATTTGGGAAATGTTTAACAAAACAAAAGTTTAGAAAATGAAAAAGAATAAGAACCTACTGCAGACAGAGCCCTGAAGGAGATACAAAGTTTGAGATCTGGTTCAGGCCCACCTGAAGGAGAGGCAGGAAAGACCAACATAGACGATGATAACGCAACAATACAGAGAGTCCAAACACATCGTGGCACAAGACCCTAAGGAAGGCCACTAGCAATGGTGAAGAATGAGAGAGGACTCCTTGGAGAAGGTGATTGAGACAGACTTAGAAAAAAAAAGAAAGGAAGGGAAGGAGTTTGTGTATGGGCAAGAATGTGGGCAAAGACGTGGGTAGAAAAGTTGGGTGGGAGGGAGAAGCACTATTAAATCGGGGAGGGAGGGTGGGGGGGGAGTATAAAGTGCTTGAAAGAGAAAAATCTGAAGAAGACTTGAAAGCAGAAGGGCTGAAGGTCTGGTCTGCCCAGTGCTGCCCTGGTGTCCATAAAATGCTGAGATACTTCCGAGGACTTATGCAGTGCTCTGAGTCTGTCTGTCTGTGTTTGTCCTACTTTTTCAAGGAAGACCATGACATCAGAGAAATGATGACATGACTTGCACTTGATTTTGTTTTGAGTGAGGGAGCGCTATGCACGGTCACCAACCTCACTTTCTCCTCCTGAGCCATGTGGGTCCAGTGACCAGATATTTATCAGGATGACTGGAGATGGTCCAAGATGCAATAGGAGACCTTGACCTTTTTAGGTTGGCCTTTTCAGGTACTCACTTAGAAGGGGGTAATGGCCACTGAGTGAATAGGTGTCTTTAAGAAGTAGTTAGGGAATGACTCTTTTAAGGAACAAAAGAAAAAATAACAAAATCAACAGAAACAGTTACTAGTGATAATCACCTTAAGGCAATCATTAAGTGGAGCTTGAGCAGGAACCTAGTGTTGTACTGAAGCCCATGGGCTTCAGAGTGCATTGAGTAAGGTTTTGGGAAAAGGAAGAAAGGAAGGAAGGGAGGAAGGGAGGTAGGGAGGAAGGGAGGGAGGGAGGGACATCTAGCCAATAAAACCCAAAGCAGGAGAGGGAGGAAGAAGGGAGAGAATGAGCTGGATTAATGTGAAAAATTTTTACATATTTTTGGGAAATATTTAACAAAATAAATTTTTTCAAAAGGCAGCTTTTGATCTACTCACAGTCTGTGTTTGTCCTGGGGCCTCTGTGAAGGGTCTCTGGAGACAGAGGTAGACAATCCCACAGTTTGAGAGACCTGGCTAGGCAGGTGATGACATGAAACCATGCACCAGGGAGACCATGTGCCACTCCAGATCTCACCTCCAAGTCACCTTGCACCGAGACCCTGCACATTTCCTGTCTCTGTCCTCAAATACACAGTGTTTACCTCTAGGAGAAGGGATGCTCATTAAGGGCAGAGGCTGTTTCATTTGTTTTTGCATCTTTGGCTCAGCTCCTGGCACAAAGAAGGTGCTTAATAAATGCTTCCTGAACTGGCCTGAATTCAAACCACTGAGGATCACCCTCCTAGGGAATCCTTCTACGATGGAACTGCTCCTGTCAGGTTCCCCCAATACAATGTCAGGGGTGCACATTTCCTCTGTCTATGCATGTACTGTCTATGTAAGTAGAAATAGAGTAGAAATTGTGCCTATGTCTATGTCTACAGGTACATGGATTACATTATGTATGTACGTGGGTCTAAAGCTCCAAATTAGTAAATGTAATCAAACTGAGAACATTAAAACTGTACTTAGTGAGAGCCTTCATCCTTAGTTCCTTTATGGTTCTTTTGATGGAGTTTCATTTTAATTCTCAGTTACAGCCTTAGAAAGGGCTGTATATTAGAAAGCTAGATCAATGTTTGAAGATGCTTTAATCAGATCTCTTTATTTCCCTCACACACATCTCCAAGGGAAATTATTTTCCTCTTTAATATAAAAGTCCCCTAGAAGGAGAGGTAGAAGGATTGGAAAAAGGGCCAGTCTTGGATTGGTTCCATTGGGTTTCAACTCTTTGAAGATCCCAGAAATTCACTGGCCCATCCTCTCCTAGGGAAGCTAACCCACAATGGGGTTAAAGGCCCAGAAAAAAAAGCAAAGGTGTGGAGAGAGCACTGGATGAGCATCCTGCAGCACTGGGTTCATGTTCTGAAGTTCTCATTAGCTTGATAATCTTAGGTAGCCTGCTGCCATCTCAGGGCCTCACGGTTTCATGGTCACAGAGAAGAATCCCTATGCTCCCCATCTCAGCAGCACACAAGGAGGAAGGAGCTTGGCTAGCCTCAAAGTGCAAATCTTAGGAAGGAAAGTCATTTCATGGCTCTGCCATTATACTTCCAGAGTGCTAGTCTAGAGAATGAGAGTTGCTCCTTGGGAAATGTTCCAAAGCATGAGTTCACCTGATCCTCAAAGATGCCCAAAGGGAGGCTGGGTAGACATGGCTCACAGACAGGGTCCACATCTGGGGCCAAAATGCAAGCAGACAACCTGAGGCCCTCTGTATCCATAGGATTCTGTGAGGCTCAGTAGGAATGTAACTTGGCTAAGGTCGCCCAACTAGCTTTTGCCAGAGCTGGGTCTCAGACCAGGACCAGAACTCAATCCAGGACTAACCTGATAAATGAGCCAGGAACAGGGAGTGTAAAGGGGGGACCTGAGGGCTCTTGCCAGTCTAAAAGGTGGAGACTCTTTTTGAAAAGAGTTATACTTAAGGAGATTGTTGAAATACATTTTTCTACCAATGATTTTCATGTCATACTTCAAGGACTCTAATATCACTGCCAGAATGAAAATGACCCAAGCCTGTACCTAATATAACTCCTTGTTTGACACATTGCAGAAAACAAGTGCTGAGGTGAGCTAGAATGTGGCACCCGGGATGCACCTCTTGGCATTATGTGGCCTATCATCCCAGCAGTCACTACCCTGCATGGGCCAGCCAGCTGCCATTAATGGGGGCATTGATCACTTCATTTAGTGGATCCTCAGAGCAAATTTTCTAACAGAACATTCTAAAAACTCTATTAGAATGTATTGATTCTAAGTCTAGAGGGAAAATGCAAACTTGCATGGAATCCATCTCCTTGAGTGACCTTGAGCAAGTCACTTTCCTTGGTCCTCAGTTTCCTTCTTTGTAAAACAATGGCATTGAAGTTAGTGACCTCCAAAGCCCCTCCTGGCTCTGACATTCTATATTTTAAGATCCTTCTCATCTCTAATATTCTTTGTTCTAAAGCCTCTCCTTCGCCATGTTTTTTGTTCTAAGGTCCCATCAAGGTCTGACGTTTTCTGTTTTTCTTTTCCTCCCCATGGAATTAAGTTTCTATTTGTCAGACACTGAGAGACATGAAATTCCCCACAGAAATGAAAAAAGAAACAACTGAGGATATTAGTTTCATATGGTCTGTACACAATTCAAACTCCTCAAGAACACTTTAGTTCTACATTAAAAGTCACATTTAAAAGAAGATCTTTGTGGCAAGTCAGTAAAACAAAATGGAATCAACAAAGCACAAAAGACTTGACAGTCTGACGGAGACAGTGCCTGGTGTAACATTGTGAATGTGGAAGGCATGGACAGCAGAGACTGACTGTGGTACAGCAATCTGATCTTTCTCTGCAGAGAAAGGAAGCCTTAGAGACCATTTTATTTTCGTAGGACTACAGACTTTCCATTCTGTCTAGTCCTTTATATTCTTCAATCAGGAGACATACGTTTTTAGCAACCAGAAAAAATATTTGAAATTGCATCCAAAATAAGCAGGCCAGTCTGCTATCTTTTCTAGATAAGAGGGTGATGAAGGGTTTGAGAAGGCCAATTTGGACAAGAGAGACAACCTATTCAATTATTCTCCCATTTGTACAGTTTGTGATAACCTATGTGGCTTCTATGTGTGACCTAAAGTCTCCCTTTGACAGAAATTCCAGTCAGATGAGTAAGTAGTTGGTTATTCATGACTTATATTGAGTCCTGAAGGCAAGACATGATGCTTGACATGGTCCTTGTGGGTGTTGGTTTGGGAGTCAATAAGAAAGCAACATTGGCAATTCACCAAATCCTAGAAGTTCCACTAGCCATGGAACAACTCTGAGTTTCAGAGCCACTGCAATCCAGACATTTGAGTCACTTGTAAGGGAGAAATAACCCAACAGGTACTGGTGGACCAGAACTTTTGGATCATGAAGATGCAAGGGCAAAT
This sequence comes from Potorous gilbertii, assembly GCA_028658325.1. NCBI lineage: Eukaryota > Metazoa > Chordata > Mammalia > Diprotodontia > Potoroidae > Potorous > Potorous gilbertii. The sequence continues at coordinate 670,143,749 of CM053770.1, forward strand.
TAAAGTAGGAAGAATTTGACAGATTCTCTTAGGGAAGCAGAACTCTCATTATGGCAGACTTGAACAGATCCAGGTAAGACTTCTTAAATGACCATATGTCCTCCAAGCATGGCTAGATGAGGGTCTACTGTACTATCCTTGGTAACCAAGTTGCTACAGGATGAACAAGCCATTGCCTACAATAACTCACTGATGTAAGCCCAGAGACAGGCCAACAGAGCAATGAATATAGGGACAGTCCTTCCATCGATCACAGCTTCTGTCTAGCTAAATGTCCAAGAATCCATGTTGAATTCAAGCTAAACAGGATCACAGGCAGACCTGACACAAAGCCCACAAGTTTGGGAATCACAGCAGCCTCAACTATTTGGTCTGAGGGGTGGTATTTTTTTCCCAAGAAAAGAGTTTGCCAGAAGTCTGGGTAGTCTAACGCTGACTCCCCTAAAGGATTCATGTTTTGACCCATGTTGGTCTTCATGGAGAGAAGGGCACTGACAATGCCTCTTTTCTTCCCTTTCTTCTATTCTACATTCAGCTTCAACAGACAAGTGTTTCATTTCTTTGCTGTCTCTCTTTGGTTTTGAACCTAGCAAGTTAGGCTGCTGACAGGTGAGCATCTTCACTGGTAGACAGGCTATGTTCAATCCCAGGAAAACGGTAAGGAAAAGAGGCAAGAGTACGTGGGGTCCCTGAGAAGCCAGTGGGGAGAGGTGGCAGCTACATGTCATGATGAATCTTTCCATTCTCTCTTCTAAGCCACCACTACCTGCCCTGATATCCCATGTGTTCTGTTCTGTGGCCCCTCGTAGATATGACATTCTATGATTTCAGGTTCTTCTCAGCTGTAATGCCTACTCATGAGGGGCTGGATATCTCTCCCAGCTGTGACATCCTAGGAAAGTATGGCCTCCAGTGCAGGGCTGGGGCAGCCCAGACAAACATCATTCCCTATTACCCCCTTCCAAGCCCCTTTCACCACCCTCCTCATCCCCCCCCCACTTCTCCAACCCCATTCAACAATTCTTTCCCTTCACACACTTTCCCACACATGGTACCCTTTCCCACAAGGGTACTGTCATCCTCTAAGGCGCCACTTGGAAAGCTCAGTCCTCATAGTCAATCACCAAGTTCTCTTGACTCTACTGTCCAAATTCCTTCCCTCCTGTGATGCTGCCACTAGCCTGGGCAGGGCCCTATCACCTCATACCTGGACTGTTGTAATGACTTTCCTGTTGATGGTCACACCTCAAGTCTCTCCTCACTCAGTCCATCCTTCACTCAGCCGTCAAAGTAATCTTCCCAGAGTGTAGGTCTGACCATGTCACTCCTTCCTTCTGGCTGATAAAATGTGATAACTCTAGGGTCTGGCTTTTAAAGCCCTTTATGACCTCTCCCCTCACTCCCCACCATTCTGGTCACCCCTACCACCATGACCACATTCTCTGCACTCTACTGATACTGGCCTCTTGGCCCTGGGCACTTTGCCTAGTGGTGCCCCATGCCTGGCATGCTCTCCCTCCTCAACTCCATCTTTCTTTGTGCTTCAGTTCAAATGCGACCTGTGCATAGGCCTTTGCTGCCCTTTCAACACTGCTTGCCTTTCCTCTGGAAGTGGGTAGAGGGAAGGCCCTCTACCCACCTAGCTGGAACTCTACCCATCTAGGTGGACAAAGCTGTTTGCATGTTGTCTCCACTACTAGACTGTGGGCTCCTTGGGAGCAGGACCTGGTTTTTGTCTTGCTTTGTATTCCAAATGCTTAGAGCCTGGCACAGAGTAGTCACTTCATAAATACGTGCTGACCTGACTTGTGCCCATTAGCATTATCCCCTTATTTGGTTAAAAGCACCTTGGGGGAAGACATGTGTCCATCATGCTTCTTTCTGTCAAAGGGCCTAGTGTACTATACTGGCTGGCCTGAGCTCTAGGTCTGGGCCAATCCCAAGGAATAACCCCTGATTTCTGCCTGGGCAGTCAAGAGACATTTGGAAGATGCCTCAGGGTTGATTAGGATCTGACAAATGGACAATTTACAGGAGTGATTAAGATGGCTTTTAAGGAGGTCAGACTCTTCCTGGAAAACATACCAAGATCAGCAAAGCTAAAGGATGATCATTAGGCCTTGGACATCTTGCCTCCCACATTCCAGACAACAGCCTCCTGAGAAAACAGGACTTTTTGCCAGTATGGACTCTCCTTACTCCCCAACTCCCACTGCACACTGCAAGATTCCAGGCACATTAGAGGATTTGTTCTCCAAACCATGTGTTAGGAAGGATGTTGGCAAGCAGATGCATCCATAGGAAAGAAGCGGGGAATGGCCTGGAGTCCGCATGCAAGGAGCACTGGCTGAAGGGCTACTCCCTGGAAATTCAGGCCCCCTTCAGCTTGCTGGATCCCTACCCAACCCCAAAGCCTTGTTCTAATACCACTTCCTCCCACAACCCTTCCTGATTCCTTCTCAGACCTCAGGGAGGAAACCAACAAATTCATCCAATAGTTGCTGCTACCTGTCCTTCATTTTCAAAATGGCCCAGCCACATCCTGGGTGATGACCTGACTTGCACATGAACTGGATTTAATTGAGGCAGAGCCACACAAAGTCATCAGACTCACTCTGTCTTCCAGAGTTATTGAAGTTTAGTAGCAGGACATAAGTTGGGGCAGCTGGTGATGGCTTGAAACACAGTAGAAGACCGTGGCATCTTCAATACTTGACCAAGCTCTAAGTGCTCCACACTTCCTGCATTTGCCACCTTCATGGCCACTGGAACAAAATGTTCTCATCCACCCATTCTGCCAGGGAAGTCTTCATGTGTTTAGGGCAGACACCCCCCTAACTCACAAATATGTATGGGGCCTGTGGGTTACTCTTAATTTTGTTTAGACTGTTTGCTGAGACAGTTTTTACCAAGATGTGGCTGCACATGCTCCAGCTTCTTAGAGCCACAGGTGAGAGCTGGGTTACAGGTGGACCTCAAAGGTGAATGAACAGCCCTGAAAGGGTTCAGCAAGTACTCACACCAGAAGTCCTCCCTGGACCCCCCATGCACTGCTATCAGGTAGTGTTTTATAATAATTACCTACATTGGTAACTTATTCTTATTTTACCTTATCCTGAAGGCAGAGACCATGATTTACCTAAAAGCAATATGTCACCTAACACTCATCATTGTGTCCTTTATAAATGTTGAACTTGATAAATACTTATTCGATAAATCAAAAAACTGGTGATGTTTGGCCTGGAAAAGAAAGGCTGAGGCAGGTCTTGTTACCTGTCTTTCAGGATCTGAAGGGCTGACCCTAGAAATGGGAAACACTGTAAAACTTTCTCAACCTGTGAATCACTGGTACAAAGACAAGATTTGGTACAACTGGTTTCCTGGGCACCTGCTCACTTTCTCCACATGTATGTAGTTTGTCAAAAGTCCTGTCCAGCTTGTGTTCTACCCCCTCCCCACAGCCTCCACACTGGTCAGCCTCATCACCTCAAACCTGAACTACTGCAATGGCCTCCTAACTCATCTCCTCACCTCCACTCCACTTTTATTTGTTCTGACAGATGACCCTTTAACATCTCATAGTTTAACACCCCTCTCAAACCTCCAGTGAAGAATCACATAATCATAGAATGTCAGAGTAGGACTGGACCCTAGAGATCATCTAGGCTAATTTCCTCATTTTTTAAATATTGGGAAACTGAGGCCCAAAGAATAACAGCTCAACTCTCTATGACTGAGGGGTTTACAAAGCCTTTTTCCCAAGACAATCCTTGAGTTAACTAGGTGGTCACCATTTTATAGATGGCCCAGGGAAGTTCTAGGATCAGAGAAAAAGTTGATGTTGGGGCCAGATCTTGAACCTTAATCTTTAAGATTTATCTTTGGGAGGAACAGGACCTATCTGTGTAAAAATATTTGCAGCAGCTCTTTTTGTGGCAACGAAGAATCAGAAACTGAGGACATGTACATCAATTGGGGAATGACTGAAGGAGATGCAGTATGTGATCGTGACAGAATGATGAGCAAGATGGTTTCAGAAAAACCTGGGAAGACTTGCATGAACTGATGCAGTGAGGTGAGCAGAACCAGGAAAACATTGTACACAGTAACAGCAACATTATAACAAAGATCAACTATGTAAGACGGCTACTCGGATCAATGCAATGATCCAAGACAATTCTCAAAGCTCTGTAATGAAAAATGCTATTCACCTCCAGAGATAAGAACTGATGGACTCTGAATGCAGATTGAAACATCATGTTTTTCACTTCTTTTACTTTTCTTTATTTTTAGCAATATGGATAATATGGAAATACATTTTGCATGTCTTCCCAAGTATAATGAGCATCATAATGCTGGTCTTTGCAATGGATGGGAGAAGGACAGAAGGGAAAAAAAGAATTTGGAACTCAGAATTTTAAAAAATGAATGTTTTTTTAAAAAGAAGACTTGTATTTGGTCACTGTGAGTTAGTGGTAGAATGGGAGCTCCAAGACTCATGGCCCAGCTCTCTCCCACTACAGCTGTCCTGGTATTCAAGGATTTCCCCTACTTAGTCCCAATCTGCTTCTGTAACCTCCCTCCCTTCCTTTGTTCTCTGCTCTAGGAAAGTGGGCCAGTTCATGGCTCAGGAAATGTCCAGGAAAGATAATGTGATGTGCCATGCAAGATGCTGGATGAGGGAGGAATCAAGAGATCTAGATCTTAGCCCCAACCCATTTTGCTTATGGAATGACTTTGGGGAGAACACTTCCCTCTCTGCAATGGGGGAGGGGGAGAGGAAGAACCACACGACCTCTTAGGTCCCTTCCAAATCTGAAAATCAGCACTCTATTACTCCTCCTGGCCCTCTGCTAAAGCTGTCATCACTGTCTATTCCAGCTCCTGAGTGGATGCAGGTCTCAGAGTGTGCTCATCTCCAGGACAGTTTTCTTGACATGAAGCCCAAACAGGATTCTTTCTAACTTTCCTCCCCCTTTCCCCATGTCCCTTGTTTTGTCCTTTCCCAAGGAGCATCTATAAGCTTGAGGAGGGCAGGGACTGTGGCATTCTCAGCTTGGTATCCCCAGAGTTCAGCACAGGACTTTGGCTATAAGAACCAATTAACAAATCTTTGATGAGTTAGGGTGAGCTGCAGTGCATTCACAGATGACTAATCATGTGAGGGAGAGTGGCCCCATGTGGGCACTGACTCAGAGTTTTCCAGAGAGTGTCCTTGAAGGAAAGAAGGCAAAACATATGAGGAGCAACCAAGGAAAAAACAGCAGAAATGATCCATAGAAACCTGCACACGTGGCATGTCAGCCCTCAGCATCACCTTGTCGCACTATCACTTCGCAGGAGGTCAGCCAAGTATGACGTGCATGACCTGTGCAGGGCTTTCTGTGGACACCTCCAGCAGCCTGATCCCCAGGCCTCCAGACCAGGTCAGCAGGATGAAAATGCTAATTCCTTCCATTGGAATGATGCCAGCAACCATTTTCTCTATAAATATAAAATCTCCCAGCTAGAGGAGAGTTCTGAGGCATCAGGTCTATCTTCAACTAGCACTGCCTACATAGCTCCCCCTACCTCAGTGTCTATCCAGCTTCTGCAGAGGACCTAGAGTCTTACAACCCAAAGAGTCCTTAGGACTCATCCAAATCATCCCCTGAATCTTGCGATAAGTAAACTCAAGTGAAAGGACTTTAGTCTGACCTAATGTAGCTTCTAAGTGGTGAGGTCAGGTTTCTCGACTCAAAATCTAGTGTGATTCCTACTACCCTATCCTTTCTCCATCACAGCCACACTACCTTTGATGTTTACTAAATTTCAGCCTGGAGGGACTCCAAGGACCATCTAGTCAAGTAATATGAAAAATTCCTTTGACAACCTTCCCTAGGAGAGGTCTTACTCAACAATTTCCTTGCCCCCAGCCTCTACTCAGGACATCTGATTGTTCACATTTCCTCACATTGAGCTGAAATGCTTTGATAAAAACTTCACCAGATGTTCCTAGTTCTGCCCCTTGTTTGAAGTTGAACACACAGAATCCCTCTTGCATGTGAGGGAGCCAGCAGTCAGTGCAGAAATGAATGAATGAGTGAATAAGTAAGACAAAAAGGACTGAGTGAGCGCTAAGTTCCACTCACTGGGGATATAACCTGCCCTCCAGGAGCTCCTATTCCGAAGGAGGAGTGGCCAGGGAGGGAGATTTCCTTCGGAAAGTTCACAGGGGTGGGGAGGGAAGCCACAGAAGAGGAGGTTCATACAGATTTGATTGTGGTTCAAGAACTAGAGGGGTGGTGGTGTACTGGTACCATAGCAGGTCAGCTGTTGATGAGAATATGGCTTTAAGCAAAATGTAGCCTGGTTGGACCTTCAAGATAGAGGGGGCTGTATGAGACTCGGTAATTTGAACATTCCATGGCGGGGCCTTTCTTTAGGACTGAGACATAAACAGAGGTTTTTCAAACCAGTGGCCACTGTTGAGTTTTCTAAATCAGTTGGCTTATTGAGTACAGCACTTTAACAGCATCATGTTTTAGGATTTTTAACTGTTTGTTCACCTTTTATGACACTTAAGGAAACATGAGATTATGACTTCTTGTGATGTTCATGGCCATACTACATGTGTTTCCTGTTCTAAGTTCAAGTTCTCTGACTTCCAGCCCCTGAGACGTAGGCAAATCGATTCCTCTGATTATCAGACACTGAGAAAAGTCTATCACCAATCTTCTTATAGAAGTTCTATCAAGCTCTAGATGAGAGAGGTAGAAAGTCAGGTTATTTTTTATGAACTCCCTTTGAATCCATGACCCAGCCTTCTGCTTCTATAATTATGCTTTCTCCTTAGGAGACTTGGGCTTTAAATCCAAAAAAGGAAATTATAGGGAGATACTGTTAGGAAAATCTTATTTATTAATATTGTTTGAACCTAGCTGGATGTGGTTAGAAATTAACTGACTTCAGAGAAATTCCCAGGGAAGTCACATGGCAGAAGAGAATGATGGATCCTACCCAGGTCTAGGGTCTACTTAATGCTTGTGTTTTGGATTCCCCAAATCTGAATTTTTATGCTTACATCACACTGTTTTTACTTCCTGATATACATCTCAATAGACCTTGCCAGGGAACTGCCCTTTCTACATGGTGGACTGTTACTCTTCTCTGAAATCCTATATAAAGTATGAAATGCTATATTAAGTAATCCTTGAAGAGACTGAACAGGGGCAGCCTTCTTCCAGCTTTCCTCCTCTACCAAATGACTAAATAAGTTTCTTTCAAGAATGATTTCAGATTTTGGCACCCATTCTCAAGACTAACACAAGGAAGAGAGGGAAGAATTTTAAGAAAACCTTTATCCCAAACTCCTAATTAAATAAACATAAATAAACACACACTTTACTATGCATTGATTTCAAAATCAAGGTAGTCACTGGTCACAATAGCAAAAAATTACATATTGGGGAGAATGCTTGAGAAGTCAAGAATGATAGTCAAAAACATGGAGACTCATACATCATGAAGGATTTCTTCAAGGAAAACATCAGAAAACACTGGATATGGAGGTGATTGTATAGTGGTACACATATACAAAAATGAAATTACCCAGATTTTAAGAAAAAAAAACAGCATTTTTCAGGGAAAAGAGTGTTGCCTTCACCAAAGGATTAAATTCAAATAGTGGTTCTCCTGCTTTCTACTAATGTAGTGACATTCAACAAATCACTTCCCTTCCTAGGTCTCAGTTTTCTCATCTTGACAATGAGAGAATTAGAACAGAAGACCTCCAAGGTTCCTTCCTGAATCTATGATGCTAGGAAACAAGTCATGAAGTCATCCCTGAACCTGTTGTCTGTTTATAGTTAGAACATATATAGTTTGTTCAAGTAAAGGTCAAAATTAATGCACAGCTAGAAGAAAGGATAAAAATGAGGTAGGATATCCAAATACAACAAGCTGTAAATGCCATATGATAAAGGAAAGGACACTGACATCAGTTTTAAAGTTTAACTGATAGGATCAGTTGCCATAATAAAGAAACCAAGAAAGAGATTCTTAAAAATTCACAAACCCTTGACTTATTTATGAAGGCAAATCATAGGGAAGCACAGGACAACTCTAGTTCAGAATCTACATTTGTAAGTAATATCTTGGGAGGTAAGATCATGGAACATTACGAACTCACAAAAGAATGAAAAGCATCGAAGGGGAAAAGCTTTTAAGAAGTTTGACCAAGCAAGTCGTGACCCCGAAGGCACGGCCAAGGGCAGGGAACTCAGAGTGTTCAGATGGACCCAGAAGGGGATGTGGGGGTAGGGGTGGGAGTGAGGAAGGGGAAGTGCTCCATAGCTGCCCATTAAGTCAAATGACGTTATAGAGAGCATCTATAGTCAAATATGATTCTGGATCCAAGGATCTGGAACGGTATGAAGTAAATTAGAGGCAGCTCAGCAGCATAGTGGAGAAGAAGTTAAAAAGACCTGAGTTCCAATCCAGCCTCTGACACGTCCTAGCTGTGCCATAAACTTGTCTTCCCCAATTTCCTCCAATGTAGAATGAAGCTAACAATCATTCCTCCCTTCCAGGGCTGTTGAGAGGGTCAAATGAGAGAATATTGGTGAAGTGCTTTGTAAACATCCAAGTGCTCTCTAAATATTGGCCATCATCATCATCATCATCAATGATTCCCCTGTACAGGTAGGTCTCCGCATTCTGCATTCCAAGGAGACAGAGGTAAATGATAACATAGACCATTTCTCAAAGAATTCAGAATCCAAAAGACAGAGGAGACACAGCCACAGAAATGACCAAGCTTCAAGTCAGAACATGATGAAAGGCAGGGCAGAGAGGGCTCTGAGAGGGGTGGGGCATCAGCAGAGGCTTCGGAGGGCGCTCATCTGGGCACTGAAGGAGAAGAAGCTGTCCAAGAGATGAAAGTGCAGGTGGGTCCTGGGACGAAAGCAGGGCACAGTGACCTCCATCCATCTCAAGAGCCCCCAGAAAGGATAGAAAGGACAGGGTCCTACTGGACTCATAAAGAGGCTCACTGAGGAAAGCATCTATTGATATGTAAATCAAGACATTAGCCTTATAATTAGCCTTCTCCAGAGCCCTGGCCCTTCTCTCCATGATACCCACACATTCTCCATCCCCTCCCAACCACCCAACAAAAAGCCCTTTTCCCCACCTTAGCCCTGGAAGGAACTGGTCCAGTCCTCCCAGTGGGAATGACTAAAAGAAAGCTCCCTGTATCAGGAAGCTCCTGCTGGGAAAATGAGTGTGAGTACAAGAAACGATTAAAGCTCTAACAAATTATCCTTAGGAGATTGTTAAATGGCTTGGTAGTTTGTGTGGGCTCTAAAAATAGTTTTTCTCCCCATATTAAATGGCCCGATTTTCCACTAGCAAGGCCCTACATCTGCTGCCATCAGCATTTTAAAAATGTATTGTGCAGATTCTGACATTATAAATCAAGGGGCCTGTGCGGATGGTTTTAAGATCAGATCAGACGAGCCCTGGCTTAATGCTTCTCTGTTAGGATGCCATGTCTCACAAAAATATTCTTTGTGAGCCAAGATCCCTCCAAATCCATCTTACTAGGGACTAGTTTTTAAGGGAGAGATTGTGGAAAGACCATCCCAAGCCAGGCTTTCCAACCCTGCTTCTAAACAGGACTGTGGCTTCTGTGATACAGCTCAAGGAAAGCTGACTCTAGCTGTGAGACAAGGAAAGGAAATTGAGGGAATAAATATAGGCAAAAAAGAAAAAGACAGATGGCCTTTTGTACATGACATGATGGTCTCCTTGGAGAGCCCAAGAGAATAAACCAAAAATTAATGGAAACAATTAATAACTCAACAAAGCATCAGGATACAAAATAAACCCTCATAAATCATCAGCTTTTCTACTTTTTATCAACAAAACCAAGCAGGAAGAGAAAGAAATAGAAATTCCTTTCAAAATAACTACAGAATTTAACAAAATACTTGGGAGTCCACCTACCAAGACACACATAGGAATTATATGAATGCAGAAATAAAATTCTCTTCACAGAAATAAAAACAGACCTAAATAATTGGGGAGGTATTAACTACTCACAGTTGGGTGGGTGTGGTATGTCAGTGTAATAAAAATCATGTCACTTTATAGAGTCTGAGGCACCTCAGGGGCACCTCCCCATGGAGCCCACTCAGACCTTGAGGAGAGGAGGCTGAGAACTCAAGTGAAAGCTGGAACAAAGGATGGACTTTGGGAGGAGCAATTCTAAGAGGGCTATGAGTCAGTCAATCAACACACATTTATTAAGCATTTACTATGGATTAGCAACTGTGCTAAATGCTGGGGAGGTAAAGAAAGGCAAAACAGGGTGGATCCTTTGTCATCAAGGCACCTGCATGCTAAGCGGGATAACACATGAAAACCAGGGGGAGCACACAAGATCTGTAGAATGCAAATGGAAGGTGATCTCAGAGGGAAGTCACTGATGTTGAGCCAGGAAGGGAAAGGCCTCTGAAGTCAGTGGGATTTGAGATCAGTCTTGAAGGAAGTCAGAGAAGCCAGACGGCAAAAGCATGAGTTCAAGGACTGTGTCTGTCTTCTATCTGTCTTAACTTGGGTCAGGAAGACTATAAGAAGTCATCACCACAGTGCATCAGGTAGGCAGTGAGGAGGACTGGGACCAAGGTAGTGGTCATGTGAATAAAGAGGAAGAGACAGATGGGGAGGACGCTGTGAGGGCAGAAGCCATAAGCTTGGAACCTGACTGGATATGGGTGCTAAAAGAGAAGGACAAGTCCAAGGTGACTCAAGACTCTCCTCCTCCCCTCATCATACTCACTGCTGGTAAATAAATATTCCTAAAGCACAATTTTGATTATGATATCCTGCCATCAAACAAAAAACTTCAGTGCTCCATAGTGCCCCAAGGTCAAGGACAAGCCTGTCTCTTGGGCATGGAAAGCCCTTACAACTTGTCTTTTCAGACAATTCACTTTTGCATGTTCTACATTCCAGTAAAACTTTATAATTTACTTTTCTCTGTACATGATATTCCAGCTTCTACCTCAGGGTCTTTGAACAGGCTGTTTACTTGCTTACCCCCCAAGACATCCTTCTTCATTTCCATTTCTTAGACTTCCCAACACTATTCAAAGATCAGCTCAAGTGGGAGCTACATGAGGTCTTCCTGATGCCTACTCCCCAGGGGTTATGTTAGTCCTCCCCCCCCAAAATTAATTTTTATTTATCTTGTATGTGTTTATTCATTTCAGTACATGCTGATTCTTCCAAGTAGGAATTAGACTCCTTGGGGACAATTAGTGATTTTCATTAGAGATGAAAGGGGCTGTGGGATGTGGAACATGGAATGTCAGATATGGAAGGGACCTCTGAATATAGAACATGGAACATCCAAGCTAGGACAGACCTTGGAAGATACAGTGTAAAACAAAAAAAATCACTGCTAGAAGGAACCTCAGAGATCATAAAACTGATCAGCTTTTTCAGTTTCTATAGTGTACTACTGACTCATATTGAGTTTGCAAAACACCAAGAACCTCCAAATCATTTTTAGAGGGAAAAAACCCTGCTGTTTAGTTATACATATCCCTCTTATGTTTGTGAATTCTTATTTAAATTCAAGTAAAAGTTTCTCCAAAACAGGAATTATGTGTAAGAGATAAATTAATTTCTGACATCTGAGAGAAGAATAATCCCTACCCCTCAGCTTCTCAATTAGCACCCTTTCCCCAACCACCAGCCATGTTCCATTAGAGCTGGAAAAGCACACTCACAGGCTTGCAGCACGACAATTCAAATCCCTGCTTCTTTCCAGTGAAATGGAAAATCAAAAGGCAAAAGTTTGCTGCAGCTTGGCCACGCTGTGAACTAGAGCTCAGGTAGAGAACTGACAAAGAGGGAAACAGGGAAGGATGCCAGAGGGTAAAGGTGTGTAGCACTGCACTCAGACTGATGGAAAGAGCCCAGCATTCACCCAAAGACAGTTATGACCCCCTAGAAGTCACTTGGGGCAGGCACTAGGGCTGATGAACCATGAATTGCCCAGCCTGGCAAGAGACTGAAACAGCTGGTCTATCCTCCAGGAAAACCACACTCAGAGGGGAAGAAATCAGGAAGTGAGCAATAAGGGACCTTTAAGGGGAAAAATGATTGAAATTAACAAAGATCTCAAGAGGAGAAAGGAAATTCAGTTAAAACTTGGAGCATAAGCAGATAAATTAACAGGGAAGGCATTAATAACTGATTCTACACTCACCCTGGTATCAGCTCTCCCATTTGGCTTATTACAATAGCCTAGGGGAAGGGGTGTAGGCCTGCATGGAGTCTCCCCGCTCCAGTCCCTTCTCCATTCAATCACTATCATGTCACCCCTTTCACTCAATAAACTACAGTAGCTTCTTATCACTGCCATGATAAAATACAAAATCTTTTATAGCCTTCCCTTCTTCACCTTTTCAGCCTTCTTACACCTCACCCCACTCTACCCCCATGTGCCCTCTGATGTAGTGACTCTGACTTCACTATCATTCCATGAACTAGACACTCCTTTTTAGGCTCCAGGACATTTTTCTGGCTGTCTTCTTTGCCTCATCTTCACCTTCAAGATTTCCTGACTTCCTTCAAATCCCAGCTAAAAATCTCATTCCCTGCATGAAGCCTTCCCTCTGTTGGCCATTTCCTATTTATCCTGTATACAGCTTACGTGAACATATTGGTTTGCAACTTGTCTCCTCCATTAGATTTTTGTAAACTTTTCAAGTACAAAAACTGCTTTTTGCCTTTCCTTGTATCCCAAATGTACAGCACAAAGCATGTAATAAATACTTACTGACAATATCACTAATGAATATCAATTTAAAAAATTTTTGCAAAATCTCATCAGATTTGCCCAAGAAGCCATTCATTATGACCAAGCTGAATCTGTACCAGGAATGCAACCGGCGTTGTTAAAACAGTTTTTAAAAATCAACATAATTAAGCATAAAAAGCACAAGCATAAAATTAAAAATCCAAAAACCATATTATTACCTCAACAGAAGCAGGAAAAAGCTTTTGGAAAAGTAAAATATTAATTTATAGCAAAAAAAACCCTATGAAGCAGAGATACTCTAAAACCTTGTTTCTTAAAATACAAACAGCTTCTATCTAAAATCAAAAATGCAAGCATCCTATGTGATAGACAATGGAACCTTTTGCAATAAATACTGGAGTGTTTACCTACTCCTCTATTATTTGGTCTAATTCTGAAAAAGCTAGCAATAGCAATAAGACAAGAGAAAGGAAGTAAAAGAATAAATATAGGTAAACAGGAACTAAAAATATCTCTATTGACAATAAGATGGTCTAATAAGAATATCTTAGGAAATCAATGAAGATACCCATCGGGACACAATAATTTGAGCCAAGTTGCAGGCTCCAAAATAACCTCCCATACACACAAAACCTGTAAGTTTCCTGCATAACAACATCCAAGAGTCTATGAAGAAAGGGAAATCTCAATCCCAGTAATTTCCAAATGCATAAAGTAGCTGGAGATCAATCTACCAAAGCACACAAAATACATGCATACATTCAAATACAAAGTGCTCTCTAAAGAAATAAAGAACAACCTAGATAGCTGGAGGAATATTCAGTGCTCATGACTGGGTCATGCCAATATAATACAAATGGCAATGCTACCAAAGTTAATTTATAATTTTAACGTTTTATTATTCAAATTATCAGATACTTTATAGAATTCAATAAAATAACAAAATTCATTTGGAAAAATAAAAGATCTCAAATTTCAAGAGGAATATTGATCAAGTTAGGGATGAAGTGGGGAATAGCAATTCCAGATGTCAAACTAAATTATAAAATGCAATAATCAAAATAATTTGGGATATTATTTAATATAATATATTTATGTAATATATTTTATTAAATTATTAATATAATAATATTTGAAAAAGAAAGGTAGCTCAATGGAACAGAATAAACAAAGCAGAATCAAAAACAATGGAATTCAATAACCCAGTGTCTAAGAGAGAAAATGTACATTACTTAGGAAAAAAGCTACTTATTTCATTTTTTGGAAACTGCTAAGAAAACTGGAAAAAATAAAATTTATGCTTTACACAATATTCCTCAAAATTCTAAAAATCACATAATAAAAAATGAGAAGACAATCATATATTTTTCACAGCTCTGAGTTAGGAGGTATATTCCTAACCAAAGAAGCAATAGATTACATGAAACTAAAAAGTTTTTGGACACACAAAATTAATGCACCCAGGATAAGCAGGAAAGGAGTTGAAAAGGGAAAAAAATCTTTTATCAAATTTCTCTGATAAGGATTTGTTATTTAAAATATAAACTATATATGTGTGAGAATATATATACACATATATGTTTTATATATACATATACAAAGTTATGGTTTTATATATATAATAATATCAAAAAACATATCTGTGTATGTATACACACAAACACACATACGAAAAGCCACTTCCAATAGATAAATGGTAGAAGGATAAGAGCAAAGAGTTTTCAAAAGAACTGCAAATTATTAGCAACCATATGAAAAATGCTCAAGTTGCTAATAATAGCAGAAATGCAAATCAAAATAGCCCTGAGGTTTCACCTCACACAAAGCAAATTGTCAAAGATGACAAACAATGGGAACAATCAATGTTAGAGGAATTGTGGGAAGATAAACACACTAATGCATTATTGGTGGAGCTGTGAAACAGTTACAACCATTTTGGAAAACAGTTTGGAATTAAGAAATAAAGTGACAAAAATGATCACAGCCTTTGAACCAGATTCTATTACTAGGTTTAAACCATAAAAAGGTCATTGATAAGAAGAAGTTATGCAAACTAAAATATTTCTAGAAGTACTTTTTTGAAGTAAAGAACTGGATGCAAAGAAACTTTCAGAGATTAATGAATGGCCAGACAAACTGTGGTAGATGAATGTAATGTAATATTACTGTGCTGTAGAAATAAGATGTGTGAGGAATACAGAGAAGTCTGGAAAGAACTATATGAACTAATGCATAGTGAAGTCATCAGAGCCAAGAAAACAATCAACATGATGACTACGACAACGGACCACACACACACACACGCCAATAGGTAATATTGTAACATTGTAAAGAATAATTATGGCTTGAAAGAAGAGATTATGAAAAGACAATCCCACCCCACACCCCTGCAGAGGCGAAAGGGTCTACAAGTATTGTCCATCACACATTTTCAGAGTTTTTTTCATACTGATCAATTATGCTGATTTTTTCCTCTTCTTTTTTCCTTAAAAATATTATTTATTATATGGAATGGCTCTCTGGGAGCAGGATGGGGATGGGCTATTTGGAGAAATTATGAGAATGTAAAAAAATTAAAGATCAATAAAAATACAGTAAAAAAGGGAGAGAAAGAAAAACTCAATAAACCAGAGTAAAAACCTTTATATTTAAGGGAAGAAAATAAGCATTTATATACATGCTTAAGCAGAAATATCATTTGATTTTCACAACAACACTAGGAGGTAAGTATTATGATTTCCATTTTATAGTAGAGGAAACTGAGGCAAACAGAGATGAAGTGATTGGCCCAGTGTCTTACAGCTAGGAAATATCTGAAATCGAATTTGACTGTATCCATGGGCACGTAGCTGTCTCTTTAACCCTGTTAAATTTCATCTTAAAGTTTTGGCCCAGTATTCTAACTTGTCAAGATTATAATATGTTGTTAAGTGTGACATCTGTATTACTATCTCCCTCGCTGATAAACATGTTTCAGAGATGGAACCCTCGGCCGCCACGCTGGAGACAGCCTGCCAAGCTGATGTTAGCCCATTCAGAATATGCTTGGGCCCCTAGATTCATCTAGGTCCAAATTCATTCTGACTCTGAGGGAATGGTACTCCCCCATGGCTCGTTCCTCCATACTTGCCCCAAGAGTGCCATGACAGGCTCTGTCAATGCCATGCACGCCTGCGACATTCCTCTTACACCTCACAGTCTTGTCGAAAGAGAAAATGAGATTAGTTGAATACGACCCCTTCCATCTATCCTGGCTCTTTGTGAATCCAGCTTCCTTTGCTAGAAGTTCACTAACCATTTTTTTAGTAACACATTCTGCAATTTTTGCAGATGAATGTCAAGGGATGAATGTCATACTCACAGCCCTATCATGTTCCCACTTTATCCTCTGCCTCCTTTGAAAACAGGGGCATTTTCCCCTGTAAAATTGAGGATAGGGGCCCCTGACCTCAATTATTAAAAACACAAAAGGCCTAGGGTTCTTAAATGAACTCATCAATTAAAGGTACAAATTACATGTGAATAAATCTTTAATCAATTTAGGAGGAGGGGAAGTCCTTTGATCGCTGGATCACAGCAGTCATCTCCACACCGGAAATCCTTTGTGAATGGCTGAGGAGCATCAGACACATCTCAACCATGTGAGCTCAGGAGCTCTCCTGGGGAGGCCACCCAGGTCACTGGCACTGATAGCAGTGACCCAACAGCATCAGTGCCTCATTCTCAAAGAGGACCATGGCATCACAGGCATGAGGGCATGACTTACAGGTGACTGATTTGAGTGAGGTGATCAGCAGTATCTTCATGGCGAAAAGGGCGGGGGGAGTCAAGGACACACTAGGGAAAGGTAATTTCAGAGCTCTACTGGGAAGGGCATGGGCTCTCAGGGCCCAGAAGGGAGCTGTATCTTAGGATGGCCACATGAGGGCCCCACAAATGGAGAAAAGGACTTCCAGTGACCAGGACTGATGAGTCTACCTTTGGTTACATGAGCTCTCTAAATCTGAGGCCCCAGTTCCCAGAACCTTGTGTGTTCAAGGGTTGAGAGTACCACCAGTTTGCAGGGATAACTCAATAACTACTCTTTTTGTTACATCTTCTCAGTAAATATCCATTATGTAGAAACTAATTTATATCAACTAGTTGACGGGTATTAAGAAGCAGACCAGATGGGGGTTTGTCAGTGACCATATTAGTGACCCCTAAAATTCTGAAAAGGTGGAAATGAATTCCTATTTAGGCATGACTCAGGGTGAGTGACCTCTGGAGTCCCTTCCACCTGGGGATGAAGGAACTTTCCAGGACCAGAGAATGGAACAACTGCTTCATGATGGAATTCCCATTCTGGCTGATACCTGAGAACTGGTCTACAACCAAGCTCTTTGCTATCATTAGGGAGACTGCGGTGAAAGACAACAAAACACTAATTTGAATCTGAAGGCATGTTAGAAGAATATACAGTAAATATATATATTTAATATGGTAATCTGGATGCAATAGCTTTCCAAGATCTGACTACATCTTTTCCCCTAAGATCTCTTATTTGTGAGTACACTCAGAATTGAGAGCTGACCAGTACTGTCCTCACAGAAGGAGGGTACTAGAAGCAAAGCTCCAAAAAGAGCCTGGTGTCTGGGGTCACACTGCACATGTGCTGAAGCCCAGTTAAAGGAGCTGGCTGGAGAGAAGACTAGAGCTGTCTGGGAATCTAAGCAGGGCTGTCAGGCACAGAGGCGTTGGGCTTGTTCTGCTCTGTGAGGAACGACATGAAAGTGCTAAGAGCTCAACTTAGAAAACACTTGTTTCCAATGAGAGCTTTGCCAAAGCAGTGTAGGGCTGCCTGAGGAGGGCACACAGGGCCCCCTGCCTCCTACTACTCCAGTTACCACTGTATGTGTGTGTTCATCCTTCTTGCCGAAGAAGACCACGCCATCAGAGAAATAATGACATGACTTGCACTTGACTTTGTTATGAGTGAGGGAGGCTGTGCAGGTCACCAGCCTCATTTCTCCTCCAGAGCCATGTGACTCCAGTGACCAAATATTCATCAGGATGACTGGAGATGACCCAGGATGAGGCAATTGGGGTTAAGTGACTTGCCCAAGGTCACACAGCTAGTGAGTGTCAAGTGTCTGAGGTGAGATTTGAACTCAGGTCCTCCTGATTCCTGCACTGGTGCTCTATGCACTGCACCACCTAGTTACCATTGCACTGAAATGCTGGATAACACCAGTCAGCATCAATAGCTCCAAGGCTTCCAAGGCATTTCCAAGAGCAATCTTGGAGAGCCTGGGGCAGTGTCATCCCCTCTGGAGGTCTTCTGACCTAGGCCACCACACTGCTCACCAAGCAGCACAGCTGGAGAGAAATGATGGCTTCTCTCATATTAACATGGACTTAATGGGGGGAGAAGGGGGAGAAGGGGAACACTTGCCAAGTGTTTTTTTCCTATTTCCTTATTCAAAGTTCTCTCTCAAGGGCATTTCTGACCCTGCCCAAAGAACTCACCCCACCCAGATCATTTTATCTAGGTGGAATTCATCTTTCAGGTTCATTGACTGGGTGGAGGATAAAATTTTTTGTATAGATTGCCCAAGGCAGGAGTGGTCTGGCTAGAGATAAGTCTCTCTTTGTCCAGGAATGACCAGATTAGTCACTCAGCCAGCCCCTCATTAGAATAAGCCCACCTCTCATTATAATATTCATTATCTCATTAATTGTTCTTATTATGTTCTTATATTAGCCTCTAGTCTGGGGATGACTTCATTTACAGAAGCTCTTACTGAACTGCTGCTGCCTGAGCTCAGTGTTGATAGAGCAGTACAAAAGTGTGCTGGTGAATGTTTAACAACCAGGTTCTGGGATACCCGTGAACACTTTCAATTTAATCTGCATCACTGATACTTTCTTAAATCTAGACAATTAACAAAAAAATAAACCAAGCCCTAATTTATAGCTTCACTGATTTCTAAGGTGTAAATATTCACACTAAAAATTTAACCATCAGCTCTTGCAAACCTACTATATATAATATGTACACATTTATGTGCAGAAGAAAACCGTATTAGAATCAGAAGTGATCTTAGCAGTCATCAGGTGGGTCTCCCAACTCTCAGACTAGAATCTGTACAGTGACATCAAGAAGAGGTGACTTCCCAAACAATCCTGGGTAACTCACTTTTCCTCTGGGCCTCAATTTTCTCATCTGTAAATGGGTTTAAGAATCCCTACCCTGTCTACCTCACAGAGTTGTAAGAAGTATGGAGTGAGAACTTATATTTAGAGTCCTGTAACCATTAGAACTGGATAAATGAAAGGTATAACTATGATAACCATTCTTATAATTATAGGAAACCTAGGTTGAAACAAGGCCGCATTTTCATTTCTAAAGAAAACAGCATAATAAGCTAAGTGGGGATTAGGATGTTTTCTTTATCCATTCTTCCTTCTTTCTCTCCCTTCCCTCCTGCTCCTTCCTTCTTTCCTGTGCCATTCAATCATTCTCCCAATATTCTAATGCAGCACAGCTGACAATCTGATGGGCCCAGGGGTGAAAACAACAGCAACAGTGCCCACTCCCAGCTGCCCAAGGAGATCTCCCCAGGACAGAGTGGAAAACACACAAAAAGAAACACTCTGCTAGTCAGGCCTTCCCATTTCTGGCATCCCCTGCTTTGTATTCAAAGGTGGCATCCATCCTCTGATACTGCCAGCCCCCGGTACAGAACCCCATCACCTCCCCAAGTCCTAGTGCAGGAGCCTGCCTCAGACTTCTCCCCACTCCATGCCATCTTCCACTCAGCAGTCACAAAGCTCTCCAAGACATGCAGATCTGACCCTCCTTTACTAAGTATGGAGTGTCCTCCAACCTCATTGCTGCCTCCTGGCTTCCCTGGTTTCCTTCAGTTAGAATTCACCCACCATGAGAATTCTTAGGTCCTCCCCATTTAATGCCAGTTTGCTCCCTGACATTATTGCCAAGTCATCCTGCACAAAGCTGGTTTGCACTAAGGTGTTCACATGCCATCTTGCCTATCAAAGTGTGAGCAGGGACCACATTTTTGTCTTTCTTTTTGTCCCCAGGGGTAAGCATAGTGCCTGGCACATAGGTGCTTAATCAATGCTTGCTGCCTTAACTATCTATCTTATCTTTTAATATATTGCTCCAGTCTACATACTCTGTGGTGTAACCAGATTGGCTTACTCACACACCAGATTCCATGACCTTGAACTGTCCCCCATGCTGGGAGTGTCTGTCCTTCTCATGTCCACCTTTGGAATCCCATGCTTATATGAGGCTTGGCTTACAAGTCATTCCTTCCAGGAAGTTTTTCCTGTCTACCCTCCCATCCCCCACCCCACCCTCAGCCATTAGGGGCTTCTCCTCTAAGATTATCCACCATTTATTTGGTTTTTATCTTGTATGCATTGATTTATGTAAGTTGTCTCCACCAAAAGAATGTAAGGTCCTTGGGGTCAGGGATGACTACCTTTTATATTTGTATCTCCAGGACTTTGCATGGTGCTTGGAATATAACTGATGTTTAACAAATGCTTGCTGGTTAACAGATGATCTATTTCACTGTATCCTCCAAAGCACTTAGGAGTAGCCATCCCCAAAAGCTTTGTCCAGGGATAGATCTCTCTCCTTCTCTCTTCTCTCTTCTCTCTCTCTCTCTTCCTTGGGGTGAGTCTGCCCATTCTGTGCCTTTAGGATCATCTCTATATAGATGATTGCCACATCTACCTACTTGCCTCACTTCTCTCTTCAGCTCCTTTACCACATTGCCAAAGCCAACTTAACAAATCCTCCCAGAGCACTCATGTCTCCCACTGAACTCCTTCCATTCACCCTGGAGCCCACTCCTGTTCCAAAAGTCCCTGTTTCTATGTAGGTAACCCTAGCCTTCCAGGGACTCAGGTTCACACCCTCAGACACACTTTGACATCCTTCCTCTTCCCCCTCCCACAAACCAAATCAGTTACCAAGGTCACCCAATCTTATTTTCATAGCTCACTACTTGTTGATACTCTCATGGCCACCATGCTACCCGTATCCAGTAGTGATCACTCCAGTTCTCATCCCAGCTGAATGTGGGAGGTGCTGCCTGCTACCAGCACCTGGGGCAATAGGGGGCTCCTCCTCAACTCCCCACTCTCCAGGACAACCATCTGTCTATCATCATCCTGCCCCTGAGAATGAAGGGGTTTTTCTTTTAGTCTAGTGACATCTTTTTGGGAAGACTTGAGACCTCAGAGAGATAAGATGTTGGCTAAAGGTGTCTGCATGTAATCAAGAAAATAGTTCAAACTACCTTTAGGGTATTACGTTTGTGTGTCTCGGCACTGTTTGGTGGGGTTTTTTTGTCCATTTTAACTTGATTTTTATATTGTTTTAAAATAATTTTTGTTACCTAAAACTAAAAGTTAGCATGATTTACAAGGAGGAAAAATTTTCCCAATGAATAGAATGGTAAGTAAAAATGTTACTGCATCTTCTCACAGTCTGAGAAATGCTAGTAACAGCCATAAAATTAATAAATATGATAATTTTTTAAAATGACAGGAAAGACCAAATTATCCCAAGTTCCTGTTTACAAGATAGTTCAGATAGGCTAGAAAACTCTAGAGATTCAGCAAAGAAACTAACTGAGATAGCTAATAGATTAAATAAGTACCAAGTACAAAATAAAGTCACAAAAATAAGAAAGATTTTGATAGACTCACAGCAAAATCCAAGAGGAATAAAAAGGGAAATGCCATTAAAAATAACTACAAAATGAATAAAAAACTGGGATTCAATCTATCAAATTTTATATAAATGAACACAACACTAAAAAAAAAACAACAAATAACTGGAAGGAAAAATAAAGACATAGCATACAGATACAAACAGGACACTGATTAACAGCTTATCATGTACCAGATACTATGCTAAGATACAAGTGAAAAAAAGACAGTTCCTGCCTTCAGAGAGCTTACAGTCTAGTGGAAGAAAATAACATAGAAAAGCCAGAAGGGAGGGGGCAGAGAAGAATCCCAGGGAGCTATCCAAGTCTGAAATAAGTATGGTTGACATGGGAACATCCTCAAATATTATTTATGGATATTCAGGAAAGAACTCTCTAACTGGAGGAAGAAATTTTTGATGTGGATATGTTGCCAGGAAGAGAAAAGATATTCAGTGTTCATGGTTGGGCCACAACTATATAAGAAAAATGACAATGCTACCTAAATTAGTTCACAAATGCAGTTATATCAATCAAAAATCCAAGGTAATAGTTTACAAAGGCCAGAAAAATATAAAAAGAAAATTCATTTAAAGCACAGATTCCCAAACTTATTTGGTCTACTGCCCCCTTTAAAAAAAAAAATTACTCCATGCTGCCCCCACCTCTGGAAATCTACTTTCTTTAACACTTTAATTTTTTTTTTAAATTTCTGTAATTTCAAAAAAATATAATTTTTAAGTGATGCATATTAAATTTAATAATTTATTGTAAATTTGTGAGGGGTTTTCCTGCATTGAAATTTTGATGATGCAATAGTGCATCATATCACTATATAGTATAATATTGTAAACAAGTCATTACATGCACATATTCCTGCTGATGCATGCTGGACTTCCCAACAATGTGCAACATGCTCACCTATCTACATTTGCTTACTAAGATCTGTTGGTGAACTTTAACACTGATTGGTCATAACTTGCATTTTGTGTATTTAATTGGAAGGAAATGTAATCACTGTGATTTTAACTCTGCTACACAACAAATGAAACATGCATGAATGCTTTTTAAAATTTTCCTTCTCTTCTTTTCTTATGCTTCCACTATCCCCTTATTTTTATTCAACACCCCTCAACTGCACTCAAGACTACTTCTGCCCCCTTGAATCTTTCCAGTGCCCCCCCGCAAGGTGGTATCAACCACTTGGGGAACCTCGGATAAGAGGAACAAAAGTTCAAGAATCTCAAAAGAGAAATAACGAAAAAGGTAGAAATAAAGGGGAAACAGCACTTTCAGACTTCAAGATACTACAAATGTTATTTTATTACTAAAATAAGGTATCAATGGTAAATACAATTTAGTAAAATCATTAACAATTGAACACAACAAAAAATTTATTAAAACATTACTTCAAGAAGAACTAGTTATTCGACAAGAAGCTAGAAATGCTGGAAAGTAGTTTCAAAGAAATTAGCTTTAGACCAATACCCTACAACAAAAACCACAATGATCTGAACACTGAAAGACAATACGAATGTAAAAGATTACACTATTAAAACCAAAGAAAAGAGAGTCAGAGCAAGGATTTTTATAGATATGGCTAAGGAGAGAGTTCTTAACCAAGTAAGAGATACAAGAAATCATAAAAGACTAAACAGGTCATTTCAGGGAACAAATTTTTTTTTTTAAGTTTTTACACCAACTAAATCAATTCACATAGGGGTGTTTGTTAATAGGGAAAAAGTAAAATGTCACTGACAAGAATCTGATATGCAAAATATGTAGGGAATAAAAACAATTATGTACCATTAAAAGCCTTACCATGGAATAAGTAATCAAAGGATGAGACCAGTTCTCAAAAGAAACACAAACTGATAAAAAAAAAACATGTTATATACTGCCCCAAATCACTAATAATAGGATAAATGAAAATGCAAAATACTCTGAAGTTTCATCTCACACTAACAAGCTGGCAAAGACAGCAGAAGATGGGCACAGTCACCACTGGAGGATTTATGAAAGGCAAGTGCCCTGATATACTCTCAGTGGTACCATGAACTGAGTCAGTCATGTAAAGAAACTTGAAATTATGCTGAGAGTGATTTAAATATCTACACCCACTGACCCTGAGATCCCTATAACAGTCATATACTCCCAAGAGGTCTAAGACAGAAGGTAAGTCCCACATACAGCAAAATATTCATGGCAGCACCTTTTATGCTGGTAGAGAAGTGTCCATTGACTGAGGAAGAAACTAACCAAACCATGGTATAGGAAGGAAAGAAGGAAGGAAGGAGAGAAGGAAGGAAGGAAGGAAGGGAGGGAGGGAGGGAGGGAGGAAGGAAGGAAGGAAGGAAGGAAGGAAAGAAGGAAGAAGGAAACAGAAAGGAAGGGAGGGAGGGAGGGAAGGAGAGAGGGAAGGAGGAAAAGTGAAGAATCAGTTATATAAGAAACTGGTGTCCAGGGAGGTTTGGGAAGTCACACAGGTGGTGAGTGGAACAGTGGAGACAACCATTAATGGGCCTTTTCTAGAGGAAATGGTACTGTTGGTTTGGTACAATTCTCAAAGAATAAAGGTGGAGATGTGGATAGTTTCAGGTTTCATTAAATGTATGTAATTAATGAGCTGTAGATGAAAATTCAAATACAAGGAATTTGGAGAAGCATAGGAAGATTCCAGAGACTGTGGAGGTCTGGCCCAACCTAACCTTGATGAGGAAACTTGGGCAGAGCTTCTTAGACTTTCTCTACTCCCTGCCCACTTTCCCATGGTGGCAGTATTCAAGGGTGTTGCATGGCCTGAGGGCATGTGTCGGGCAAAGTGCCCAAGCTTTGTGTTTAGCACTAAGGCTGCAGTGAAGTTGCGGGGACACAACACAGGCAAACGCGCCAGAAAAGCCTCAGAGTCATTATGCATTTGACTTTTAAAGAATTTTTGGTCACTGTGTCTTCAGAAACCTTTTGCTGTTGCCACATTGTCCGTGATCCCATATGGGGCCATGACCCACAGTTTAAGAAGCACTGCTCAGTGCACCCCCTGGCCAGAGTAGGACAGCTTCTGCTTGCACGATGCCAGGAAGTTCACTCTCTATCCCTGTTAAACTTCACAGACTCGCCCCATCATCTTACCCAATATTCCCGTCTTCCCTCCTACTCACACAACGCTCCATCCAGGCCCCCTGTCTCAGCTGAGAATCAGTTCCCTATGTCACCGACAATGAATTGGGGCCATCCCCCATGGAGCTGCCTCTGCCTCCTCCTCTCTGTCCCTACTAGGGACAGGGCTTCTGTCCCTACCCTCTCCTGCAGTGCAGTCTCACATGAAGGCAAACCCCTCGACATTCTCTCATCTCATGGCATCTGCCTTCTCCAGGGGTTGCCCTCTCAAGTTTGCTCCTCTCTTTCCCTGTCTGGTGCCTTCTCCACTACCTACAAACAAGTCCATGTCTCCCCCGACCTCAAAAATGCCTCCCTTGACTCCTCTACCCCCTCTCACCTCTTCTCCCCTTTTTGGCTAAACTCCCCTTGAACGTGTCTTCCCAAACTGACCCCCTTATCTTTTCCCCAGAGCCTCTTTTTCAAACTTCCCCATTACTGCTGGGAGTCCCACTACCCTCCCAGCTCTGCAGGCTGGCAACCCAGGTGTCATCCTCAACTGGCATTCTCTCTCACCCTCCCCCCTCTATCCAGTAGCTGTCAAATCCTGTCATTTCTATATTTGTAAAATCTCTTATCTATGTCCCCTTCTCTCTTCCAGCACCGTCACCACCCAAGTACAGGCCTTCATCACCTCATACCTAGACTATTGCAATAACCCTGTGACTGGTCTCTCTGCCTCATGTTTCTGTATAAAGGACTTAGCATGTTGCCTGGCCCATGGTAGATGACATGGAAATGCCTATTCCCTTTCCCCCTACTCCAGTCTATGCTCTTATCAAAATCTAACCACATTCCCCACTCTAATGCAATCAACTCCAGGCATTCCCTATTACCTGCAAGGTCAATATAAACTCCTTTCTGGTTTTGACAGCCCTTCATAATCCAGTTCCTTCCTACCTTTCTAGTCTTCTTACACCATCCTCTCCTTCTTGTACTCTGTGATCCAGTGGCACTGATTGCTGTCCTTGGTCCTGCTTGCCCACAACTAAGTATTCACATCTAGCTATGCCTCATGCCGAAATACCCTCCCTTCTTATCTCTTCAAGGCCTCTTCAAAACCCAGCTAAAATCCCACCTACAGCAAGACTTTCAGGATCTCTCTTAATGCTAATCCCCTCTGTTGGTTATCCCCAATTTGCCTGTCTTTAGCTGCACATCATCACTTGTGTGTTGTCTCCCCCCTCACTGAACTGTGAGCACTGAAAGCAGGAACCATCTTGCCTTTCTTTGTTTCCAGTGCTTGGCAGAGTGCCCAGCACATAGTAGGAGCTTAATAGAAGTTTGAGTGATTGACTGATTGGCTTTTGCCTTTGCCATCCCCCTTTTGCCACTGCCATAGTTTATGAGAGAAAAGAAGGCAAGATTCTCTTACAAAGTTTTCTATGGCTACATCAATCCCACCTCTCTGATCACCTGGATGTTTTGAAGCACCTGCTTAAAGAGGTGTTAAAAAAAAAAGTCAGTGTATTTTAAGGAATCACGCTTAGGAAGCAAGCTAAAGTCTGCTACATGACACACCCAGCGCAACAGTTCTGTGGATCTGTTCTCCTTGGTGCAGAATGGATCATAAAATACCTATTTTAGGGGCAGGGACAACTGTGGGAGATAGGAAGAAAGGGATGAAGCAAAGGAGGAAAGGAAGAAAGAAATGAACAAGAGAGTGAGGAAGGAAAAGATGGAGAGAGAGAGGAACGAAGGAAGGAAGGGAGGGACAGTTGGAGAAAAAAAACTTCTGTACCATACCTGTCATGTAGTAAACTGAACTTGTTATGGGGAAAACCCACAGGGGCATGCCTCCATATATGAGGCAGATTCTGCTTCCTGGGGACAGAGCAGAGTGGAAATTCCATTTCATTTGAAGTTTAGTGACCTGGGTTCAACACTGGACTCTTTGTTTACTACCTATGTGACCCTGGGAAACCCCTTTCTCTGCTTTGACACTCAGTTTTCTTATCTGAAAATAATGGAGTGATAATTGATGATCTCTGAGCCTTCTTCCAACTCCAAAAATCAATGATCCTTGGATCAAAGAGGCAAAGGGAAACTATTCCCCCCCCCAAAAATATCTCCTCCTGGTGCCTGAATATCCACAACAAGAACATTTGTCTTTGCCTGTTTGAAATTTTAGGGGTTGTTTTAATCATAGCTCAAGTTCCTTTAGAGCTTGAAGGTTTATAAAGCACACCCTGGCCAAAGAACCTAAGAGTAAGTTATGCAAGAATTCTCCTGGCCATTGACAAATGAGGAGATGGAGGCTTGATCTCTCATGGGCTTCTTGCTCCTAGAACAGAGGAGAGAGCAGAGCTTGGTCCAACAGCAGGAAACTTCAGCTCAACAAAAGAAAGGACATTCCAACTATTCCATAATGGAATGAGTTCTCTCAATAGGGAAAAAGTCTCCCATTTCTGAACATGTTCAAGGAAAGGGAGACCCCCCCCTTCTTATTTGTAACATGGGGACTTGTCATCTTTGAGGTCAAGAGGGTGGATTTCTGATGAATCATTTTAGCCACCAGGACATGTTTTGTAGGTATTTAGTAGGAGTTGGATTACTTTAGCCTTCAGAGATGTGTGGCACAATTTCCCCCATTTCCTTACATAAGCTGCACCAATCACTCATTCAGAGTTCCTTAAATTCAACCTTTCTGATTTTCTCGTGGAATTGGCCCAATTATGAATTTCATAATAAACTTTCCACTTCCATACACAAATTACATAACTCAGCCATTTGTTCAAACATTTCTTTGAGGCATAATGTTGACTCACTTGGATGGCACCCACAGAAGACCTTTGGATTCCACTACTAGAACTCAGAACTAACAGGAACCATCTTGGCAAATCACTGCAGATTCAATAGGTCCAGTGTTGTGTACCTATTGTCAAATTTTACTATTGTTCTGTGACTCAACAGCCATGAAATAATGTGAGGCAATAGAGTCAAGAATATCTGGATGTCTGTGACCTCTTTGTCATGGACTCTGCGAATGTTTATTGATCCTCTTCAACCTTTTTGGCAAGGAATCCGTCTACATATTTGATTCAAATTAATCTTTCCATAGAAGTCTAAGGGTACTGAGCTCTGTGTTTCATTAGTATTATGAAGATTTTTGTTAGGTTAAGGGTAGGGTCAAAACTACATACCCCATTTTAGCCTGTGGTTCAGTCATTTCAGTTGTGTCCAACTCTGTGACCTCATTTGCGGTTTTCTTGTCTAAGATACTACAATGGTTTGCCATTCCCTTCTCTAGCTCATTTAATATATGAAGAAACGGAGGCAAACAGGGTTAAGTGACTTGCCCAGAGTCACACAGCTAATAAATTTCTGAAACCACATTTGAACTCAGATCTTCCTGACTTCAGGTCTGGAGTTCTATCTACTGCCACCTAGCTGTACCATTTTAGCCTAGCTAAATAGGTGAGAATCTGTCTCAATTAACCAGTCATCCATGAGATTTAGAATAAGTATTAAAAGACCTTTTAACTGGAATACAACTATACAATAAGAGAGAAGGACCATGCCCCAGAAATCATCTACATAAAGAGCTGTGCCAGAAATTGTAACAAGTGTAAATTTCCAACACATCCTGGTGCAGGAAGTAGAGGAAGGAGAGGCCTCTACTTGGGCGCTTGCCCTTAGAGACCAGGCGACTCAGTCTAGGCTTCCTCTGCAGGACAGCCCTTCAAGCACAAGGAGACTTCTAGAGCTGGCAAGGGACTTTAGAGTTCACCTAGTCCTACCCCCTTATTTTAATGGATGAACAAATAGAAACCTTTTTTGTCTTTCCTCTGGGGCCACAGAACTCATTAATCCCTCTTCTCCCACCCAAGGCTGCCAGATGACTTCTACCCCATTCCTGAATAATGCCTCCATTAGGCTGCCAAGACTCAGGATAAACACACTAGGTGTGTTTTTCACTTCATTCCTCTGACCTTTCCTAATGTACTCCTTGACGCCCAATCAGCCTCTCGGCCCAGGAGTTTGGAGGATCCATATATATGCTCTTCCTCCTTTCTTTAGACCATCCAAGAAAAGCATCTTGATGTTCCACACTTCACTTCTGAATACATTCTCTGAGCCAAGAACAAGATTCTTCTGCAGATAGGTTAGTGTTTTAAGCAACAAATGGGAATCTGACTCATCTCAGAGATTTAGGAACATCCTTCAGCTGGAGCCATATGGTCTGACCCCCTGTTACAAGAGCTGCTCCCCATAGCCCACAGGAAGGTACAACAAGGGAGCAAAAGATGGTTAATCCTTCGGTCCAGTGCCAAGAACATTCCTGTGATTCAGAGCAGAAAGAGGGTTGAGCTGGGAGACCAGAGACATGGGCTTGAATCCTGGCCCCCAGAATTCTGAGCTGGGGGAAACTGAGCAAGTCCCCTAGATTCTCAGAATCGATTTTTTCACGTGTAAAATGGGGACCATCCCAATGCACACCAAGATCACAGGATCACTTTGGGAAAGTGTCATTAAAATATCAGTTATTTAAATTTAACACACAAACTGAGCTGAAGGGAGTGTCTATTGAGAGAAAAATCCCATATCTGCTAGAGTGAGGATGTGCAAGGCCATGTTGCTAGAGGTGATGGAGTACAGAAGAAAGACCACAAGCCTAAGGCCATAGGAGTCTCCCTCAACTGAGAGGCAGGAAGGACCTGGAAAGAAGGGGAGTCATACCATTGCCTTCAGTACACAAGAGAGGAAATGGAGGTCAGAGCAAGGAAGGGGCTTGTATAGGTTCACTCAGGTGAGAAGTGGCACCCAAGCAATCTGACTCCAACCCACTTTCCATTGCAAGAAGGTAGAGAGTAAAATCCAGCCTGGCAGGTTAGATGCAAATTCTGAGTAGCTGTAGGACCCAAAGCCTCAGGTTCCTCATGTACAAAAATAAGGATAACGCCACCTGTCATGCTTCACCACAGGGTTGTGTAAGGATCAAATGAGATGATGAATATAAAGAAGGCCTTCACGAGCCGTCAAGTGGCATGGCAATCTCACCACCACCAAGTGGGCAGGCTGTCTCTATTTCCTTATTTATAAAATGGGCACAATCCTCCTCACCCCACCTACCTGACCAGGAAAGAGCTCAACTGTCACTACTGTACTGAATCCCTGCAAAGGGAGCATGGCACAGCCCTTGTCCTCAGGAGCTTACAGTCCATGGGGGAGAGATGGCATATCTGTCCCCTGGGCCTGAACAAAATATTTCTGCAGAAGGTATTTGTAGTGGTTCCATGTGGGAAAGAAAAGGAGCATTTATTAGGAGGCTGCGGTACAGCATTCCAATAGTATCCAATCTCATCCTCAGTGCTATTGTCACTTCCATTTTACATTAGAGGAAACTAAAGTATACAGAGGTTGTAACTTGCCCAGGATGGGAGGTTGGCTTTGATCTCAGGTCTTCCTGACTCCAGGCCCACCATGCCATCCCCTGCACCACCTACTTACCTCTAGAGATAGAAAAGAGTCCTGTAGTATGTGGAGCTGTAAGGACAGGATGACTAGACCACAGAACAGGGACAAAGAGTGACCTGTGACCCAACTTGGGGCCTTAGTCATAGACTGGCTGTCAACAACAGGCCTAATCACTGATGGGGTCCCTTCCTTGCCTGTCCCACCTGCTTCTCCAGAGCTTCTAAGACAGAGTTCTTTTTTCTCTAGGCTGCTGAAATCTGCTGAGGAAGCTTGGGGCTAGACGGGATGTCAGAAGAGACAAGTCATAGCCTTGCCCATGGCAGAATTCTCTCTAGGAGAATCCTGACAAACTGCAGGGCAGACTTTCCTAAGGATCCCAGAGAGAAGAGATGTTCATGTCTCTCTTCCTTCACAAAGCTGGGGAGATCTTCTGATGCCAGAGCCAGGGCTCATGCCTCCTGCTACCTTCCACAGACTAAGTCAGAGTATCACAGCAGGGAGGATGCTGAGCTACAAGGAATGTGAGAGGCATGGAGTCCAGCCCCCCACCTCATTTACATGACAGAGAAAGGAGGAGGCTCAGAGGGTAGGAAATGGCCCAGGTCTCAGGCAGGATTTGAACTCAGGGTGATCTCCCTGACTACAAAGACAGCACACTATCCACAACACCACACTGCCTCTCATCACTGAATCTCAGTTGACTACTCTGTAAAATGGGGATAATAGTACTTGAAAGGCAATGCCAAAGAGAGGGAAGCCTCTGTGCTAGGAGAGGGAAGGCATATCTCGAGGTTTCCTCCCCCTCATCCTCCTGTGCTGCTGTGAGATAGCTCTGGCTCAGGAAGCATTTCCACTATGTCGATCTCTGAGCAGGGCATGTCAGGAACGTGAGACCCTGGGCAGCTGGTTCTTTCCTGGCACACCCCCAATACACCAGAAGCCAGGTACCAGCCAGTCCTTCCTTTGCCACTTACCAGCCATGGAATAACAGACCCTCAGTTTTCTGTTATGAAAGATTGGGGTAATAGCACTGGAATGAGAATGACTTCTAATGATGCTAACTCACATTTCTAGAGGGTTTTACAGACTAAAAAGTACTGTCCTTACAACTGTCCTGTGAGGTCAATGGAACACCATGAGTGAGCCTTGGATGTAGAGCCAGGAGCCCTGGGTTCAAATCCCAACTCTGCCAGTTGGTAGCTGTGTGACCTTGGGCAAGCCCTTTCTTTCTCTAGGACTCAGGGCTCTCTCTACCAAATAGAACCAATGAGCCCTGCCTGTCTACTTCCCAAGGTAGTAGGGGCGGGGGGAGGAATTCTGCCAGCTGTGATGCCCTCTAGGAAAGGCATTATTGGGAATTGGGACAATGCCCCTCATGACCCTGCAGGGCAGCCCCACCCCTCACTCATGCCACCCAAATACAAATTCTGGAAGGACTCTGGCTGCCCATCCCTCACACCCTACGCCTGCCCTGGAGAAGAAAACAAGAGGTTTCTTCAAAGCCTTTACTTAATCAGCCACAAATCTCCACTTTGCTTTCCTTCCCCTTCCCTGGATGCGACACAGGAGGCATATTAAGTGGGGGGCCACATTCATCCCTGAGGAAGGTGGGTCCACAATGCTCGGCTTTGTCCCATGAAATAAAAGGGGTAGCCACAATTACCAGCAATTTTACCCAGGAAGTACAGCATAGGCATTGTGAGAAATGTCCCAGCCAGCCCTGTGAATAATTACAGCGTCCACCAGAAGGAGTAAGGTTTTCAACGAGCAGCACTTAGCTTAATTGGACATCTGAAATGTTGTATTTGTACAAAGGAAAGGTGTGTGGGAGATTAGCCAATCCCAAGCAAAGCCACAGAGATGCTGCTTGGTAGCTAATGTCCGGCTGTGTCCAGGTGGCTGAGGCGGGGGCAGGGTTGGGGATGGGGGTGGCTTCCTCTGCTATTAGTCCAGTGGAAGCCTCATTTTGTGGAAGAAAACTCGGAGCCTGATCCCCAGCCCAGGCCTCCCTGATATCCTGCCCTGGGGTACCCAAGGAGCTAACAATTAAGCTACCATGGAGACAGTAAGGCCAGGTAGACACTTGTCAGCCAGCAGGGTGACCCTGGAAAACAATCACTTAACCTCCCCAGACTCTGAATGTAGGGAACAGTAACACCTGCGCTACCCGCCTGGCTGGGTTGCCAGGGGCACCAAAGGAAACAAAGCCCATCAAACAACTTGCGTATGACAATAATGCTCACGTGCTCTTTTGTCTTTCCAATAGAGCTCGGACAGAAGTGGCCTCTAGGTGAGTTGTCCTCCTCTGACTTCCCTTTTCTTCCTAATGTTGGGTGCACCAGGGCCCAGGTGGACAAAATAGCTGCTCTGTCCAACTGAAGCAAGGCCCTGGGATGGGAACTCATTCCCTGAGGGCAGCATCAGGTCCATGAGGAGATGTGCCAGGATGCTGCTCCCCCCAGATGGGGGTGAGGGCTGACATTCAGGGGACTGGGAAAGAGGTGGATCTGCCAGATAGAGCCAAGGAGCTGGGAAGGAAGAGCTCACTCTCACACACAGCAATGACAGGATACCCTTGGAGGGGCCTCATGAGGCTGGAAAGTGCCCACGGGCACGACTATGGAGGCCTAAGAACAATTAAATTCACTATCATAACTATTTATTAAATCTTTGCTCTGTGCAAAGCCCTGGGGACCCACAGATGAAATGCGGCACAATCCCTTGCCCTTCCAACAGAAAGGGTACAAAATGTGATAGAAACAAAGATGAGATGCAGGTCAATTGCTCCAGAAAACCTGACCAGGGATGGGGGAAGCGGAAGGGGAGGAAGATGAAGAGAGATAGAGAGGATGGAAGGCCAAGCTTCTGGAGGGGATGGGAGATAGTGGAAGGAAGTGACCACACATAGGAAGTCTGGGGTGCCCAAGGAGACAGGCCACCACAAGGAATGAGCATTGGTGACTATACTGAACTCACTGGGAGAAAAGGGGCTCAAGACAGGCATCCTCATTCTGATGGGGAGAGTGCTGGTGCCTTGAGGAGAGAAGAGGTTTTCTGCCGAAGCTACCTCCAAAGAGTCAATCAGTGAAGGGTAAAAGGAAGGGCGGGGCAGCAGGCAAAGTCCATGGATGGGAAAGCACCAAGTCAAGGTGGATCCCATCAGTAAGTGGGAGGAGTCTGGAAAACAGGGTGAGACGGGAGAGAAGGGAGTCAAAGTCGGATTCTCAGAGCCACAAACGGGATTCTAGCATCATCACATGATAGAAGTCACTGTTTGTGCATGTGTATCTGTGTATGCACGTGTGCGTGTGTGTACATGTTTGTGCATGCACATGTGTGTGCACATGAGCATACACATCTCTGCCTGGCTTGTGTCTTTCCACGTGTATTCCTAGGTACGCTCCTGTTCACGTGCACACACGTGTACACTTGTGCCTCCATCATTTACCAATTTGTCTCCTGGAGCTCTATTTATGGAGGGCTTACTTACTGCATGCTCCATTTACTTGCAATTTTTGTGCAAATTATGTGAGAACAACAACCACCCCCACAACGACCCTAGTGGCACAGAGCCCTGTGCCAATTAGAAGAAATCGCTGTTTAGCAGGAGAGATGACCCCCCACCTCAGAATTGTTATTTCCCTCCCCCCAATAGGATCACAAGGGGAAAGGGAGGAAAGGGAAGGTGGGGGGAAGGAGGGACAGGACAGGGAGAAGAGGGGAAGGAGGAGGGAGTGGGGGGGAAGCTACCCTGCTTGGGCTACAAGAGTCACCAATGAGAAGTCATCCGCAGAACCAGACACTCCAAAGTTCAGCGGGCACCAGTCAAACCCCCGAACAAGAAGGCATCCAACAGGGGCATGTGGAGGGGGATCTTTCTGGACGGTTCCATTTGATCAGTGTCTACCATGTGCTGGACACCACACTAAGGGCTGGGGACACAAATGAGAATCCTGCCTGCCCCCAAGGAGCTTAGACTACGGTGAGAGAAAGTACCTGGCATCAAGCTGATACAACATAGATGAAGAAGAAGAAGTGAGGGAAGGGAGCCCTGCTGCTGTCCCTGGTTGCCAGGACAGCTCCCCCAGGGACGGGGCTCCAGGCCTTTGTGGACATCGAGCCCTCTCAGAAGTAGCAGAATCAGTGGTGATGCCAAGCCCCAGGCCTCCCTCTACTGCCAAAGACCCCGATTGCTCAGCTCAGTCTGTGATCCTTGGACCACTCTAGCTGAAAAATCCACCACCTCCCACCAGGCCCATACCCTGAGTTTCCCCATCCTGGGAGCACCTGCCACAGTCTGTATTTCCCTGGCAGAGCCTTCCAGAGTCTGTCACCTTCCCATCACGAGGAGGTCTCCATTCTTCTAAAGACACGGCGCACAAGCAAGCGTGACGTTGTAGCTGGAGAATGATGGGGCAGGACTGGTACCTCTGGAGCCTCCCTCCTCCTTCTCCCTCCCACTTCTTAGCACCCTCCTCTTACAGGAAGCAGGTTAGACACTCAGAGTGCCCTGCCCCTTTGAATGGGCACTGTCCCTCATTCTGGGAACACTGTGCCTCTGGGGCACAACATGAGAACCTGAAGACATGTGAGCTCCATTTCTAAAAAAACAAGGCTCAGTGTCAACAGATGCGGACCTTGGCACTTTTCTGAACATAGGGAGAAAACGTGTAGGATAAGAAACGCAGAAAAACTCTGGTTTCTTCTGTTCTTTGAGGTTCTTCTTCCTTCTGGGCAGCAGAGGGAATTTTCAGCCCCAGGAGACGCCTCAGCCGGGCCTGACCCAGGGAGACTCCAAAGCTCTGGGCTTAACTGGCTAATGCCAGGGAGACAGCACCAAGACCAGAGAAGCCTGGAGGCCAGACTCTTCAGGAAGGAAGGAGAGGGGAGTGGGCTGTTTATCCTGGAGAAGAGCAGACTGAAAGGGCACAGGAGAGCTGTCTGCCATCAGCTGAAGGGCTGCTACATGGAAGACACCAGACTCACTTGATCCCAGGGGCAGAACCAGGAAGGGGGTTGAGGGGAAGGGAGGAGGGAGGGTTGGGGCATCTCAGAAAGAAAGTTTCCCAACCACAAGAGCTACCAAAAATAGAACAGATTGCTTTGCAAGGGGTGAGCTCTCTGTCACCAGAGGTCTTCAAGCAAAAGCTGGACAGTCAGTTTTCAAGGCTATTACAGAGGGAATTCTGATCCAGGTGTGAGTGGGATGGGATGCCTTTAAAGTCCCTTCCTACTCAAGAGCCTGTCATCCAATGATCCTTTGGTATTACTGCCCTAAGCACACAGATGAGACCTGGGTCTAGTAATTTATTAATCATTTACTTATAGGCATATTTATTAATAATTAATTTATTAATAATAACTCATATTTTCTTTCAAGGTGACTTATTATCTCCATTTTATAGATTAGGGATCTGAGGGTGACTTCAGGTGGCTAAAGGCCTAGGTAGCAAAGGTTTACCAGGCTTTGCACCGAGGTCTTACTGACTACAAATCCAGGGCTCTTACCACTAGACTATCTCACTGTGCTGAGCACCCAGAAGGCCCTAAATAACTGAATGACTGAATGCTATATGTCACTTTGGTTCTGACCTTTTGAATGCCAGGGATTGTAAACCAGGCAGGCAAAGCCCTGAGAAAGTCCTCAGAACTTGCCACAGACCCTGGAGAGAGATTGTCTGACTTGGTCCCTGGGCCCCTCTCTCCTCTGTATCTTCTCCTGACCTCTCCAAACCTCTTACGGTAAAAGGACCACAAACATGCCTCGTGGCACCTTCAGGTTTTGTCTGATTCTTCATGACTCCACTTGGGGTTTTCTTGGCAAAGATACAGGAGGGGCCTGCTACTTCCTTTTCTCATTTTACAGATGAAGAAACTGAGGCAAACAGGGTGAAGTGATTTGCCCAGGATCACACAGGTAGCTAGTGTCTGAGGCCAGATTAAAAAACAAGTTTTTCTGAGTCCAGGCTTTTGCTCTGAGCACTGCACCACCTAGCCGCCTGCCTTAGGGTTTACAGTTTGTAAACCATAACACATCCTGTATCTCTAGAAGTCAGCAACACCTGGGGAGGGAAGTACTTGACACAATCTGAGAATAAGCAAATGGAAGGCCAGAAAGTTAAGAGATTTGCTAAAGTCACAGTGGTAAAAATGGTTCCAGTCTAGATTTGAATCCAGGTCTTTCTGACTCCAGTGCCAATTCACTTCCCAGCACCTCACACCATCTCATTAAAAAAAGTTCCTGATCCCCTTCCTCTTCTCTTTGCTTGTCTTCCACTCTTCCTCCAACAATCTCTTCCAGCTAGGGCCCAGCGTGCAGATTCTAAGCAACCAGGAACAGAGGGAAAGAAGCCTGCAGAGATCGGGGCCTAAGGTTGGGTAGTTTACCCATCAAGGTACTATGATGGGAAGCTTGGCTGTTAAATGACTATAATGTGAACTCTATACATCAACAATCCTCCTAATAATAACCAACACATGAAGCCCTTGAAGGCGGGCAAAGCACTTCATAAATATCACCTCATTTGACCCTCACAACCACATTAGGTGGGCCAGTGCTCCTATTATCAATATTTTACAAATGAGGAAACTGAGGCACAGAGAAGCATCACTGGCCTAGGGCCACACAGCTGGTAAGGGTGTGAGATTAGAATTCAGCCTAGGCCTTCCTGACACTCTAATCACCTCTCCACATAACGGACTTCTGAAAATGAAGGAATCCTTCCTATTTGTGTCATTCTGGGGAAGGACACTGCCAACTGCCCAGTGAGCTGGCTGCTCTTCACATTGTCCAGAAACAGCCCAGAGGTTGCTTGATGATGCCAGCAAAGCCTTTGAAATGCTGGGCATTTCTCCAAGTCAGGCTCCTGCTTGGGCCAAAAGCATTTGCCTTTCTGTCGGGATCTGAAGGGCACCCAAGAGACAGAGTCACCCAGAAATAGCCTCTCCTCAGCTTCTTCAGCCCTGGAAAATCCCACAGCACTCAGTCCCTTGGGGTTTTTTAGGGGCCAAATGGAGAACACTAATTCAGAAAGAGAAACCCTGGCGCCATAAGGAGATTCAAGTCAACTTAATAGATACAAGGTATCAAGGACCCAATCATTAGAGCCACAGTTAATCCCTCCCAGCTCAGACCAGGATTCAGCCCCATGATGGCATAAAGCTCTGGCTGGTCCATGACAATCAATGACGGCTCTTTCTCAACCCAGGGTGGGCCACATGGGTCTTGGGCCTGGGTCTCGGGCCATGCTGTGGTTTGGTTTGGTGTTGGTTTGTTTTCCCTTTGTGCCTTGAATAGACCATCCCACTGAGCCCGAGGGCTGGACCACATCAAGTACTAGCTTCCCACAAGAGCCAAGTTTTCCAGTGAATTAAACTGAGGTTGGGCTGGAAGGACAGGGAAGGCCAAGTTATGCAAGTCAAGGTGATCACACTTTCAGCCCATGAATTGTTCAGAGCTCATGGGAAGTCATCTTGTAAATACAAAGTAGCATTATTAACTTCGTACTTCATTTGCACAAGATCGTCTTGTTCCAAGGCAATTAAAATAACATCTTTGATTAGATGAAATCAAATATCTAATGGGTTTCTGCATTTAGAAGCTAGATGTGTCGGAGGTTTTTGCTAATCAAAGTTGGGTTTTGACATATTTGGGGATGGATGGATGAATGTTGGCTGGCAGTTTTGTAAATGTATTAAGTGTTATATATGTTCAAAGTCACATTGGCAATCTCTGTAAAAATGGCCTAGCTCTCAACCCGGGGAAACCCAGCAGAATGGGAGTGATGTTCAGAGGTACATTTCACAGAGCTTATATACTCAACAGTAGAATAATTCCCATGCTGTCAAAGGGCCTTCAAAGCCATCTGCTAAGGTGTCTGGGCTCCAAGCAAACAGGCCTTTAGAAACCTTTCTCTCAGGGCCCCACTCATCCTACCGACCCAAACAGAATGAACGAGAGTCTTAAACACTTGCTGTGACACTCTTGGGAGGCTCAGCACTTGGCAGACTTTTCAATACTGTATTCAGATGAGTTATAAGCAGCCCCGTTGTCATATGTGGGGCTTTCTGCCAGGCCAGTGAGGCAGACAGAGCATGAGGCTGGGGTTCAGGTTAGCCCTAGAATCAGAGTCAAGAGAGGTGAGTTCAAATTCCATCTCTGTCACAAAGAAATTTATTTAGATAGCTCAATGTTTACGTAAATTCATTGAAGCCTAACAACCCTGGGAAGGAGAAAGGCTATGGGGCACTGTAGTTAGCAAGCTGGCCTCAGGGACAGGCCGACCTGAGTTCAAATTTTTCTGATCCATCCTGGCTGAGTGTCCCTGAGAAATCACAATGGAAGAGATGATAGGCAGCATCAGTGGAGGGAGCATCCTCACCAGCATATTCCTGCACCAAATGAAATCACAAGTCTGGTCCAAAAGCTATAATTAGGACACCTGGGTTCTAGTATAAGTTGCCAGATGGCTCAGAGGGAGCCAATTTCTTCTTTGGGGGCTCAGTGTGTCTATCCGTAAAATGGGGTGATGGGAACCTCTGAACTAACACATGCTAGCCTGTGCTTTCATGTCATTTCTAGTAGGAGATTTTCTGTTCTTTGTTCTAATGTCCATCCCAGAACTGAGAGGTTTCCAGGCTCTGGCTGTATGCTCTCAGGTCCCTTCCAGATCTGATCTCCTCAGTTCCATGTCTAAACTCTAACTTCTGTTTGCTCTAGTGATATTCCTTCTGGCTCTGACATGTGCTGTTCCAAGATCCTTCCAACCTCTGATCATTTCTCTTCTGAGCTCTCACACAATTTCTTAAGTGATGCTCTACAATGTGTGTGTGTGTGTGTGTGTATGTGTGTGTGTAAGGCAGAGGCAGAGAAACAGAGTCAGAAAGAGGGAGACAGAGAGACAAAGACAGACAGAGATAGACAAAGTGCCTCTAGCATCGAATGTTGCCTTTACACATACAAACATCCACAATGTGGCCTTCTTTGAAGTCCCTTACTGCCATATCCAGTTGCTAACCAAGCCTCAGCCTTGGGTCATTCCCACCTTTGCCCCTCCTCAACAACGCTGGAGAAAATCATGAAAGCATGTTGACTGGTTCCACTATAAACTTATGTTACATAGTTTTAGCTGGGCCCTCACTGCAGCAAGGCATTCCATTATAGCTTCCTAAATGACTAGACATCAAAATCAGCACAGAGGCTTCTCCAAACCTTTTGATCCTTCCTCAAACCTGCTATATGCCCCTCTACCACCAATGAGAGCTCCACTGTCTCCTCCTTCACCTCTGTCTTACTGGAAGAGCTGGCCCTGCTGCTCACCAAAGTAAGCTCCTCAACCTGCACAAGACATTCCATTCCGTCCCAACTTTTGCCACCACTACCCCTCAATCATCCCACACTCATCTTTAAATATGTCCCTTTTTCTGGTCCCCCCACCCCCACTGTTAACAAAGATGACCACTCCTCCCCCAATCCCAAACGCCTTCATCCCTGTTACCTATTGTCCTGTATCTCCCCTCCCTTATAATTGATTTTTCTATTCTTTCTTCTCACTCTCTTCTTAACTCTTTGCTGTCTGATTTCCAGTCTCATCTTTCAATGGAAACTACTCTATCCTCCCTACTGTCCTTCCGCTGCTGCCAACTGGCTCTCCTCCGACTCCTTGGCTCCATCCACTTTCAGGCTATGCCCACTAACAGGAGGAGTTCCCCAAAGCCCTGTCCCTTCTAGGGAAGACTTGGGGCATATTTTTAGACACACAAATAGCTGTGTATATATTTATTGGCTGGAAATTGATCCCAAGACCAATTGGTTAGGTCTACTAGGGACCAAGGGAGTAGAAGAAAACAGGGCAGGTGGGCCATGTTATGATGTCAAACAAAGCAGAGTCCAGCTTGGAGCAGGTACAGACCTTTCCCCTTAATGGGCCACAAGTCAAGGAGGGAAGGAAGAGCAGCCAGTCCTCTTGGGCATTCCCAGCTTTGAGCTGACCCGGGAACAGGATGGCCTCGATCACTATCCCCATCCCCACCATCACACTCACTATGAAGCTCAGAAGCTTCATTGCATGGTCCATGTGACAGCAGCCTTGTGAGCACGACAGCCCCTGCGTGGTGGCTTCTTGCCTCCCTGGCTCCCATCCTTAGCAGAGCAGCCTAGGAATCAGAGGCTGGAAGGGAGCCCAGCACATACAGAGTCCAAATCTCTGCTCCATGTTTTGTGTTTTTCTGCCACCCCTAAATGTGGGAGACACTGGAAGCTCAGGAAGCCAGTAGCTGCCAGGGCTGCTAACGACAAGTCACAGCGCCGACGTGGTCCCCCCCGCCCCGCCTTGTTTGCCACCAGGCCAACAGGGGTCAGCCCCTCAAATGACCCTGCCAGGCCCTAGTCTTGTTGTTGTGGGGGCAGCACCCTGGTGCTTGGGGTGGGGGAAGGTTCCAGCAACCAGAGAAAATCTTCTGTGGACAGCTGAGAATAGAAAGTGTTCATTTTTATTCTGACAATTTCAGCAGACTTTTACAATGTGTATTTTTATTTTGGCTCCTTAGAGGAATAAGGGTCCCAAAGTCTTACTGCTTTGTGGTTTAAATAACAGAGCTGGAAATGCCCAGCAAGCCCCTCAGAACAGAAACCTTCATGTTATCTTGGATGCCACCTTTGATTGCTACATCAATGTCAATAGACCTGGCTGATTCTACTTCTGCAACTTCCCATAAATGGTCCCAGAGCCCCTCCCAGAGTTCAAACCCTTGCCATCTCTCCCCTGGACTTCTCAAAGACCTCTTTATTGGTCTCTCTGGCATCAGCCTCTCCTTTCTCCTATCTGTCCTATACAAAGTTGCCAAAATCATTCTCCTGAAGGACCCAAGTAGCTCCTCACTCCAGAACCTTCAGTGACTCCCTTTTGGCTCTGGGATTAAAAAACAAATCCCATGGTCTGGCACCTAAGGACCTCCGTATGCTGACTCTACTGAACCTTCTCAAACTTTCCCACCTCAGCCAGACTGGACCCATCTTTTTGCCCTCTCATGCCCCCTCTTGCCTCTTCACCTCCTGAAAGGGGAAAGGAAGAGGCAGCGGGATCAGATGCCAGGGCCAAGCATATATGTATATATGAATCATGAAGGAAGCCAGGGATTCTAAGAGATGGAGGTGAGAAGGGAGAGGATCCCAGGCATGGGAGACAGCCAATGCAGAGACATGGAGACAGGAGTGAGAATGTATAGCTGAACAGCAGCATGTTTGGAGGAAGAAGAGAGAAATGGGAAGAAGGGAAAGGTAAAGAACTCTTGAGTGCCAAGTCCATGGCTGTATAGTGGACCCCAAGGTAACAGGGAGCCAGTAGAACTTATCAAGGGAGGAAGGAAGTGATATGTTCCTGGTCACTCCCTCCCACTGGCTTGCCTCTGTAGTTCATCAGAAAACATTCACATTACCCCCCCATTGTCCCATTCTAGTTCTGTACCACTGGAAGTTATAACCCTCTCATTCCTCCACAGCCCCTGGGCCTGGCTTCCCCATGTTGAATAGCCACAACTATAGGCCTTGGGAAAGGGCCATCAGCAGAGCTTACAGGGCTGGATCAAAGAGGTATTTACTGTGGCTCACAAGGCCAGATGTCTATGGGCACACCTCTGCTGGGGGAGCTGGAGGATAGGCAGCCTCTAGACTGGGGCTCTGAGAAGGAGAAGGATTTAGGCAGGCTTGAGTCCTCAGAAGCTCAGCCCTGAGTGAGACCCTGAAGCCATAGGTGACGGGGGTGCTCCCACACCTTGACCTTCTGTGTCATCTCTGGCAGCCTCAAGGTGGGTCAGAAGGGACACAGTACAGAACCAGTTAGGGGAGAGACATCTGTGTGTCTTGTGCC
Source organism: Potorous gilbertii (assembly GCA_028658325.1). NCBI lineage: Eukaryota > Metazoa > Chordata > Mammalia > Diprotodontia > Potoroidae > Potorous > Potorous gilbertii. The sequence continues at coordinate 670,185,733 of CM053770.1, forward strand.
TTTACAGTCACTACTGAAGAACAGATTCTCTTATTCCAAGGAGATCAAACACAGATGTAAATATTCCAAAATGTTCATAGAAGCATTTTTTGGTGCAGGAAAAGAAGTGGAAACAAAGCGGGTCCCCACTACCTGGGGACTGTCTGGAGAGGAAGCCGAGACTGTATGAATGTAATGGAATGTGACTGGGAAGTAGGAAATGGTGGGTCTGAGAAACTCAGAGAAATGCAGGAAAAGCTGCATGAACTGATACAGGAAAACAAGCAGAACCAAGAGAACAAATACACAAAGATGACGAGAGAGTAGAAAAGCAAATATCAGTAAAAGTCCCAAGAGCCACGAGTGAAGAATGCCTCCTCCATCTCTGGGACTGAGGACCAGAGGCAGTACCAGAAGGCTCAGCCTTGGACTTGGTCTGGCATCTTGTCCCAAGGCAGGATTCAATCTGGAGCAGGGTGGAAATGAGCGCAGCAGAGACAAAAGGCAGCAATCACCCATGGTTAAAACCTCAACTGGGAGAAGCTGTGTGGATGGATTTGCTGTTTGTGTTCAGATGGAGATTTCTCACAAAGCCCATATGCTTCCATTCTCCCTACGCCCCCAGATCCACTCCTTGGCCAAGTCTCGCCAATTCTTCCTTCGAAGGCTCCCATGTAGCTGCCCTTTCTTTCACTCACCTGGCTGTCAGTACCCTGGTTCAGGCCCATGGCACCTCTCCCTTTCACCCCCAGCCCAAGGGCATGGGCAGCAGGGAGGCTTCCTGGCCAGCAGAGCTTTGTGTGGCGGTATGCTCCAAGAGGCTCCCCAAGGTCAGGGAATCAGTCAAGCAGGTCACATTCCCCAACAGTCATGAACCTCTTCTACATGCAAGGAACACAGTTCAAGATGCTTCAGCAACAGACAAACATGAAACAGTGCCTGCCCTTGAGATGCTTACATTCTTCTGAGATAGGAACCCAAGTCCAGTGCCAGCACCTTTGCACTCTCCTACCTCAGTGGGCAAAGAAAGCAGCCCAAATTCTGGGAGGTGGCTGGGAAGACCCCACTTGTCCACTGGTGCCCAGCCTGCCGAGCCTGCCTGGTCTGCCACTAGGACCCTCACAAGGTGGAGTCGAGCAGTGACTGAACCTCGCAGGAGTGGGAGAGGGAGGGCTGGGTTCACCCCCAATAACAAGGGACAGAAAGAGAGAAGAGTGGTGAGGGGCCTTAAAGGTCCCAGCACAGCTGACGGGCCAACGAGCATGCCAAGAACTCCTTTGAATCGCTGTTCAATCCATAAGTGTTTATTTAGTCCCTGCTATTTGAAAGAATGGGCATCAGGAGGATACAAAGAGGAAAAAGGAAGCCAGTCTACCACCAGGAACTTCCAACTGTCTGTGAAGGGGTGACAAAATACAGGAAAATGGAAGGGGCAGAGAATGCTACTAAATAAGGAGATCATCCATCAATGGAGACACACCCTGGCGTGGAGCAGATTTGGAGGCAGAGGTGAGATGGAAGAGCAGAGAGATAGGACCATAGCATGAGCCAAGAAGCAGTGAACCCCTTCCACTGTACACAGGGAGGGGGGGGGCTGACAATTACCTTCTCAAACACGAAAGAGCTAAAACCAGGCTGTGACACAGAAACATGAGCTAAAAAATGACTGTCCCTGGTGGGGGCATACTGCTTGCCTAAGTCTCTGGTTCAGCTCATCAGTGCTATCCTGCTGAGAGGGACTGCTCAGAAAGTCACCTCAAAGAGCCAAGGTAGGAACCTTCAGGGACAACAAGGCCCTGCTTAGACAGGAAGTGGGGCTGTCCCTGGAGTCTGGCTACATATGGGGTGCCCAGCACCCACCCCTAACCTCAGGAGCATACAGCTTGGGGCTGTCTGCAGGGAGCAGAGGCAGGGGAGGGACAGCATACAGGGGTGGGGAACCTGTTGCCTCGAGGTTACACAAGGCCCTCTAGGTCCTCAAGTGTGGCCCCCTGACTAAATCCAAACTCCACAGAACAAATTCCCTTAATAAAAGGATTTGTTCCATGAAACCTGAACTCAGCCAAAAATCCACACCTGAGGACCTAGAGAGTCCCATGTGGGCTCAAGGCTGCAGGTTCCCCACCTCCGGGCCTGTCTCCTTGCCTGCTCATCAGAACCTGGGTGGGGGGTAGGTGAGCCACGCGGCCACCAGTAGGAAGACATCACTTCCTGAGAAATCCTCCTCCATCTGTCATTTTTAGATCCTGCTGGTGCCACCTCCTCGTTCCCTCCCTCCCCGCTCCGCCTATACCCCTCACACTGTTGCCGGCATTGCTTGGCCAAACTGCTCCTCTGTGCTTCCCGCATTCCATCCTCGAGGGTCCAGATCCAAAATTATACTGGAACAACTCTGTGTACAATCCTGGGGGTGTGTGGGCCGCAGCCATTAGGAAGAAAGCAGCTCCCAGCCCGGCCTTCCTCCTGTCTGCCTCACCAGGATCCCAGGACCCCAGGCCATCATTTCAGGGGGTGCTCCACAGTTTGGCCAGCCCCAGCTTCATCATTGCCCTAAGGAGGAGGCACCCTGCTTTTCTGCATTCTGCTACACAGGGGAGGGTGTCGTGTAATCAGGGAAGGAAGCTCTCCATGTTGGGGAGTAACTTTGTATATTCATTATTAGACTTTTTAAAGTAAATATTCTTTTGTAAAAGCTCCTCCAATTGCTAGTGGTTAAATGGAACTGGGGTACAGGGACCCACTCCCAGCACTTGAGGAAGTGCCCCCAGTGGGAGGGACTATAGCCACTGGCAGAGAGCCCACACACTCCAAGCTCTCTTAGGGGGACCGGAGAACCTGAGGGAGGTCTAGTCTGCAGGCTAATTCAATTAAAAAAAAGCAATGGTCCTAGCACTGGAGGATGCCTAGTGAAGGAGTAGAAGTTTTACATCCTGTCTCCAAGGCTTACCATCTGGCCACCTCAGGCAGGTTACTCCCAGAAACAGAGTGTCAGAGTTCATTGGGACCTTGGGGCCATCCAGGCCACCGAGGTTCTACAAAGAACCCCTTCCATCTCACTGCTGTCAAGTGGGCATCCAGCCTTTGTCCCAAGGCCTGGGGAAGGCCTCAGCTGCTCCCCTCAGAGGGGGCCAGGAAGCCCAGATCTACCTTTGATTGCATTATTCCCTGAGTGCTACTGGTTCTGGCATCTGGGACCTTCTCTGAGTTACAGTCCTTCGAATGCCTGAAGAAAGGGATGGTATCCCCCAGATTCTTCCCAAATTACAGCAAGACACCACGACAGATAACAGTGAAGAAAGGCTTTCATTCAAAGGACTCAAACCATACAGTGCCAGGTACAAAGGAAATCAAAGGGGAGCAGAACAGGATTCGGGGAAGGTGGGGCATGTGAAGTAGACTTTAAAAGATGGGTAAAATGTCAGCAGGGAAAGAGGGGAAGGAAGAAATTCTAGACATAGGAAGAGTGTGAGAAAAGCAATGAGGTAAGAGGGAACAGTGAGGAGATGGAGACTAGAGCATCTCAGCAAGATCATGGAAAATGTGGAGGAGAGGAGGATGAAGCGGGGAGACAGAGAAGATGGAGAAGATGAGACTATGGACAACCTCGAGGAGCTGGGATCGTCCATGGAAGGTCCCAGAGCAAAGGAATGATGACTGCTTTTTGGTGTCACTAAGGCTGACTTGATAGGGTCTGAAGGATACCCAGGACTATCTGTACATTTTATGGTTTCCACCCATTCTGCAGATCTGGAACACTCCCTTCCTTGACCTCTCATGGAGTTCTGAGCTCAAGGGTTCCCTTCTTCTAGAAGTCTCTCCCAAGCCCCCTAGTTGCTGGAGTATCTGTATTTATTGTCTTTGTCATCTGCAGGGATGTCTTCCACTCCCACCTCAAAACCACAGAAGACTCCCTGGAATGTGAAAACACGCAAAGAGCCTGCTCGGATCACAAATGTCAGGTGAGGCATAAACCAGGGAGATGGGCCCCACCCAGTGCTGTGTCTGCTACTCTGATCGAGGAGGCACAGTGCAAAGTTGAAGCTAAGACAGATCTCCAGTGGATGCTGCTGTGATCTGGGGTGGTTTTGTGCTCATCAGGACAGAAAGTTCGGTCAAACAGGAGGTGCCAGTGGTCTGCACCCAACATTTAGGTCAGGAGAAATGGAGGAATTTTCTTTTGCCACATTAGAGGGACTCCCTTGGGGAGCCTGGACAAGACATGTGAAAAATAAGAAGGCATGGCTGGGTTGCAATCTGCATGACTGGAGTGAACTCCCAAATCTTGGAGATCACAGATCCACTTGAGTATCTCCTGGGTGCTTCAGGTAATATCCCAACCCCCACAAAACACAAGATCTTTGAGATATCATCATCTTTGCCTGGTCTAGTTCAGTGTCAGGTACATCATAGGGGTTTAATAGATGTTGGCTGAATTGGATTGAATTCATGAGCCTGAGAAAGGGGGAGAAGTGCAAGAAAATCTCCAGAAGCAGGGGGAAGAGTTTCCATCACCAGAATGGAAAGGTCACAGACAGAGAGTGTAGAGAGGCCAGAGGGTGCCCGTGACCTGCAAGCAGTGCTCTGCAGGGATGCTCGGGGTCAATCTTTCGGAGCTCTGTCAGACTAAGGTTAAATAATCAATCATTCTGTGTCAGTCCAAGGAAAGGGGCACACTAGCAACCCTGACATTTCACAATCCACATATGCTCCCTCAGGAAAGGCAGAGAGAGGGACACACAGAAGCAGGTGCACCTAATGTAGAGAAGAAAGTGGAGCTAAACAGCTGCCTCAGTTCAGCAAAGTTATCTGCTGTGTGTTCCTGAACTGAGACCTTGAGCCCTGTGACTGGATCAGCAGCAAGAGCTGCAACTCCCCAGCACTGGAGGATTTGTAAAAGCTCAGGGTCAAAACACCACAGCCAGGAGGGAGGGCTCCATCAGACTTCCTCTCCTCTCCTGGTGCTTCGCATGGATCCCAAATGCCCAGGAATCCAGAATCTCCTGCAGCGGGCACACCAGCAAACACTGCAGAACATCCCTCTATCCATCCTCCCATGCTGGATCCCGGCACTTACTAGCTGGTTGTTGCACTCGGACCCCCTGCAGCTCCCTGGACTGTCTGAGGGCTGCTGGCCACCGCAGAGCTCTTGGGACACTAGAGACCCAAGAGGGTTGGGCAAGGAGCAAGCTCTGTCAAGAGGCAGTGACAAGGCAAGGTGTGCATCTCATGGGGAATGGTGGCCTTGGAGGTCCATCATACTAAGGGTGGCTGATAGCTGATAGCCACCAGAGTAAATGACCAGCTGAGCGCAGGAGCTGTGCCTGCCTCCTCTATTTCTGTGGGTCTTCTTGGCTCTTGGCACAGCCCTTTGACAGCGCTCAGGTCCATCTGCCAGAGACCATCCAGGACTCAGAAGACACCATAGGCCACTGTAGCCATTCTCAGAGGTTTCCTAAAGGATGTGAGAAGGACTTGAGGTTGAACACAGGGCAGGATGTCACTGGGCCCAGAGTAAAGGAAAGAGCGCCAGGTGGGCATGAGGGAAAGAGATAATGACCAAAACAAAGCTACAGATATAATGTGCACAGAGTAAGTTCCAAGACCAGTGAGGGAGGGCACAGGGTTGGCCTCCAGGCTCCATGCTGGTAGGCTGCTACGATGGTCTAAGAGAAAAGTCTTGAAGACCTAGATTATGGTAGGGTGAGAAGTCAAATATATTTTGAACAACAGTCTTTACACTACACCTCATTGACTTCCAATTGAAAAAGATCCAGAGATCAAAGAAGACCTGAGATAAACTATAATATTACTAATAAAACACAAATAACACTAGGATATAGATGCATCAGTGCACAGAGTAGGCCCTCAACAAACCATTCCTTCTGGGTTTAGATGTGGAACTAATTAGGAAATACTTGATGCTCCATGAGAAGGAGGCATGTCACATTAGGAAGGACTGACCCTCCTTGACCAGCACTGCACTGGGAATCAAGAGACCTAGGTTCAAGGACCAGCTCTGCCACCTACTTTCCATTACTTGGAAAAGTCACAGTCTCTGGGTCTCCCTATCAGATAAGCCTCCAGGCCTCTCCACATTGGAGGTCTGATATTGGACACTTTCTTTGAAAGTTGCAAGGGACCTTGGAAGTTATCGACTTCATCCAAGAACTCCCTTTATAGCAAAACTATAGAGTACATACAGTGGCTATTCTGCCCCATTTAAACACTTCCTTGATGGGAGGAAGAGAAAGGAACATGCAATTATTAAGTACCGATGGTGTTCCAGGGACTGTGCTAAGGGGTACACAGAGGTGTCATCTGATCCTCACAACAATACTGAGAGGCAGGTGCAATGATGATCCTCATTTTAAAGTTGAGGAAACCGACAAACAGCAGCTAAGTGAGGTGCCCAGGGTCCCGCAGCCAGGAACATCTGCTCAGCATTCTGCCTGTGGGCACTGGAGAGGGCGGGGCGGGGAGCTTACCACTGAACAAGAACACGCCCACTGTTGAACACTTATGATTATTAGAAAAGCCACCATTATATTGCAACAAAATCTCTGACTTTCCCTTGCCGATTCTAATTCTCCATCCTGGAGACAAAGAGAAGATGCTGACTCCATCTCCTACAAGGCTACTCTTCAGAGATCTGCGTCTGACACTTCTACGGATAAAATGTCCATCCCTTTAGCTGCTTCCTCTTTCTATGCTCACCAAGCACTTCTGGACACAACTCAGGTTGGAAAAGGCTCCCTAAAAGGCAACTAGCAAAACCAGTCACACTGCAAATGGGGTCAGTCAGGGTCACGGGAAGCAGGACCAGGTCCCTACTGTGGCCTGGGCCTTGGCGTCCACCCCAAGAGGACATTTGCTTTCTGTTCTCCCACCCCATCCCCAGCTCTGCCAACTCTGAGTTCACTCCCCATATACAAGAAAGGACCATCTCATTTAATAAAGGGGCAAGCAGAGATCGAGGCAGGTAAAGTAATGCTGCGGGAATGAACAGAGGCAGCATGAGAACACAGGTTGGTGACTCCAAGGCCAGTGTTCTGAACTCCTGCCCACAAACCACTGCCTCCACAGGCTGGAAATGGGACCCCATGGGGAGAACTTCACCTTGGTCCTGACTACATTTCTTCTCGTTGGATCTGAATAACCAATTTTTCTGTTTCTTAGTTCTAGCATCCAATGCTTAAAGGCATTGATCAAACCATTGTTCTATCTCCATCCCACAGACCTTTGCCAAGGATGACCTTGGTCTAAAGTCTCACTGCTCTGGCATCTGTCTAGTTTGGGATGCAGAGAGGGCAAAGTGAGAGTCCAAAGGAGACAAGAAGGACTTGTTGGAAGGTGTAAGGCATCGGAGTAATATTCATTTAAAGAAGACAAGCTCAGGAGGGTATCTGCCACCACAAACCAGCCATCCAATTATCGAATTCAAGTTCTCATTAGGAGGATTAAGGGCCATTTAATTTTTAAATTTCCATATTTTTCTTAGTGTGCTATATGGGGAAGCCTGAAATTTCCCTACACTCTGCATAAGCCTAATTCTCCTGAACAAAGGACCAATATAAAAGGGTTCAGTGTGTCTGAGGGAGAGGTGATGGAAACTTTCTTTTTCCCTGCTAGTATGTTCCCCTTTGTCCCTACATGTATAGAAGTGAGATACAGCCTAGTTAGCTAAGTGTGGAGACCACGAGCTCACCTGACCATAAGACTCTGCATCCCAGCAAAACTTCCCATCTCCAAACATCTGAACAGGCTGTACTCCCTCCAGATCTCAATATGGAAGTGTTCAGCTCAGGTGTCCCCAGTGAGGCACCCATCACCTGAAGAATACTTGTGCAATGGGACAGACAGACCAATAGGTTCAGTGGACTCTGCTGGGCTAATCCCCAAGGAGGCTGAAGTACAAAAAGTATCATTATAGTTCTGCCTATCACAAACGCCTGCTAATCTAAAAAGGAGAATGCATCTAAAGGCCCTACTGACAAAACGTTTGCCCTCTCCTTCTAAGCTGGGTGAAGTTATGAGTTCAGAGCTGCTGGAAGCTTCTGAGTGGGGAGAGAGGCCTGGAGCCCCTATCCCACACCTGAGCTGCCACCACGTTGTCCATAAACCTGTGGCCCTGCTGCATTTACACACTGGGATGGAGTGGAAGGCCGTTAACACTATAGAAGACATCACCCCAACCCTGCAGATGTATTCATCAAATCCTTGCCCTGGGGGACCCAGCTCATCAGAATGAATGGGAGCTGAGATGAGGACTGATCCTCAGAGCTTTCTGTGAGCACTTACTCATGTTCAAGCTCTATTCACCTAATCCCCATGCAGAGGGCAAGCTCCCTGAGGACAGGATATATGTTTACCAAGAACCTAGAGACTAACAGTGGCTTGTACATACAAATACTTAATGATTATTAAGCTGAGGTGAGCAGGTTACTTGACTGGCTCAAAATAAGATAGAAGTAGGTAAGCAGAAGCAATAAACTTTGCCTTCATGTCCAGGTTGGCAAGTCCTTAGAGACGCTTAGGTAAGACAGCACTTTTCTGGATCCTGAGGAGAGCAGACTCCATGTAAAATGATAAAGTGAGACCAGGGAAGAGACTCCCCCTAGATCTCTCAGTAGGTGGTAGTAGAGCAAGGCTTCCTTGCTGCCAGCCCAGTGAGCCATCCATCACACCACACTCACTCCCCCTGCAAAGCTCAGCTTCTGGCACACCTCACTAAGCCAGAAAAGACGTGGGTTGAGGCTCAGAGATGGACTAAGCAGGTTGCCGCTGTCCAAGGATCAGTCTGGTGGTAAGAGGCTGACACCCACAAGGTCAACTACACGAGAATTTTGCCCATATGACTTAATCTACTAACCCTGGAGGGTCTCATGGGCAGCACTTGAGTGATGACCCACACTAGGGACGTCCAGGACCCTTGCAGTAGTGATGTGTGATCTATGCATTGACTTGTGTGTGTGTGTGTGTGTGTGTGTGTGTGTGTGTATACAGTGACATACTGCATAGTACCACTTAACACCAAAGATAACCATACATCCCTTAGTCAGAGATCTGGCCAGTTCACGCTTTATCACCTCCAGGGTAAATAAGGTGTGTCTGTCAGGTGACTTACTGTCTGCAAACATTTCCAGGGTTGTTCACCAAGCCTGGCAGCTACTGACTTCAGAAAAGGAATCTATTGTCCCCTTCCCCGTCTGTCATCCCAAGACATCAACATTTCTGCTGAGTGTTTGTCTCCAAGAGCCATGCTCAGTACAATGGAAAGAGCACAGCTTGGCAGCCAGGAGACTCGTGTCCTGATCCTGGCTCTGCCACAAGTCTGCCAGGTATGTGACCATTGGCAAGAACTGAAAACTGATGACAAGAATTGTTGCTGTTCAGTTATTTTTCAATCATGTCCTGCTCTGTGACCCCATTTGGAGTTTTCTTAGTCAAGACACTGGAGTGGTTTATCATTTCCTTCTCCAATTCCTTTTACAGATCAGGAAATGGAGGTAAAGAGGGTTAAGTGAAGTGCCTAGAATCACAAAGCTAGTGTCTGAGGCCACATATGAACGCAGGAGGATGAGTCTTCCAGCCTCAAGACCCAGCACTCTATCCATTGGATTACCCAGCTGCCCCAAGCCTGTGCCAAATCATTTATTAGAGAAATGGAAGTTTGACCTCATGAGGTTCAGTGACTTGACAAAGCGAACAAAAGGCAGAGTGGCTGACACTGGAGGGACTGCAGGAAGAGAGGTGCACCAATGTTCCATTGGCAGAGTCACAGCCTGGTCCAGCTTTCTGAAAGACCACTTGGATGCATGCGAGAAGTGATTTATCCGTTCTTACCTTTGATTCTGAGAACCAACTGCTAGACACAGGACAATACAAAAGAGAGGACTGTGTTCACAGCCATGTGCACAGCTGCTGTTTGCAGTCACCAAGAATGTGGCTCCAAGCAGGTGCCCATCAATTGGGGCACAGCTGAACATAAGGCTACAGTGTGTACAACGAGACCTGATGGCACTGGGGAAGGTGAAAGATGGGGCAAAAGCAGAGAAGGGCAGGCTGAAGAACAGCAACTTCCCTCCGAGGTCAGTGATTCTTCCACTTTCATCTCTGACTGAAAGCTCAACCAATCAGTGAACATTTATTCATTACAGCTCATGATACATAGGAGATATTTAATAAACATTTATGGATTGGCTGATCACATAAATATTGACTAAAATAAAATAAAGATCCCCCAAATCATGATAAAATGGAGAACAATGCCCATCCTGATGGCTGGGGTAGAGAAATGCACCCCCCCAACAAGAAGTGGTGGGTTTGGGATATGGAATGTTGTCCCTACGGTCAGGCATGGTCATCGTGCAGGAAGATTGGTCACAACCAAAGCAACAAACCCAAAACACTAACAATAGCTCCGGAGTCCATGGAACTTTGTAACTTACAAACTTTAAAGGAGAAGCATCATGAGTAGTAGGCAGTATGGTCAGGATGTTTATCCCACTTCACCAAAGAGGAAACTGAGGCTCAGAGAGGTTACATGACACTCTTTCTCTCCTTGTGGGAACAGTTTCATGCTGTATATTCTACACAAAGTGACCAGCACAGCTTGGGTTTCCTCAAGCCCCCTTCAGCACTCCTCCTGGCCCAGAGGCAGTGTCAGATGAGGGGCAATGCTCCTGGGTTAGTAGCAAAGAGCCTGGCTTGGAATCCTGGCTCCTGCATTTTCTGGCTGTATGTCCTTGGGCAGGTCACTCTCTCTTTCAGACCTCCCTGGGCAGGCCAGAGGATGATCTGCATGGTCAGTCCCCAGTCCTGGCCCCCAGGTTGCAAAATGGGAGGATGGAGATGACCGCTGCAATGATTGTACAGCAGCAAAATGGTTTTTCTCTGAAACGGTTTCTGTTAGAGACATCCGAGGGAGAGACCAGCCTGGGCCAACGCTGAAAAGGCCCTTCCATCTGCTAGGAAGCTAAAGCCATCAGCACTGTAATTAAAAGGCAATTACTGTCCCCCCCACTGCAATCCCTGGACAGCCATTCAATCTGAGTGATCTACAGTGGAAAAAAACACAAGTTGGGGCAATTTTCTAGCCCCATTAAGTTTATTCTCTTTCTATTAATTAATCTAACAGCACCAAGGGCTGCTTCTTGTTTTGAAAACACCAGCATCACCAACAGTGCCCGACCAAAGCTGGCAAGGGCAGGGAGTCTGAAAGCTCTGCCCTCCTCCTCCTCATCCTCCCCAGCCCCAGCCTCCTCCCTGTCCCAGTCCTCATGACTTGAAGCCTTAATTACTTCTGACTGCATCTGTAATTAAAATCTATCACTGCAGCAGGTTCACCTGTGTGGGCGGGTGTGGAGGGCAGGTCTATGTGACGGGCACAAATGAATCACCCCCAGCCAACACAAGGTGGGGAGGGGGGGTGACAAACAGCCTGAGAAGTGGAGAATGAAGCTAGGGTGAGACCAGGAAATAAAGGAGCCCAGCCACCTCAAAAATAAGGAAGGCCTATCCGCCACTCAGCGCCTTCTGAGAAAGCATTCTGTGTTGTGGGTTGAGAGGCACATCCCTCCTTCCTTCAGCCCACTTTCGGAAGCACCCTGGTCCCAGCACTGAAGACCCAGCTCCCCCTGCTCTCTCTCTCCTCCCTCTCTCAATCTAAAAAGGTCAACAGATCATGATGAGGAGGCAGAAGGGAACTTGGAAGCCCCAAATTTTACAGGGTAGCAGTAGAGGTTCAAAGATGGTAGTGACTTTCCTAAGGTCACAGAGGCATCAAGAGACAGATTCAGGATTGGAATCCAGCTGCTCTGAAACCAAATCTAGTGACTGGCCCTTCCAGCATATCACTGGATTGTTACAAGGTTCATAATAAAATAAGATGCAACAAAACCACAGGCATTTATTAACTGCCTACTGTGTGCACAGTCCTTCACTTTTGGGTAGTAGGGTAGGAAGACAGAATGCTGAAGCCTTGGGTTCAGCAAGTACCTGGGAGTTTTATGACTGGAGGTAAAGCCCCAAAGCTCCTCAACAGTAAAATGGGGCTGATGCAACGGAAATGGCAGAGCGGAGAAGAGCTGATGGATGCAAAGTGGTTTGTAAACTCTCAGGTTCAAGGGATAATCAGCTGCTACAAGTTTCAGTCATCACTAGGTAGGAGATAGGAACTTCTCATCAGCCAGTGGGAGTATGAACAACACGGTGCATGTCTGTATGTGTGTGTCTGTGTGTGTGTGGTGTGTGTGGTGTGTGTGAATGTGGTGTGTGTGGGTCTGTGTGTCTGTGTATCTGTGTGTGTGTCTGTGTATCTGGGTGTGTGTGTGTGTGTGTGTGTGTGTGTGTGTGTGTGTGTGGTGTGTGGTGTGTGTCTGTGTGTGTGTGTGGCTGTGTATCTGTGTGTATGTCTGTGTGTGTCTGTGTATCTAGGTGTGTGTGTGTGTGTGTGTTGCAGGGGCCTTGTTTTTGTTTTTAGCTACAACGAGGAGGAGCCAAGACAAAAGAAGGCCTTTGCCTGGGACACCCTCCCTCCTCCACTTGGCCTCCTGGACTCTTCCAAGATATAGCTCCCACCCCCCCCTTTGCCCAACCTCTCCCCATGTGCCCCCAGGATTATCTGTCCATCATTTACAAGAGCTTTATCTTGTTTGTACTTAGTTATTTGCACATCAATTCCCCGACTTGGTTGTGAGCTCCCAGAGGATTGGGACCATGCTTGTGCCTATCTTTGTATCATGCCCAGCACACAGGAAGTGCCTAATTATGGTTATGGACTGACCAGAAGGGGTGGTGATGATCACGATCCACATGAGGAGAAGGGAGATGCTCAGCTCCTCCTGGGCTGCTCCTCTTCCTTTGCACCAGAAACAGCCAAACAAAAATGAATAATGGGGAGCGAGCCGGGGCGTCTGAGCCATCCTGGGGGGATCCAGGTCTGACCCTCCCAGCTGTCTGTCCCCCCAGAGAAGCTGTCTTATCTTGCCATTACAGGGCTGAAACTCTGAACCCATGTGGTAGGATTCCTATGACACATGACAGACACATGGAGTTCAGATAGACAGGTTATTGGAGACCTCTCTCTCTCCCCAGGATTATACGGAAGAAGATACCAAGGGCTGAGAGCAGCAGCAGACCCAAGGTGACGCAGGGGCCAGGACGAGAAGCTCATTCTTCCTGGTTCCCATTCCTGCCTCTCCACAGGTGACAGGACCCTGAAATGGCAGCCAGGACACCCAGCTTCTAGACAGTTACTCCTCTAGCACTAGCAGGCCCCTCCCTGTATGACCTTGGGAAAGGCCCTGCCCTGCCTCCCTTTTCTCCATCTGTCAAATGGGAACAATAAGACTGGACAAGCTCCTCTCAAGGGCATTGAAAGGATTCTGAGACAATGCATCTGACAGCCTAGTGACTGAGAGACCATCAGAGCTGGCTGCCTCCAATGCTAATGGTCGGCTGCCACTGTCTGAAACCAGAAGGTCAGAGAAGCAGCTGTTTGTTTTTCTTAATTCAATTCAATATGTATTAGGAGCATGAATTTAGAATGGGGAGGGATCTCAGAGATCAACTTCATCTGACAGATGAGCTGAGGCTGAGTAGTCGGGAGGTGACCTGCCCACAGTCACATGGGGAATGAACACACTGTGCCTGGGCCTGGAAAGTACAGTAGTTGTTTGTGGGACACAGAGCCCTGCCCTATGGAGTTCACACCCCAACAGAGAGATCCACACCGTCACAGACAAACAAACACAATATGAACAAGGCATTCTAAGGACAGCAGAGAACCTCCAGGTCCATCCCACCTCAGGCAGGTGGAAGAATCCCTCTAGGCCCCGATCAGTCCAAGGGCTCATCCAGCCTATGTCTGAAGAATGCTAGAGAGAGGACGCCTCTTCCTCCTGAGAAAGCCCAGAAGGACTTCCTGGCATCCAGCCTGCATCTCCTCCCCGCCCCCCAGCTTCCCCCATGGTTCCAATCCCTCTCCCACATGCCAGCCCCTCCAACATTCTAAGACAGCTCCTGCCACCAGATCACAGAGGGCAGGTCCTGTCCACTGCAGTCCCTTCTTCATCTGGGTCAGTCCCCTCTAGATAAAGACTGTCCCCTCATTAAAGGAAGTGTTCAGACCCAGGAAAAACAGAAATAATCACAAAGAAAACAACATCCAAATAACAAAATGGCACAAGCCCGTTTTCCTCCGAGAGGGAGAAAACAAGGCAACAGCACTCCAGGGACCCGGACCCATAGCATCCATTTTGGGAGACCACCAGAGCTCCCGGGTGGGTGTACCCATTAATGCCCCTTCCTGCACTGGGGCAGAGGCCAGCTTTCCCACCCAATAGGCTCTCCATTGGCCTGCTCCCTGCGGGGCCAAAGCTGCTGCAGATCCTCTGCTGGAGGCAGCCATAATGAAAGCCCTTCTCACCCACAGGGAAGGCCAATGATTTATACTTTTGCAAAGGTCAGAAAAATGAAATTACCGGTTTTTAACACCTGCAAGGAAAATGAACTCCTTGGAATGGATGATTATCGCACTCTGTGACCTTCCTTGCAGGCTGGCAATGAATGTGTCGAGGACGGAATTCACTCGGAACAGATGCCAGGCTAAGGCCCCAGGCAGGCAGGGGAGCTGCCATGATTCACTTTATTACCTCCTGACTCCCAGAACCAGAACAGCTGCATAGGCAACTGCCCGACACCACAATAGGAGGCACCATGCATCCCAAACCAAGACTCCAGATAAATCTGAGTGTGAACAGAGAGGACCCCCAGTCCAGGAATAAGCCTGTATCTCAAACTGATCTCCCTCAGTCTGGAAAAACAGAAGACAACTGTAGTGACCACCAAAACAGCACTGATGTTTCACAGCTGCCACACACACACACACACACACACACACACACACACACATCTGAGCAACACAACATCTTGTGAAGTAGGTTCTATTATCTCCGTTTTACAGCTGAGGAATTTGAGGGTCCATGATGGCTTTCCCAGGATGTTCAAGGCAAGGCCTGAAGCAGATCTTCCTGCCCACCATACCATGCTTCCACATCTTTCTCCAGCAGGGTATTTGTGGGAAATGAGGCTGGTGTGGACTCAGAGTTCAAATTTCAGCTCTGCCACTTACTGGTCCTGGACCTTGGGCAAGCACCTTCCCCTACCTCTCTCAGTCTCAGTTTCCTTATCTTTAAAATGAGGTTGGGATCGTCGCTAAAGCCCCCTTCTTTACAAAAGAAAAAATACAAGGGATCAGCAAGAGATGGCGAAGGACAATGGCATAAAGCAGATGGACCAGTCAGGAGTGGAAACAACAGCACCATGCAGCCACTGAGGTCCTCACCCACCAGGCTAGCCACAAGCCAGGGCTGAAAACAGTGAAGTCTGGAGGATGGGCCATGATGGTGGTGTTTGGAGGCAGGGGTGCTTTGATTCTTGCTGTATCTTTTCAGTAAATACCCCTTTATAAAGAACTAATTGATATTAATTGGTTCAATGATATGGAGCATTAATCACTAGATCAATCAATGATATGTAGAAATACTATCAATAATTCTCAAAGTGATTTTGGGGAGAACACATCAGAATGGGAGCTTAAGCCCATAGCATTAGAAGAATCGTCCCATCTCCTCATCCAGGCACCCATAGGACCCCTGGGTTGGGTGAAATATACCAAGCCAGTCTTTTGGGCACCTGATTCTTCAGTATGAACAGGAATTGGAATAAATATTGCCCTCCCCAACTTAGATGGACTATATATAGATGATGAAAATGAAAATTAGGCAGCTAAGGGATGTGTCCAAAGGATACATGATTGACTCCTGTGCTCTTTCAATGACACCAAATCTCATCAGTTAAGAAAACAGACAAAAAGAGGCTGTAATTTGATTTACTGGGCATCTATTACGTACCTATTGTATCTACTGCTTACTGCTCAGTGCTAGTGATTCCAAGGTAGAAGGTGTACAGACTCCACTCTCCCAGGGATCATTGGATCTTCTCCCCTTCATGAGGAACCGGGAATGTTAAGCCTTGAGGCCAGCCAACCATCACCTCCCAGTGACTCCACAGAATACCTTGTCTCCCCCCTCCCCCCAAAAAGCCAAACCAAGCACCATCACAATAATGGCAAAATGTAAAATGAGTAAATCACATAGTACAGAAGTGCAAAATTCTAGCATCCATCAATTCTTAAAAAAGAGGAAGGAAGTATGAGTGTCCATGGGATGCTGCCTGAGTGAGCACAGCCCAAGATCACTCTGCCTGCCAAAGCCAGCAAGATGAAAGAGAAATTCTGAACCTGGGTTCAAAATGCCAGCTTCACAAGAACAGGATGAAGAGGCCTGGCTACACAGCAGTTCTGTCTGCTGGGACAAAGCCTGGCATTTGAGAGCATTCAAGCTCCATCTGAGCTCAGATGGACAAAATCTACTGGATCTGGACCTGTGTTAGAAGAGGTACAGGATTATGACAAAGGAAGCGAAGAGTCTGCTGCCCCTGCCCTGGGCAGGCCTCCGCTGGAATGCTCTACTGAGTTATGCATGCCACATTTAGGAAGGGCATTGCTAAGCTAGAGCTTCTGGATGAGACCAAGTAGGTCAGGGAAGGCGTTCACACTGTGTATGCCTCAGACGAAGCCACCAGGATGGAGAAGAGAAAGCTTCAAGAGTTGAACAGGCTGCACTCAAATAAGAATTACTTTGGTGTTGTTTTGAGCCCCAGGGTCAGAATGAGGAACAAAGAACAGGAGTTACAAAGAAGCAGGTCAGTGGAAACCAAGGAACTCCCTCTCCCTCTCTGGAGGTCCCCAAGCAAAGGCTGGACAATCTCCTGAAGGGTCTATTATGGTTGGGATTCTTGGTCTGAGAAAAGCTGGAGTAGACACCCCTGAGAATTCTGTGATTGTGAAGTGTGTGTGTGTCCTGGAGGCCTTTGGGATCACACCTTCCCCTTGAGTATGGTCTTCCCTTCTAGGTTGGCCCCCTGGCTCCACTGTCCCATTATCATAGGAATCAAAATCCAAATCTATACACTAAAGGTTTGCCAGGAAAGGAAGGGGGTGGGGGATCTTCCTCAAAACTTGGAGGCTAGAGGCCTGCCAACATATTTTGCTAATTTCTCAATTTTGCTGAGGGCCAGCCCTCTCTTCCTACGACATATGGGAAGCAGATCTCAATGTGAGTTTCTGTTTGGAGATGTTTATCGCCTGACCAGCTTCTTAGTGGGAGGCCAGTCGGAGCTGAAAGCCGTGATGAACATATTAATTTTTACCACATCCTCTCCTCTTTTTGCAGAGCTGAACTCACAAAAGCAAAGGAATGAAATGGCCTAGTTAACAAGCAACGAAGACTCTCTAGGCTCCTCAAAGCCAAGGAAACTGAGGCTCAGAGGGGGGAAAGAATTTGCTCCCAGTCTCAAGGTCAAAGCTGACCCAGGCTTCCAGGCAGAACCATGGATGGAGAATAAGCTGCCTTCTTGGGTGTTGGCTTTACCACCAGCCCACCCTGTGACTTTGGATGAGTCTCTAGAGCCTTGGTGGCCTCCCTGAGATGGTTTGGCTGAATGATCTCCAAAGTCCCTTTAAGCCTGCCTGCTCTGTTTCTAAATGAAGGGGGACAGTAACAGTGCCTTAACCTCCTGAAAGGTCTTTCCAATGAAAACTAATTGCAAAATTCTCATTACAGCTCTCCTGTCAAGTGGAGGAGAGGTATAATCTCAAGCCATTTTGAAGAAAGAAATAAGGCCTAGAGAGGTAGGATCACAGGACAAGCTCATGGCCAGCCCCTGGTCAGGATTAGAACCCAGGATCTCTGTACTCTCCCAAACCACCATCTTAGTACCTGATAGGTTACAAAAGATTCATTATCACACCAGCCCAGGGTATTTTCATTGCCATTTTACAAAGGAGGTTGATGGGCCCCACGGAAGGAAAAGCACTTGTCCAAAGTCACCAGGTGGTAATGGCCAGGTCAGGTTCCTGGTCTACCACAGTCACTGTTATAGATCTGGGTGTCATTCTTGAGTTAGGCTCTGGAGAGATTTGAAGGAAGATCGACACAGCACAGGAAGGGGATTTTTCCGAGGCAGAAGCAGCATTTGAGCCAAATGCTAGAGGGGGTGCAGGAATTCAGTCGGGGAGGAAGAAGAAGGACACTCCCCGCAGGGGTATGTGAGGGCACGGAAAGCTCCCATGAGCAGACAGGACATTTCAGGCCACCTTCTGAGGACAGCCTGAGAGGGCTTATAGCACTTACTATGGGCTAAGTTGTGCAAACTGAGAGGCTGGCCCTGGCATTTCATAGGAGGTGGACCTCCAAGGGAACACATTTCTTTTATCAATATAAGCCACTTCTGCTCTCCTTGAGGCCTGAGATGTCAAGGGCCTTGCTTGGAGTCATGACCAGGATGTGTCTGAGGTCTTGCTCAAAACAAGACAGTCCTTGCCCCATTGGAGCTTACATTGTAGGCTGGGGAAAGGAGCTATGGTTTGGGAAGCAAATGAGCAGTCACAGCATGATGGTCATGAGGTCTGAATACTGTACCCAGAACTAGAGAAGGTGGAAATCAGGGTGGTGGGGGAATATTGAGGAGGGGAGAGAGACAAGCACATTGATATGACATAGAAAGAGCCAGAGAAGAACACCTCACTTGTGCAAATGTGGCAAATTCTCCCTGATCATGGCAGGAATTGAAGTAGCTAAAGGTTCAGAGCACTGGAGTGGCTCAAGAACAGTGTGAATCTCCCATGGGAAGAGCACAAGGTAAGCCTGGAAAAGTAGGGAAATGTCAGGAAGTAGACTTGAAGGCCAGGCTAAGGAAGCAGCCCCTAGGTCAGGTTTTTGAACTGATAGGTGAAACCAGCAGAGGAAGAGTCAATGGGCAAGGCATGAAGACCAGAGCAAGGGGACAGAAGAGGCAGGCCAGGCCAAGGGACCTGCTGGGAGGCCCTGGGCCTGGTGGGTTGTCCTCTCTTTAAGCAGAATCAGCCCAGAGTGAAGAAGGTCCCTGATACTCCTTGATCTAAGGAGCCTCCATGTCCACCATCACTGAGAAATAAGAGGAGAGGCCAGACAGAAGGGTCAAGCCATTGGTGCTTCATCCTTTCTCTTTTTACCCCAACCAAGAACCAACACAAGGAGAAAACTGCAAACACAGCTGTGGTTTGCGGATGCTCTCTGCCAGAGCTTTTAAGCTCATTAAACAATGATTCATACAGAAGACACCTTCTCTTGCTTTAAAAAAAAACATATTTAGGATTGTTGATATTCTTCAATATTTAATATTCTCCACTTTATACATAATTCAGATAAAATTTAATACAACTTCCTGGCATAATTTAAACATTCGTCATTCTCTTTACACAAACTAGAACAAAGCAGGCGAGGGGACGTGGCAGATGAGAAATGACAGAATCCTAAGATGGGAGGGGTCTTAAAAGTGGTTTGAGCAAGTCTACCCCCTTCATTTTACAGGAAAGGAAACTGAGGCCCAGGAAAGGGAAGTGAGTGGGCTGCAGTCACACTATTCTTTGTAGCAGAGTCAGAATCCAAACCCAGATCTCCCACTTCTTTCTCCTTCCACAGTCCTACAGATCCAGAGAAGAGGCCTCGATGGAAAAATCAGCGGGTACTATTCCAAAGCCCCTGCTCCTGTCCCAGAAAACAGGCAGCTTTAGAGATGGAAGGGTCCCTGGGACGTCTCTTCCACCTCCACCTGAGACAAGAATCCCTGAGAGATGATCCTTCATAATGAACATAGGCTGGCAGCTCCCAGACACTCCAGCAGGTCAGGAAATGCTGTACTCGCTCAGAATCTCTGAAAGGCCCTGCTCTTCTACCTTGTTCTCACTAGGACTTAGCTGAAGAAGACAAAGCCTGTTCCATACGACAGCTCCTCCCACTCTTAGTTGTCACCTCTCTAGAAATAGTCCAAGTACCTTAGAGGGACCTCCCTCCTGGGCCTATTCCTGCAGGGAGTCAGCAGAATGGAGTAAAAGGAGTGGGTTGGGTCCTGGCTAGGCCACATTCCTAGCACTGTAACCTCAGAAAAATCACTTCTCTGGAGACTTAGTTTTCTCATCTACAAAATGAGCATAGCAGAACTTCTATGACAAAATTATCTCACAAGCCTGTGGGGAAAAGAATGTTTTATAAACCTTAATGTGCTTTGGAGACATCAGTTATTACTGGTTGTCAATGGCTCTCTTAAAAAGTGGCCCCAAGAGGTAACACCCTTACCTTCAGTTATGAGTCTCAGAGAGGTGGAATGATGTGCCCAAGAACACAAAGGGAGTAAGTAGTAGAGTAAGGGCACAGATCCAGGTCTGCCGGTACCCACGATCGGGATGTTCTCACCACAGGACATCCTTGCCAGGCAGCCGCAAACTGCCATTATCAACCCTCCTTCTAAGACAAAGCTACTGGAATCCAGGCCTCTGGGGAGAGGGTTGACATGGCTGAGCCTCAGGAGATGCTCCTGGTAAAGAGATGTGACCTGGAGAGAGAGCTGGCAAAACAGACAGAGAAGGTATGGGATGACAAGCAGAGAAGAGCTGGGAGAAAGCAGTGTCACAAAAACCTAGAGGTGAGCGTCACAAAGAGAAGAGGGGGACCAACCATATCAAGGGCTGTGGAAAGGTTGAGGAGAACAAGGGCTAAGGAAAAGCAGAGAAGAGATCCCTGGTAACTCTGGAGGAAGATAGGGGGCTTGTGGACACAGGGAGCTCTCAGAGACATCCCTGCCACGGAATCCCTTTTATGCATGGGCCTCTCCACTGCTCAAATGCTCACTTTTGATTCTTCAGAGATGGGGCATTTCATGACTTGCAGTCTTATAGCTTATGGTATGAACTATGAGCCTGGCACCTCATATGGGAGAAACAAGTATCTGTTGAATGAAATTGAAATGACCCAACATGTCTTATGCCCTTGAAGAGCAACGACTGGACTTGGAATTAAAAGATATGGATCCCATCGATTGGGGCCTGGCTAACAAACTGCAACCCATGAATGCAAATGAACAATATCATGGGGTCAGGACTGAGGAGTGTGAGGAGCTCAGAAAGACTCAGATGAACAGACACACATGGAGGAAGCAGTGCGGGAAAATGAGCTACACAGTGCCGACAATGATAAGAACGGAAAGAATGGTACTGAGGAAACAAAGACAGTGAAATCACAAAGAACAGTCGCAGCTCCAGAGGAGGGTCAGGAGATGAGCTCTCCCTCCTCTCTGCTGTGGGGATGGAGATGGGCAAGGGCAGTCATGGGCATGGGCTAGGCATTCCACATCAGGGCTGCTTTCAATGCTGTTCAGTTTTACTGTTTTTTTCTTTTCTTCATCATTTTCCTTTATTAAAAAGTTCTTTGTTATAAGAGAGAGCTATTGGAATGGGAGGAAGGGAAAAGGAAAAATCCAGGTGGCATAGAAACAAAAGATGCCAATAAAAATCTGTTTTTCATAAACGCTCTGGGCTTAGTACCTGGCTCTGACCACTTCACAGCACTGTGAGCTTGGGGAGGGGAATCCCTCCACTTCTTTGAGGCTGGGGCAATATTCTTCCACTACCAACCCCATAGGGTCAGTGTCCCCCCTACAAGATGTTCTACTGGGTACTGCCCTCCTTCACTCAAATCAAAGTCAAGTGCAAGTCATGTCATCATTTCACTGATGTCATGATCCTCTTCAAAAACAATGAACAAACACAGTGGGCACAAAATAGTCAAAGTCAAAGTCCACTAGAGCCCCAGTATAAGGGGAGACACAGAGTGCTTCTGTGTCTTCTGGCACATCCATAAAACCTACACTACATAAGATGATGGTGCTTTGTCTCTCCTAATAAAACAGTCATTAAGTGGAGCCTGGGCAGGGACCTATTGTGGTCCAGTCTATGGGCTTCAGAGTGAACTGGGTTTAAAGTTTTAGGAAAGGAAGGAAGGAAGGAAGGAAGGAAGAAAGGAAGGAAGGAAGGAAAAAAGAGAGAGAGAAAGAGATCTAGTCAGTAAACCCCATAGACATACACACACACACACACACACACACACACACACACACACACGAATGAGACCAGCTCCATAGGAAGCCACAGGAGATTATACACAATTGATAGACAAGGAACAAGGCACCATGAACCTCAAGGATGCAGAAACTCCACGTGGTTGTCATGACCCCAGTGACAAGGATTATGGTGCCCAGAAGCAATGAGCCAGTGCCTCACCATCTTCCTCTGTCCAAGGACCATGGGGGAAGATGCCTCTGCACTGAATTCTGACAGCAGCCCTGTCACCGCCACTGGTAGCCAGCCCAGCCTAGCACAGGCCTGATTCTGTGTCCTTGATATGAAAGGTTTACTGGATACAAAACTGCAACCTCAGGTTTCTCCCAGAATCCCAGAAAGAGGGCTTGGAGGCCAACACATACAATAAGCACACACCAATCTCCGCTCCTCTCCCTCCCCATCTATCCAATAGTATTTACTCTGTACGTTCTTCTTGAGAACAACTAGCGTTTATATGGCACTTTAAAGTTTGAGAAATATTTTACACTATCTCATCTGATCCTCACAGGAGGCAAGTGTTATGATTACGCCTATTTTACAGAAGATACAACCGAGGCAGAGGTTACGTGATTTATCCAGGGCCATCCAGAGGTTATCATCTCACCCCTGGACACAGACTTTCAAGCCTGGAAGAGACATGGAATACCAAGATGAGAGAATGCTGATGCAGCTACAGAAATACACACACGGTCCCTGTTGCTGCTGTTGAAGGTGCTTGGAGAGACATCAAAGAGAGCTCCCACTCTGCTGCTCACACTCAGTGAGGGAACTCTGGCAAGAGCCAACCAGGGAGCACCACCCTCTGTCTCCTTGAACCTCTCTGCAGCTCGTTGATGTTAAAATCCTCACTCCTTCAGAATGGACACAGTCCTTCCATTCACTTGGTTACTTAACAGTGGGAATGTTCAGCTCTGACCGCCTCCCCCCCAGGGATCAAGGGCCCAGCCAAGGCATGGCAGGAGGCATCCACATGTTCTGGGCTCTTTCCCCAACACTACAGCAAAGAAGGGGTAAGTGTGTGGTGCAGGAGAATGAAGACCTGAGTGCAAACCTAGCCTCAGACGCTTACTAGCTAGGTGACCCTGGCCAAGTCATTTAACCCTTGTCTGCCTCAGTTTCCTCATGTGTAAAATGGGGGTGATAACAGTAGCACCTGTCTTACAAGGTTGTTGTGGGGATATAGTAAGGTAATATTTTATACAGTGCTCTGCACACCTAAGTCACTGCCCCCTCTAGGCTCTGATTTCCTCGCCTGGACAATGAGGGGGTTGGATCAGATGATCTCAAAGGTCCCTGACCTCCAGGGGAGCTTGAGACCATCACCGACCAGTCCCTAGGGAACAAGAGCCAGGCCCCAGTCACTGTCAAGAGGTGAGAAATGCACAATGTACAAGGTCATTGTGACTACACCTGGGTAGAAGGAGAACCCCAGGATGGAGGAGGGGTGGTAAAGAAGATGAAGAAGTAGGACTGGTTCTAGTTCGATCACTTAGGAGCTTGGGGGCTTCTGGCAAGTCTCTCCTCTCAATGATCCTCAGTGTCTCCATCTCTAAAGTGGGAAGGGGCAGTTGTGTTCAAAGGCTGACATGCTCAGATCCTGAGACTCATTAATGCCAGATCACCTCTGAGGCTGAGTTGGGGGAGAACAAGGAGAAATGCAAACAATTTTTCATCTCTCCTCCCACCCCCACCCTCACCCCACCCCCACCCTTTTCCAATTATTCCATCTCTCTGTGTTAACAGCAAGATTGTCAGGAGCATCATGTCCTGTTCTGAGGAAAATGTATTTGCACTCACTTAAAAATAAATTAGTCACTCCGTCTGATACCTCTTGTAGGTGAACCCAGGCAGCATTAACATGAGCTTGTCAATTTTCTCAAAGGATTTGTCAATCATGCCTGTTGCAAAGTCGGAACACACCAACTTGAAGCTCTGTTTGCATCTCAGTGGGAAATTTGCTACATCAAAATACATTTCCTTGAGTTAAGTCAGTGGGAAGAATTGTGTAGAAACATTATGTTCATTTGATTAGATTTTTGAGAAACTCCTCTCAATGCAGCCTTACACAGGTAATTAGAGCACAAGCAATGGCAGAGAAGACAAACGGTGCTCCTCGTGGTCCAACCAACTGGACTGATCTGCGCCTGCTCAGCAGCCCTCTGCCCAAGAGGTCTCAGTCCTGCTGTTTCACAGGAATCCTGGGGTAGATTTTAAGAAAGAGTTCACTGCCTTGTCCTTATTCCCTAGAGTCCTGATAGGGTTTCTTGGTTCTGATGTTGAGTCTCTTAGAGAGTTAGAGAGAGAAACAGGGAGAGACAGAAAGACGGTAAGCAAACATGTCAGGTACCATGCCACCAAGTGCTGCTGACACACACACAAGCCAGAACAGCCCTGGCCTCAAGGAGCCTACAAGGAATCTAGTGGGAGAAGACAACACTTCATGAAGGGGACATGGATAGGTGTCTGGTTGGAGTGGTGCAGAGATGGCCTGAGAGGGCAAAAGAGGAGACCAGCCATGTTGGGCCTGGGTGGACAAGGACAGAGAGAGGAGGAAAGGCTGTCCTGGGGCGGCCCCAGAGAATCAGACATCTTCTTATTGAAAAGAGCAGAGCAGCCCCCCAGAGAAATGGGCCGCTTTGGGAGGCTCTGGGGCAGGGAGACCTTCAGAAAAACAATGAATGAGTCTCCTGGCAGAAGATGGAATTCCTCTACAGGTCTGAGTGTGGCCTCGGGGCCACCTCCAAGTCACTGACCATGTGATTCTTCTTTTCTCAGCTCTAAATCCCACTGGCGGCTTCATATGTTGGGCGCACAATGGGGCTATCCTTGTCAGCCTCTTCTGGGCCTTTCGGAACATAATTCTTCAGAGTTAGGGTAAGACCAAATGTAGACTAAGGAGGACCTGGGCTCAGATTGTGGGAATCCACAATGAGGTACTGAACTTTTGTTTAGCAAAGTAAGCTCAGATTTTCAGAAACTGGGAACCGTCCCACCAAGGGGGTGACCCTCAGCATCCCTAACTCAGTGGGAAAGGGAAGCTTCAAGGAGCCTGCCTAGAGTAGAGCCTCTTTCACAGATTCCCCTTGGGGGTGAGGCCACTCAGTCTTTCCATCTATAGACTTTCACCAAGTCTCCACCTCCACCCAGCAGAGGCTCTGTGACAGGAGCCCGCTTGTTCTGGGCCCCTGACTGGTACGGATGCAACCTAACAACCAGAGAACTTCCTTCACCACAATGTGCTGTTGATCACAGGGAGCTCTCCACAGCAGTTATTATCTAGCAGCATTTCCTTGTGCCTTGTAACCTTGTGCCTGTAAAGTTTATTCTTTTGTTCCCACACAAGGGAATTTATATTTCGGCCTATTCAACTGCAGCATGTTACAGTCTGCCTAACTTTCACTCTACCCAAATCTTGCTGAATCCTGATTCCATCAGCTGGTTGGTTACCTAGCATCCCCAGCACGATATTACATCCAAATTATATAAACTTCTCATGCAGGTAGCTGAGGGGTCTTGAATTCATAGGATGTGAGGCCTGGTCATGTTTAATCTGGAAAAGAGAAAACTTGGAGGATACATGAGATCTGCCATAAGCCGCCATGTGGAAAAGGGACTAGATGCATTCTCTCTGGGAAGCTGTTGAGTATGTTGTGGGAAGGATCTCTTTCAGAGATGGTGACCTCAGTGGTGATTCCTGTGACTCTGTGATAATCTCTGCACCTGTGCCAGGTACAACAGAGCCAGATTTGGAGGCCCCTGGAGGCCAGGCTGAGGAGATTCAGTTTCCCCATTGGTAATGGCATTGAGCAACAACTTGATCTACAACTAGGATCCCAACAACAGATGAGCCCCATCCCAGAGCTAAGACTCTGTGGCCTGGACATTTAGAACAGAGCTCTGGCAGCATGCATACCAGAGGCAGGAGGACCATATGGAGGCAGGGAGACTGGTGGAATAGCACCGGCAAGAAATGACAAAAGGAGGATCTGCCTGTTAATCATGCATCGAGCACACATTTAGTAAAGACCCGCAGAGAAGTGCAAGGTGAAGTCAAGTCTGCTATACGCCCTGGCTCTGTGGGCATATGACATGGAGAGTCGTCATTGCACACACCTCCTCTGGATCTCATCTCCAGAGGCACATCAACAGCTCAACAGAGAAACACTGCTGCAGAAAACCTAAACCACCTGACTCAGAAACATCTGCTTCCTTGCACTGAGCCAAGTGGAGGCTCTGATATGTCCTCCTCATGACCCTGGACACTCAGAGGTTACTCACATCTCATGACAGTAACAACCACATCCATCCCACTGGGCATGCCTGCCAACGTGCCTAGTCTACAATTAATTAACTCTCTAGAGACCTCATCATCATCTGTGCACATTTGACGGCACCAAACCACTCTGATAATGAGCAGCAATCACCTTCAAATTATCCAGTAGCTAAACTTAGCCCAGTGGGCATGACAACCTGGCCATGTTTTTGGTTGGATTCCTACGTCTTAGCACCAAAGAATCATCCCTAATATATTAGCAGGGTACCTGCTACAAACAGTGGGGACACTCACATGGCCCAAACTGAACAACAATCAGAAGAATATGCTAACATGCAGTTCTCCTTCCCTCATGGTCACATGGCCATGAATGGCTGTACGCAGTTCACCCACAAGTGGAGCAGGGGGGATTTTATCAGTCATAAGAACTAGTACAGGAGTGGGGGGAAAGGAAAAAGCTTAGCTGTGTTCCCACCTCCCTCCAGCATGCCACAGGGCTCAAGGTAACATCTGGGAGGAATCACCAGAAGGCCTGACTGCCCGGCCATCGCACCAGGTGACAAGATGCTCATGCCCTGCATTGTCCTGTAGGGCCTTTTGTGGGAGGGTATGGCTTCCACTCTTGCTCAGACACCAGCTCAGAGGAGAAGGGACTTGAGTGCTGTGCCCTGGGGAGCAGGATGGGGTGAGGGACACAGAGACCACTGGTGGTATCCTGAGTTCATCTCCAAACAGCAGAATAGGGTCATAGGGCAGATTTGAGGTGATCAGGCTAGAGGAGGCAGTGGTTCCTGGTAAGAACTAACTCCAGATCTGTCTATCTTGGCTTGGGTCTGAGAATACAGTTCTGCTTCCTCACCTGTTTATCGTGGTCAGAGAGAAAAAGAATTCCAAACACATCCCCCTATTTCTGGAGCTGGAAGGGAAGCTGGACGTCATCTAGTCCAGCTCCCTCATTTGAAAGAGGAAGCCCCAGAGTTTCACTGCCTAAGTCAGAGTCACATGGGAAGCAGAGGAGCAGGGCTATGATTGCCTAAGGCCAGCGTGACCCTCTGTCCACTTCTCTGCCCTTCCTCTCTCATCTCAAGTATCCATGAAGAGACGCCAGGTGGGCCCTGGAGGCACCAAAACAAGGGCTTCCAATCTTTATCTATCCCACATCAGGATTCTGCTGGTATCATTCCCTTACTCCATCACAACTTATCTCTTCTTTTCCTCTCTGTCCTTCTGTCCTCCAAGGACCTCTGACTGCATCCACAGGGGTTGTCTCTCCACCACCACAAACCCATACACCAGCTCTTCCTGAGGTGCCCCTGGCATCCAAAATTCAGCTCTCTGGGGTTGAGATCATTAAAATTTAGGAAGGATGGCTCTTTTCAGCTCCTACTCCAGGGCTTAGCAGCCAGTGGGGAACTGCTGGAAGGTATATTCTATGAGGGGAATCTTAGGGGGAGGTAGGCTCAGTCTCATGCCACCACAAGGCACGAAAGGAAGACTACAAACATTCATAGCAATATTAATCACTCAACAGATGGGGAATATCACCCTGAAAATCAGTATCAGTAACAAATGAGGAAAGTCAAACCAGCACATCTGAACTAAACTCCAAGTACCAGCCATCCATCAAGGGCATTTGTTTGGTAGATGCCGACTATGTGAAAAGCCCCATGCTACATACTAGAGACACGAATATACAAAGGAAATGGTCCCTGCTCTCACAGAGCTGACATTCTACTGGGTTAATAATATATACCTATAATTCTAAATAGAACAAATACAAAATTAAATATGAGGGATCAAGGATAGTGAGAGAGTGTCAGTCATTGGGAAGGTCAGAAACAGTTTCATGAAAATAGAGGCAGAGTGAGAATGGGAGCTCAGGGGGTCACCACAGCCAGTGAAAAGGCAGAGGATAAGCTACTGGATGAAAGAACAAAGAGAACAACAGAAAGGCCAGTTTGCCTGGATAATGGAGGGATGGAAGGGGAGTAATATATAAGGTGAGAAAGGTAAGTTGGAGTCAGAATGTGAAAGGCTCATGGAAGAGTTAGTTTTCTGAGAGGCAGCAGGGAGCCACAGGAGTTTACTGAGCAGGAGAGTGACGTGCTCATAAGACAATGTCACACTTAGGTCACTGGTCTTCTGAAGAAGTAGCTGTTGTTACCCAGAACCACAGCAGAGGGTACAAACACAATCAAACCCAAATACTGAGGTTAAGGCTTCCTATTCTGCAGGAATCTTACCAAAAAGAACAGGAGATGGCCATTCAGTTAATCTGGACTATAATTGATTTTTTTAAAAATGATACCTGCAGACAAAACCAGAACCAATTTCCTAGAGTAAGAAGGACCTCTAAAACCATTGGATCAAAATAGCAACTGACTAAGCCATGGGATGACCCGGGGAAACGCCACCCAGCACCTGCAAAGATGGGGGAGAGTCTCTGCTGCAGGGATCAGGGCAAGGGACAGGGAGGATGGCCAGGGCAAGGAACCGCTGCAGTGACAAGTGACTCAATACTGCCTGGAGCAGTTCCTTCAGGTGTTGTAGAGGTCTGAGTGTTAGGAAACCTGCCTCCTGCCACTGCCCTCCTCCACACACATCCTGGTTCTCTTCCCTGTGAGATGTAACAGTCATTCATTCATTCTTTC
This sequence comes from Potorous gilbertii, assembly GCA_028658325.1. Lineage (NCBI taxonomy): Eukaryota > Metazoa > Chordata > Mammalia > Diprotodontia > Potoroidae > Potorous > Potorous gilbertii. The sequence continues at coordinate 670,214,696 of CM053770.1, forward strand.
ATCAACAAGCATTTATTAAGCACCTACTATGTACAGAGATGTACTATGTGAGAGATACTAGAAAAGACGCAGAGATAAAGAGTGGAAGAAAGTTACTATGTGCTCTTGGCGTCTTCTCTCCTCTCCTTCCCTCAGGGACTTCCCTGCTTCAGGCATGGCCTTGCTCAGCCTGGTCTCAGGTCTGTCCTCATGCTTCTCTTCCTGCTCTAATCCTCCATCCTCAAGTCCCTGCAATCTGCTTAATGTTCACTGGAGCATCTCCTTGACCAGGGTGCTTGGGCATCTCTCTGAATGCTGTCTGTCCACATGCACCAAAGAGGTAGCGAACACACTGATACAGAGACATACAGAGAAAACAGGATGCACATGGGTATAGACGCTGGCTAGTGTATCCTTGTGGCCTCTAGGGCTGGTGCCAGATGGAGGCCTGGAAGGGAAGTCAGATCTTCCATGAGGGGAGAAGAAAAGGATTCAAAGCCCTAGACTAAGATGCCCAGCTTCAAGCACACCCAGGGAGGGCACCAGCCCACCACACCAATGCAGCCTCAGAGAGGAGGTGGGATCAGCAGAGCAGGAAAGCACGCAGGCTGAAGGGCAGCCTGGACTTGTTACTGGGCACATTAGAGGGAAGCCCCAGAGAGGAAGGGTGCTTGGTAACATTCAGAAAAGAGATGAAATAGTCCAAACTCTAAAGGGGTTTTTACATAAGAGCCTGATCTGTAAATTATATCAAGCTATATAAAATATGTCCCAAACTGAGTGCTTTGTTAGCCTTAATGCTCACAGGGGAGTTAAGGGCCCTTTTAGAAGGAGTCACAATAAATAATCTGATGATCCCAAAAGAGAATTTGGGTAGGGACAAAGCAAATGAAACTGAATTCTCAGGGAAAGGGCTGAGACGTCTCTAAAGTGAACAATCCTGTCAATATCTGAGGCCCAACAGACACTTTTAAAAGAAGTTTATAAAAACATCCAAATTAAGCCACCAGTGCTGGAAAAGAGAGTCACAGAGGCTGGGGTCAATGACCGCTAGATGAGTGTGCTACAGGGGCAGATGTTGGCTGGACCATACAACTGCTGATTGCTCTTCCACCTCTCACATTCTGAGATTTGAGGCCACAAAATGGAAAGTTGGACTCTATGAGCTGATTACAGTCTCAATCATTCACTTTGAATTTCCCAGCTTTGGTTTTTCCCCACAACTAATGAGGTACGATTACCATTTCTGTGTAGTATAAATTATCTTATTAAAAATAACCTTGGATGACTTAAGTTTATTTATTCAATTAGTGCTCTATTCTCCCTTCAATATATACATTACTAGAAACCAAGTCCCATCTGCAGATGAGAAAAAGAATGACCTCTAATTACAGCATCATGTTCATGTGGTACCTGTAATCATACAAGATCCAATTTAGCAAGAGTCCCGGTCCTGCTTTTAGGAGTACTGGAATGCAGGGCATGGGGCACTGGATGGGAAGCCAGCAAGACCTGGGTCTGGATTCTGTCTCAGTCCTTTCCTGGCTGTGCGACCTTGGTCAAATCACTTCATCTCCCTCAGCCTCAGTTTCCTCATCTGTAAAATGTGGACACTAATGGCCCCTATCTTATAAGGTTGTTGAAAGCACAGAATAAGATATTTCTACAGAAATCTGTAAATCTTAATATACTAAAAAAAATACTAGCTACTATTATTACTATTTTAATCACTTTCTGTCAAATTCTGATTATCCCTTATGGCACAATTCAAACGTTACTTTCTCCAGGAAGCCTTTCTGATCCATTTCCTCAGAAATGATCTTCCCCTCAGATGGAATCCTAATAAAGTTGCCCTGAGCCCCAATATTCTAACCTCCTTATGGGCCTCACTGAACAGCAACCATGACCTGAGTTAACCATACAATCGAGCTGTAACCACACCACTGTCCCGGACTCAATCAAAGGCCTCACTGAGGAGCAAGCCCATTGCCCCTACCTAACTACTGCCTCCAGACTCAGTACTGCCATGGTATCCTCACCGCACTCAGTACCCTAACTTCCTCCTCTGTGACTCACTGCCTCATTAGAACAGCAGGTGTGTCCATGTGATGGGATCCCAGCCACTGCCTCTAGCTAGCCACTGCCCCCAGACCCATTCCTCGTATTTCCCACAGAAATAGCAGGTGGGTCCATGCACTCAACCACAACCACATCCATCTAGTCTGAGACAGGACCACAATACTCAGCCAATCAGAAAGCAGCACCATCAGGATGTAGACCCCAAAACATAGAAGGGATTTTCCCTAAGTTGGCACCTGTGCAGTAATAGCAAAAGCTATAGGTGAACTAATGATGTAGAGAGGCTTATTATAATATCATTATCATATATTAATGCCATGTCCCCCTTTGGGCTTTCTTTGTGCATTATAAGTAATTGCATGCATAGCTCCACCAAGGCCAAGACCCTTCCCCTATTACCTAATCTCTTGAAAAACCCCTCCTGCATTTTTAATATTCATAATTTCTGTTGTGTGATCAGCATCACAACCCAGGCTCAGTGATTATCCCTACTTTAGACGCAGGGAAACAACGGTGGACAGAGATTAAGTGCCACACTAGAGTCACCCAGGAGTAATGTCTGTGACAGGATTCAACGTCAGGCAGGTCTTACCGAATCCAACCTGTGTTCTCTCCTGCTCCACCACAGAGGTGCTACAGTGTAAAAAAATAGGAAAGAATTATTATATTAAAAAACTGATTTGGTTACAAAAATTGTCTTAACTTTAAAAGGTTAAAAGAAGGAAGGCCTGGAGACAGACTTTTACCCTGGAAAAGCAAGGAAGAGGTATAGGCAATGGACAAAGAAGCCGGCTGCCACTTTCCCAAGCGATGGCAACGGCTCTGGTCACATTCTGGTTGCCAGTCCCTTGCCTCCCTTAACTGGATGTCTAAGTCCACACACACACACACAGCACCCATCTCTTCTGCCCTACCCTGGAGTCTCTGATGGGCCCGGCTCTCTTGCCCACCTGTGTCCTTGCTCACCTGCTCTACCTGGGAGGAGGGAGGGATCATTACACTGCTGGGAGCTTTGGTCTTAAATCCTCACACGGAGCCTCAAAGGCACCATGAACACACATATGTCTGAAGAAGGCATATCTGCCATGTACCAGGAGAAGAGGGACCCAGAAGAACAGCTCCAGGTGCTGAAGACTGCCAAGTCAAGAAGCATTTATTAGCACCTACCCACTGGTATTAAGTGGACTGCTAGGAATACAAAGAAAGGCAAAAAGATAGTCCCTGCCCCTTGAGGGGGCCCACAATCTAATAGGGGAGACAATGTGTAGACAGCTACATCCAGACAAGCTGTAAAGGGGAAATAATGAAAAGAGAGAAGACCCTGGCATTCATCTCAGGAGATAGGGAAATAGGATGTCTTGGGTGCACCTTGAAGGAAGACAGGGAAGGGCGGAGGCAGGAATCAAGAGGGAGAGAAAGCTCCAGGTATGTGGTGACAGTGCCTGGAGTCAAGAGACAAAGCATTAAGGAGCAGCAGGAGGTCCCCATCTCTGGCTCATAGATTCACTGGGATGAACAAGGTTTAAGAAGATGAAAGGGAGAAAGGGGCCAGGTTCTGAAGGGTTTTATATTTGCTCCTGGAGGTGATGAGGAGCTACCTGACTTCACCAAGTAGGCCATGGCCAGATCTATGCTCACTTTGGCAGCTGACTGGAGGACAGGTGAGATTCAGGGCAGGCAGACAGACCCACCCCCACCCTCAGAAGCTGCTGCAGTAGTCCAGGTGTGAGGGATGAGGGCCTGCCCCAGAGTGGGGTCCCGTGTCAGAGGACAGTGGAAAAGTGAAATGGAAAGGCCTTGGCAACAGACTGTAAGGGAACAGGAGTAGGGGGAGGTTGGGGAGTTAGTAGTCCATGGTGACATGTGAGCCTGTGTGACAGGGAGGATGGTGCACTGGACAGGAAGAGAGGGAGGTTTATGATGCTTATGGGATATGCAGTTCAAGGTGTCCAATAGGCAGCTGGAGACTGGAGATTGTATATCAGGAGAGACCCTGGAGCTGAATAAATTAATCACCGAATGATAATGATGATGACTAAATCAAGATCACCAAGCGAAATAGCTGTTGACATCTTAAAGGTAACATGGCAAGGTGTTTTGGGAAGAGTGTGTGCAGGAATCTCAGAATGAGTGAGGAGGCTAGGAGGACCCACAATCTCCCACTTAGAGGGAGCCCCCAGCATGATAACATCATGGGACCCCTGAAATACTATCAGAAAAGAAATCAAAGAAATCCATGTAAACCCTCCCCCCGCACTGCCCTCCTATGATGACCTGAGGTACCCTAAGCACTGAAGGTGATGCTAAGAAGCAAGAACTGGAAAGGCTCCAAAGATAGGCTCTGCCACAGACCTGGGAGGATGGGATAAGCTGAGGGTGGAGGAGTTCAGCAGCAGACCACCAACCGCCAGGCTGTGATCTCTACTGGTCTGTATCTATGGTCACAAAGACCATAGGAAGTCTAGGAGAAGGTCAGGAAGGCACACCTCTCAGAGAAAGCAAAGGAAGTGCAACTATGGAGGTGGCAGATCTCCAAGGGAATGGGGATAGCCTTGTCACCAGGGCCCCAGGCCTCCTCACAGTGGGGTCTCCCAGGCCAGTGTTCTGCACATAACTGTACGGAGAACAAAATTAAACTGTGAGCAGTTCTTTCAGCTAGAGACTGAGTGACCACAATTTCCAGGCATTTCATCATGACCTCCAGAAGAGCCCCCACAACTCCCTGGGCCATCTCCATCACAGGCACATAGAAGTGGGGTCAGAAGATTTTTAGTGCTCATCTAATCCAAACTCTTAAGTTGAGAGCTGAGAAACAAAGATGAAGAAAACTTAAGTGACTTGCCTGTGACTATGCTGACAGTAATCATCAGAACCAAGATTTGAACGCAAGTCTTTACGCTCCAAATTCAGTGTGTTTCCCTTGATCTGTTGGCATCCATAGATCAGGGCACAGTGCTGGGAGCACTCCCTTCTTTTTCTCCAAATTGTGGGTATTACCAAAGTACTGCCCCTGGTCTGAATCAAAGGCACATTCTACCACATAGCCTCTCTCTAGACTTTGAAGAGGGACAGTGATTAATACTGTTTTAAAATCATCAGAAGAAAGAGAAAGGATGGAGACCACATCTGTCTTCAAGTGTTAAAAATGACTGAGACTTTCCATGGCCACAGCAAAACTAGGGCTGGAGGGAAGACAAAGGTTTGAATATAGAAAGCCAATCTCCTGACTCCTGGTGTGGTACACTTTTTACTGCCCATAAATGCCTTCCTTGTTGCCTTTGAAGAAAAGAGATGGAAAGAAGAGAGAGGAAATGGAAGAGCAAGTTCTGTCCACATTGGGGAAGTCCCACTGCCAGGAGCACATAGAGAGACCCCTGTCCCAATGCCAGTTCCTTATGCCAGGTGACTCATACTCCTGTATGGTCCATAAATGGTTCATGGACTCCAGAACTACCACCTTCATGTGGATGCCTCAAGAAGAAGAAAGGAATAAGGTGGATGTGCAGCACGGCTACAGTTCAGGATTGCTCAAGTCCAGCCATGGAATGTTTTCCAGACACCAGACAATAGAGAAAGCATTCTGCAACATGATGCAGTAAGCTTATCCCCAAATCCCTCCACTGCTTGGAAACACTGGGCTTCACATAGCTGGAAATTCTGATTTTTGAAAGAATTGAGCCAAGGGGGTAGGACAGCCACAGGAAGACACCTGGTAGGAGACTGTGGAAATCAACTGAGCTGTTTCTATTTATTTGTTTGTTTGTTTGTTTGTTTTCTGTGTTCCACAATCACTACCATACAACCTAGATTTTTACTTCCCCCCCTTCTCCCTCCCTCCCTGAGATGGCATACAATTTTATATAGGTTCTACACATACATTCCTATTAAATATATTTTCAAAGTAATATTATATAGAACGGTTAAAATGAATGGGAGAAATCACATAACAAACCAAAACAAAATACAAAAGAAAATTGTCTGCTGCATACTGCAATTGAATTCCACAGTTCTTTCTCCGGATGTGGAAGGCACTTTTCCTTAAAAGACCACTGGGGCAAGTTCACTTGGAAACTGCCAGCTTCTAAACCTTGCTACTTTGACTGGAAGACATTTGAAGGACCGTGACATCAAGATGATGACATGACTTGCAACTGAATTGGATTTGAGTGTGGGAAGACTGCACAAAGTCACTAGCCTCACGGTGTGTGGAAGGGGGAGGAGCCAAGATGGCTGAGTAGAAAGATTCACATATGTTAGCTCCGAACCCACAGCCCATAAAATACCTGTAAGGAAGAACTCCCAACAAATTCTGGAGCAGTGGAAGCTGCACAACAATGGAGTGGAGGAGATTTCTGTTCCAGAAAGCCCTGAAAAACCAACACCAAAAGTCCATCGCGCAGCAGACCTGGAGCAGAGCCCAGCCCTGCCATGGCCGCGGAGCACAGAGAGGAGCAGATCTCAGCAGGCTTCAGAGACAGAATCTCCAGCAGCCGTGCAGGTCCATCCACCCACAGATGCCAAAGGTTAGTGAGAGAGACTGTTTGGCTCGCCAAGAGGTGAGTGGGGTATCCCCATAACTCAGGCCCCTTCAAGAGGCAGCAGCAGAGGCAGCAGCGGACAGGGGGTCCCAAAACAAGCAGGGGCTCGGATCCATTGTTGAAGGTCTCCACATAAACCCCCTGAGGGAAATGAGCCCTGTGAGGATGGTCTGCCCCCACCCAAGCAGATGAACTTAATCTCACACTGAATAGCAGCCATGCCCCTGCTGAAAGCCCTGAGGCTGGAAAACAGCATTTGAATCTCAGACCCCAAGCACTAGCTGAGTGGATCTGGAGGCAAGGTGGTTGTGGAAAGGAATCTCAGAAGTCAAGTAACTGGCTGGGAAAATGCCCAAAAAAGGGGAAAAAAAATAAGACTATAGAAGGTTACTTTCTTGGTGAACAGATATTTCCACCTTTCCTTTCTGATGAGGAAGAACAATGCTTACCATCAGGGAAAGACA
>CM053770.1:670230403-670264484 GCA_028658325.1 Potorous gilbertii
CATCAGGGAAAGACATAAAAAGTCAAGGATTCTGTATTCCAAACATCCAAAATAAATATTCAATGGGCTCAGGCCATGGAAGATCTCAAAAAGGATTCTGAAAATCAAGTAAGAGAGGTGGAAGAAAAACTGGGAAGAGAAATGAGAGAGATGCAAGAAAAGCATGAAAAGTGGGTCAACAATTTGCTAAAGGAGACCCCAAAAAAATGCTGAAGAAAATAACACCTTGAAAAATAGACTAACTCAATTGGCAAAAGAGGTTCAAAAAGCCAATGAGGAGAATGTTTTAAAAAGCAGAACTGACCAAATGGAAAAGGAGGTTCAAAAGCTCTCTGAAGAAAATAGTTCTTTAAAAATTAGAAAGGAACAGATGGAGGCTAATGACTTTATGAGAAACCAACAAATCACAAAATAGAACTAATAAAGAAAACTAAAAGTTGATTCTTGAAAAAAACTAATAAAACTGGGAAATCTTTAGCCAGCTTGATCAAAAAGAGGGTAGAAAGTTAAATCAACAAAATTAAAAAGGTGAAATTATAACAAAATCATCAGAAATGAAGAGAATTATCAGAAACTGCTGGGTACAGTTCTATGCCAACAAAACTGAACACTCAAAACACAAGAGGATCACTTTCAAAAATAAAACTGACAGTATCCCAAATAGAGATTTAAGAAAATCTAATCTCATAAAAATGAAATAGAAATAGTTTAAAGAGAAATAAAGAGAGGAAAATAATTTTAATTCTGATGGATTTAAAAGAGAATTGACAAAAATTTCTATAAATAATACCTGTCTACACAAATTACTATTGAAAATTGAGAAAGAAAGCACTATGCTAAGTTCTTTTTATGAATCAAATACACTCCCAATACCTAAAACAGGGAAGGATGAGGCAATGAAAGAGAACTATAAAACAATATAACAAACAAATTATTTTAAAATTTGAAATAAAATCCTATCAAACAGACTTTAGTAATTCATGCAATAAATTGTTGATTATGACCAAGTTGGAATAATTGGAGAGATGCAAAAATAGTTCAATATTAAGAAAATAATCAACCTAAGAATTTACATTTGAATTATTTGTCAATTTTTAATATCACAGAAATACACAGAATGTCAAGCAGGCCTCCTTGCCATTTGGCCCACTTCCACCGCTACCATTTCTATATTCTTGAGCTCTGGGGAAAACAATCAAGTCAATACCAACAACTGGTATAGAAAGGACAAGACAATGGACTGCTCTATGGTTCCACTCCTCATCCCAAGTGATGTGATCTCATACTGAAGCCACCCTTCCCTATAGACTGTTTTCTCTAATAAGATTAGAAACATAATGAGAGGAAGGAGTGTCACACTTTTGAATTGGTATTCACAGTGGCCAGCACAGATCTTGGCACAAAATAAATGTCTAGGAAATGCTTTCTCATTCACTGGTTCTTTTTTAAATATTTAATTGTCAAGTATTTATTGAGCACTATATAAATCATGGGAATAAGAAGGGGATCATTGACAGATGTGAAGGTGTCCACACTGAAGTATCAGGAGAAGCCAACAGCACGAAAACTATCAACAAACAGATGGATGAGTACAAATTAATGCAAGTCAAATACTCTTCTGAAGGCCTGATGGGATACTAGGTCCTAGTATTTCTAGAGTCAAACGGGGCTGGTCAGAAAGGGATAAGCTTTAAACAGGGTCAGTGGGGGTATACACATGTAGAGCAAAAGGATCCTTCTAAGAGAAGAAGCCCCTACCAAGGCAAAGGCCTGGAACTGGACATCCAAGAATAAAGAGATGAGCAAAGTATGTGGGAGTGAACAAAGGGAGGCTTTCTGGAGGTGGGAACTCGTCAGGCTCGAGCCAAGTCTCAAGCCCTAGACATGGTGTCTTTATAGCTATGTGACTAAGAACACACCACCTCACCTCACCCCTGTGGGGGGAGGAATGAAGGAAGGAAGGGGAGGCCAAGGGAAGGAGGAGGCACCAAGTGAATCAAAGTGTTAATGGGAGCATTTCTAGATTGTTGGAGAGGTGGAAACAAAGTTGATGCACAGCTCGAGCCCTACCAAGAAGGAGAAGCAGTGGGACGTCACTGATGCAAAGAACAAGAAAGAACAGGAAGATCCAGGGAAGACCTACTGAAACTGAGGTCAAGGGAAGTCAGCAGAGCCAGGAAATTAAAAGACAATGACTACAATGCAGACAGAAATCAAGATTGACTGCTGGTTAATTATGACTATCCCTGTCCCCAGAAAAGACAGTAGAATGCACTGCCTTGCTTGGAACAACTGGGTGACTATAGACATGGACATCGCCTGTTCTCAGGCCCTGCCCCCAACTCTGACATCCCCTGTTGTATGACCCCTAACTTTCTCAGATTTCACAGTCTGATAAAGATCAGGCCCTCCCATCCTGGGACCTGCCCACCCAGGAAAGCACAGTTTTACAAGGTGTTGCTGGAGCTCAGCTGTACTCTGGTCTGCCCAATCAGACCAGGCTCTTTGGCATCACTCTGCCTTGTCTTCTGTGCCCAAGGGCTGCCCGGGCATCTCCATGTCGAGTTCAATCAGCAGGCGCCTGTGTTTGTGTCATTTTGCATTAAGGCCTCCTGTTTGCTTCAGCCTGGAGAGCTCAGCCTGAGCTCAGATTCGATCTGAAGAAGAATCAGACTGCTCATTAGTGTCAATGAGCTTCTCCACCACCATGATTAAGCATTACTTAGCATAAAATAAATTCTCTGCAAAGAAGGCAAATGGGAGGGAATCTTTATAGCTTTTGGAATCCCAGGAGAAGAAGAAAGAGCTGGCTTAAGTGAGGTGATGTGAGGAGTTGGTGAGATGAGGCGAACCTCCTCAGGAAAGAGCCAGACTCAACTTGCCTTGGGTTATTCCACTTAAACAGTCTATGCAAATACAAGGAATGGCATTTCAGGCAATTCAGAAACCTTCAGAGCTCAGAGAATCCTTAGAACAGGGGATGCCAGGGCTGGGAAGGGCCTGAGAACTGGGAATGACAGAGATAGAAGAGACATTAGAATAGAAGACACAGCACAGAACACAAGAAGAGACAACAGAACACAAGAAGAGACAACAGAACACAACGTTTTCCAGACTATTAGAACCAGACTCTTAGCCCTTATAACACTGAATGACTGAGACAGAAGGGACATCAGAATGTAGAACCCAGACCACGAGAGCTGAGAGGCCGATCTTTCTTCTCACTGAATAGATCAGAAGCTGAGCACTCAGGTCACAGCAGGATTTGGTGGCAAGGCCAGAGCTGGGCTTTTATTTGGACGTATTTCTTAGACTTCCTTTTTGTCCTTAGTCACTTCCCCCTCGTTTCCGATAGCTAATCGTTTCACTACATTTCATCACTCAACATAGATGAAAGGTTAACACATCATTAACCGAGATACCCTGAGACACACTTAGGGAAGGTCACGCAGCATGAAATCAGGTGAATTTGGAGTCAGAGTATTTACCAAGGGATTCTCAATGTCCTCTTTCTTCTCTGATCTAGAGCCCCAAGGGCTCCAGGTCTTCACGACCATGAGCAGATTGTGCAGAGGATTGCTCTGCCTAGGTTAAGTCTCCATCTATCCATCTGTCCACCTCCTTGTCTTTCCCCATCTCTCTCTGCGTGTCTCTCTGTCTCTCTCTTTCCCTCCTGTTTCCTCTATCCCTCAAATCATTTAAGCAGTTTCTTCATACTGGCTGGTATATCTGTAAATTCTTCTTCAATTTACTTTTTCTCTTTTCCCTGTTATTCACAGTTAATTGAGTGGAAAATGCTGCTCTGTAGCGCTGAATACTGAGCTCTGTGTCACTGGAGGTACCCAGGGGGCATGCTGGAGGAGGGGGAGGGTCTCCCAGAGGGTCTTTGGACTGGGCCTATGTCCTCAGAATTCCAGGACAGGCTCTTGTAAGGAAATGCCATACGTGTGCTTGCACTATTCCCAGAGGCAGCGTGGAAGATCTGTGTTAACAAGAAGAAGGTTAATGGCCAAAAGCACTTTACCTATGTTATCATGTTTGAGCCCCACAATCACCCTGCTGTTATCCCCATTTTACAGAGGAGAAAATAGACATAAATAGGTGAAGGGCCTTGTGCAGCTTATTAATGCCTGAGGAGGATTCAAACTCAGGTTTGATTCAAACTGAGTCCAAGTACTGCTGTGTGCTGCACCACAGAGCTCCCTCTGGGTTACAGGCTAAGTATGCCTTCCTACACACTGCTGTGTGCCCCAGGGAGGATTACATCACTTCTCAGGTACCAAAATGGACCTCATCTTCCTCACCTGTAACATTCACAGCTGGCACCAGACTTGTGCTCCCCATATTCTGTCAGGTTGGCATAGCTTTCTCACTCACAAAGATTAATGAATCTAGTCACACACATTGTCCAGCAAAACTCACAAAGGGAGGTTCAGGTTCACTGGATTCACTGAATTTTGAGGTCCCTCCAACTCTGACATTTTGTGGTTCCAAGTTACAGAGAGACAGACTAAAGGTTGAGGAAAAACTTGCTAACTGTCCAAAAATGGAAGAGGTCAGAGTGGAAAGTAGTGAGGTCCCCATCATTGGAGGTATTTCAACAGTGGCTGGGGGCACTACAGTGTTAAAGACACTCCAGAGGAGATTCTAACTTCAACTGGAGATTAAACTAAATGTCCTCCAAACACACCCGCGCCTGAAATTCTGGGACCATACAATGCATGCCATTTTACTACATGGATTTGCGAGGACACTGATGATACTGGTGGGGATGATACTGGTGGTGGTAGCAGCAGCGATGATGATGATGATGATGACGATGGTGATGAAGAGTCTGCTCTCTTTGCAAAGCTGCTATAAGATAATAAAGGAGCTTCAGAAGTTGGTGCAGGGCCATGGCTTTCCTCAGTGTCCTTATCAGACAGAAGAAAGCACCTTATACATGACACTATTCAAGAAGGACTATACGCAGCTCAAATTCATTTCATATAATAAGAATTATAATGGAAACATACATTTTAATACCACAATCCATATTTTCCCAGATTCCATTTGCATGAGCCCAGCACAAATGACTATTGATTGTGGGCTATAGACAAAGCATCTCAGCCCTCTGAAGGCGACTGACTCCCATCAGGGGAGGCTAAAGAGGGTCATGCTGGGGCAGGGCATCTCATAAACCTCAGCAGCTCCTCTCAGCATGAAGGACAACTGGGTCTGAGGAGAAGCTCAACAAAAGTCTTCGGCTCAGAAACAAGCAGCACGAAGTGGTTCCTGGGTCAGGAAGACCTTGGTTCAAATCTTGATCCAGACACTTACTAGTTGTGAGAACTGGCCAGTCACCTAATGCCTCTGTGCCTCAACTGCCTCATCTGAAAAATAAAGGGAACATGCTCCCTAAGGACCCTCCAAGTCTATATTTATGATCCTAAACATTAATAACTCATGTGGAGAGGCACACTAAAAATTAGTCTGGGTTCCAATGCAAATGTAGCATGTCATACCACATAAAACACAGAATGTCAAAGTAGGGAGAAATATGTGTGTATGTCTATGTGTGTGTGTGTGTGTGTGTGTGTGTGTGTGTGTGTGTGTGTGTGTATGTCTGCGAATCAATCAATAAGGATTTTGTAAAGTGTCTACTATGTGCCAGACACTAAGGTTGGGTCGGGGACACAGATATCAAAGCGGGACAGCGACTGCCTCAAGGAGTTGGCATTGGACCAGATGGACACAACATGGACACAGACAAGAATGTGTGTGCATATAATGCACAGTGATGGGGACTGGGGTGGCACTAACAATAGGGAGAATAAGAAACAGCCTCTTGAAGGAGACAGTCCTTGAACTGGGATGTGGGGGGAACCAGAATTGTCTAGTTCAAAGAAACTGGTATAAGGGCTGAGATTACATAGACATAGGTATTCCAGACAGAATATGACAAGTGCCCAGTGAGATGTACCAGCAGGAAAGGAGACAGGGTGCCACAGAAGGGAAGGATGCCCATGGCCTACAAGAGTATAGAAAGATTTAGCTGAGGAGATGGCCCTAAACTGAGCTTTGAGGGAGCAGGGCAGATAGGCATTTGAGGCAGAAGCTCTAGGGAGTGGATTGCACAGAGAATGGCTCTGAGCATGTGGTTGCAGCTCCCAAAGAGCTCTAAGCTGACTTTCTCAATACTGTGTTCTTGGGCGGTGCTGCCCCACTCAAATGGAAACAGAGGACACTAAACCATATATAAGGATCCCTGTAGGCACATATTAAATGATGTTTTATCATATTTTTACTTGTTTTGTTAAGTACTTCCCAGTTACACTTTAATCCGGTTCAGGCCATATTCAGGAGCGTTGCGAACTGCCTGTGTAAGCGCAGTGTACGAGGACCCTGGTTTCAAGTCCCCGCCAGTTTATTATTCTGTGTTCTCAAACCTGTCCTGGAGCTCTTATCTCATTCCTCTAGGAAGTGTAATGAAATTCTTCTTTTTGCCTAACAACGACTACCCCAAGGTCACCCATACACTCAAAAATGACTCAAGGAAAGAAGGAATCTAACTTTCAGATCTTTAGAAAAAAAGAGCAAAATCTCAGAAGAATTCGGGAGCAAGTTTCACTCTAAGCAGACAAGGCTGGGTGAAACCCTGCTGACTAGAGAGCCTCACCACTATCCTTCCTAAGAGTCCACCTTCAGGATTCTCTGGGTCAAGAGAGCCAAGTCTGAATATCAGCTCTGACAGTGAAAACGGGAAGAGGCGTTCATATAATGAGCTTCAGGCTTCACCTGTAAAGGATGACAACCATCTGCCCACAACATGCCTGGAAGGGCTGGCATCTAGACAGTCAGTAGAGATACAAAGTACTTTGTCTAAGCTGCCATGCACACAGATATGGGAGTTGTTGTCTGCATCATTATGGAGGTATTTAAGGCAGCAAGGGGGAGCAGGAGGGCCACGGAGCTTGACACCAAGGTCACCTCGGGCTGGTGCTGGCTTGGACACTTTCTGGTTATGTGACTGGACAAGTTACCTCATCACTCAGTCGATGAAATACAGATAAAAACTTCTAGGCTCCCCACCTGCGAGAGCCACTGGAGCACTTCACACCCTTGTGAGCATCACAGCTATGTTTGTTGTTATTAATCCTCACAACTGTAATAATTAAAATCATCACTTTCTTTTTTGTGTCGGGACACACAGAGAGGCAGAAGAGGCTAAAGGAATCTCTGCAGCTTGGAAGGATAAAACAAAGCAGGTAGAGGCAGCTTGGAACAACTCGACAAACCCTGGGCATGGAGTCAGAGAATCTGGGTCTAAGTTGTAATTCAGCCACTTGTTACCTGTGTGACCTTGGACAAACTTCATCACGTAGGGTCAATGAAATGCAGATCAAAATGCCTATGTGTGACAAAACTTCACCTCTCTGGGCCTCAGTTTCCAAAGGTCCTTCTAGCCCTAGACCTATGATCCCATGAGGCAGACAGAAGATGTCCAGTCAGCAAACCCAAAGAACCCCTTTACATAGGGCCTTGAGGCTCAAAACAACTGGGAGGACAGAGCAACTGATGTTGCAAGGGTAGATAAAATAGAAGTTGAGGTTTGAACAGGGGTAGTAGGCAGCAGAAAGGGGAGGGATCTTGCCTACATGCATTTGTCTTACTAATAAGTTCCACATTTTGAAAAGGAGATTCTTGTATCCTTCTAGGCTCTAAACTCTGGCGGACAAACCCTGTCTTCCCAAAGACTACCTCCTCCTGTGTACCTAACCTGTTACCCATCAGTCAGGTTGCTGCTCACTTAGCATCATTTCAAATGAATGAAGATGGGGGCTTCTCTACTGAAAGAGCATAAAAACTGACAAACAACCAGGACATCAATGGCTCTGAGTTAAGCAGAAAAAAGGAAGAGGCTGCCTGTGCTTGATACATATAAGAGGGAAACTGCTCTCAGAGAAAGGGCAAGAGGAGAACAAAAGGAGTCCAGGAGTGGGTCCCTGGGGGTCTCATCCTCAAAAAGGAGGATCATATACCGATGCATCATTAAAAAGAGCTCTCCTTCAGGGTGACAAATCAATGTCTTTAAAACAAGGCTAGTCAGCCGGACGCTGCCCAGAACATGGCAGAGGGCTTGGAATCCACAATTGGATGGAGCTTTCCCACAAAGATCAGTTATATCCAAGTAACTGAGGAGTTGGGGCAAAGTTTAACTGGAGAGATTGCTTCTGGTGAGCTGGCCTAAGCGCATGCTCTCAGGAGTCAGCACAGGGCTTAAAGCCAACAAGCATCCTTATGATGGTGGCAGCCGGGAAGTGGGACCATAGGGTAAGCCGGGGAAAATCAGAGAGAGGAAAGAGTCTGATGGGGAATCAGCTTTCTGGCCTAGCTCAGTCACTTAGTCTCTTTAGATCTCAGTTCCCAAATGTCAAATGGAAACAACCCTTGCAGTTGCTGCCCCTAAAGTTGCTTTACAAGTGTTTTACAAACATTGAATAAAGCCTTTTAGATGCAAAAGTTATTTTTCATGCAAACACACCCCACAAGGCAGGTGGGGTACAGCAGAGATAGCATGGGTTTTGGACGCAGGAAGGCCTGAGTCTGAATCTAGCCTCAGATACTTGCTAGCTGTCTGACCCTGGGCAAGTCATTGAACCTTTCTTTCCGCCTCAGTTTCCCCATCTCTGAGTCAACTCAACAATTATGCATTGAGCACCTTTTCTGTGACAGACGCTATACTGGGCACTGGTAAAAGACAGTCCCTGCCCCCAAGGTGCTCCCAAGCCTTACAGGGAAGGGACACACAGGACACATGCAGGATAAGCTGGAAACAATCCATAGAAAGAAAGCACAAGCATTCAGGGCCCTGGGACAGGTTTCTTTACCTTCTGAAAGATAAGGCTTGAGTTGAGCCATAAAAGCAGCCACAGAAGCCAGGGTAGGCGAGATGAGAGAGGGGAGTGTTCTAGGCCATGAGAGGGGGAAGCATTCTAGGCCATAAGAGGGAGAGAGGGAATGTTCTAAGTCATGAGAGGAGGGGAGTGCTCTAGGCTGGGGACCCACCCATCACCCAGGGAGACTGGGAGGACTGAAAAAAAGGATGAGTAAAGCACTTTGTAAACCCCCACAGGGGTACATAAATGCAAGCTATCAGATAACGTTGACTGGGGAAATATTACAGCAAGGTATGCCTAAAATTGAAATTCTATAATTATCTGAAGAAAAATCAGATGATAACTTGGTTAAAATTTTAACAATACTGTATAGTACTGGGAAATGATATCTGTACCATCTTTCTGAAATGGCAGCCTAAGGTTATACCCTGATAAATATTTAAATATGGTTTCTTTGTGAATCAATACCATCAAATGTCATCTTGACCTTGAATTTGTTTAAGGGCAAGCAAGCTGGCTGAGTGAGTCACAGGAAGGAAAGCCAAGTTCTCATCCCGGCATTCTCACTAACTCATCATGACGGTTCTTGTGCTAGTGCTCTAAGGTCCTGCTGAGCCTCTGAACATGGTGACAGACTCAGAAGAGGAAGAAGAAGGTGGACATCTTGCCTGGCAGTCTTGGGCATGGCACTAAATCCCTGAGCCTCAGCTTTCTCAGGTGTAAAATCAGTATGTGAATGTCTTTGCCACTACCTTCACCTAATGGGGAAGAGTAAACGATTTCATTTATATGTGGAAGCTAAGACACAACACCCCAACCCTGCACCCCGAAACATTGGGCTCTGGTAGAATTTGACAATAGGGGGCCTTCTCTGTTTGAAGCATTGTCCCCACTCTAAGACACTAGAGTGTTCCTAGAACACTAGGAAAAAGTGTTTTAGGAAAAGACATAAATATATTCATGATTCAGTTAAATCACTCTTCAGTCGTTTCAGTCATGTCCCCAGACTCTCTGAGACCCCATTTGGGGTTTTCTTGGCAAAGATACCAGAGTGGTATTTCCTTCTCCAGATCATTTTACAGAAGAGGAAACTGAGGTAAACAGGGTGCACTGACTTGCCTAGGGTCACACAGCTAGTAGATGTCGAAGGCCAGATTTGAAGTCAAGGAGGAGTTTTCCTGACTCCAGGTCTGGTGCTCTGTGCACTGAGGGGCCACTCAGTTGCCCTGCAATTAATATCACAGTATCCCCAAAAGTGGAAAAAAGGTTACCCAACTCCCACATCATCATCGTCTTTATGTACAGGATCTACTAGGAGCCAGGTGTCATGCTAAATATTTTACAAATATGTATCATCTGATCCTCACAACAACCCTAGGAGGTAAATGCTATTTTTATCCCCATTTTACAGACAAGGAAATTAAGGCAGACAGAAGACAAGATCAAACAGCTCTAAAAGTGTCTGAAGCTGGATTTGAACTTCCATCTTCCTGACCCCAGCACTCTGTCCACTCAACTGGGCCATTCAATGGTCTCTCACCAGCACCACATTCTGTCTAGTAGATTTAAATTCTTCTCATATTGAATTTTGAGGGTCAGTGTCACTGTTACCTTCTTAGAAAAGTCTGAGAGAGAAAGAGAGATGATCTCAAAGGGGAGACACTGAGAACCCCAGAACAGACCATGTCCAAGGTGAGAGGGACAGAACACAGAACTACATCACTCTCTTGTTCAAGAGTTGTCAGTGACTCACAATACCCCAAGGATCAAATGCAAATTCCTTCACCTGGCACGTGGTGAACCATTATTATTCCTCTTCCCTCCCTCAGTGCTCCAGCCAATCTGCTATTACCGAACATGGAGCTCCATCTCCCACCTTTGAACCTTTGCCTAGGCTGTTCCCTATTCAGCACTGTTTCTGGGAACCTGTGTTCACTTCAAGGCACAGCTCAAATGACACTTTCCTGCAGAGGCCTTCACTGATTGTTCTACAAGTTAGTGCCACCTTCTCCCTATTCCCTAATCACATTCTGTGTATGACCTGGACCCATTCATCTGTGAATGTAGTGTCTGCCTCTACCTGGAATACAAACTCTCAGAAGGAGAAGACACCTAGACCGGGGCCTGCTACAGGAAGAGCTTAAGCTCAATGCTTGTGGGTTGAATGACAGAACATAGAATGTTAGGGTGGGGACAGACCTTGGAATGTAGAACATGGAATGTCAGAGCTGGGAGGGAGCTCAGAACAGGGGATGTCAGGGCTGGGAGGGAACAGAGAACAGGGAATGCCAGAGCTATTCTATAGTAATTTTCTTAAGAGCTGTGAAAAACCTTAGAACAAAGATTATGGCATTTGGGACAGCCCTAAGAACATGAAACATAAAATGTCAGAGCTGGGAAGGGCCTTGGAATATAGAACCTAGAATGTAGGGACCTTAGAACAGAGAATGTCAGAGCTGGGAGGGGCCTTGGAATATAGAACCTAGAATGTAGGGACCTCAGAACAGAGAATGTCAGACCTGGGAGGGGCCTGAGAACCTTGAGTCCAATCCCCTTGTTTACTTTTGTAACAAAAGAGGGCAATGAGGCTCAGTAAGGAAGGAAGGGTGAGGGGGAATGAAAGGGAATATTCATTCATTCAATGAACATGTATTAAGTGCCTCCTATGTGCCAGGCACTGTGCTGATCACTGCACAGATACTGTCTCAGGGGCTTGCAGGAGGCCACAGAAACAGCTGGGCAGCAGCACTGGACCAGAACTGCCCTCTCCTGACATAGGCACTCACTGTTTGAAGCAAAGCCAAGATATGGGTACACCACAGAAAATAAGAATCAGAGAAATGTGTGAAAAGGTATAGAAAAACCATACTATGCTTCTGCCCCCATCAGTATCTTGGGAAGATGACTTTGTCTGGGAAAGCTTCTGGAAGCCTTGTTCCAGCAGACTTGGTTCATGCACCATAGTGGGGTGGCATGGGGTGGCAGAGGGCACACCTCAGGTCCTTAATCTTCCCCAACACCACCTTCTAAGACGTGACTGGGATTTTCATCTGTAGGGTAATCTCCTGTGAGCAGTTCTCTTTGTCCTTTAAGAAATTTGCTAAACAAGAAACTGTCTCCTTCTCAGAGGCTGATACCAGAATGCTAACACTTAGGACATTTCAAAGTTAGGGTTACCCACGAGGTAGTTCAATGCAATCTAAGAAATCTCACTTCTCTGGCTAGAAGCTACACCCTTGGGACAGGCTGCGGAGAGAATGCAAATCTACTTGCATTAGAGGCTGTGATTTAAGAACAATGTCTTTCAATTCCCTTCTCAGCCCAAGTGGGTATGCATATGCCCACCTCTGGCACCCACTTTTGCCATTTTCCTGTTTTGGTGAGGTCATCACCACCATCCTTTCAGGTAGTAGGAATAGTAACAGCACAATGTATTTTCTTACTTGATTCTCACAACAACCCTGGGAAGGTAAATGCTGTTATTATTTTTATTTTACAGTTGAAGAAACTGAGGCAGACAGAGGTTAAGTGACTTGCCCAGGGTCAAAGGGCCAGGAAGTGTCTGAGGTCAAATCTGAACTCAGGTCTTCCTGCTTCCAGACCCAGCCCTCTATCCACACTACCACCCGGCTGTCCGTCCCTCAAGTTCTCAAACTTAGAATCATACTTAACTCTGCATTCTCCTTTATCCTATATAGTCAATCAATTGTCACATAAGGCTGATAATACCTCTATAACATTTCTCAATTCCATCCCCTTCTTGCACTCACTTGATCACCAGTGTTTGGGCCTTCATCTATGTCCCTTACCTGGACTACTGCAGGGGCCTCAGGTCACTCCCCTCTGCTATCCGCCCTCCACAAACTGCCAACTTCTGTCTTCTCACTGTCCCTTACATGGGACATTCCACCCCCATCTCTGTTCTCTGTGCCTTTGTCTCTCAGGAAGCTTGGCTCGTGCCCCTTTCCTGCAGGAGTTTCTAAGGATCAAAGATTGTTTCATTTCTATTTTTCTAAACCCCAATGTTTGTTAATTGATTGATTACAAGTTGCCATTAGCTGTTCCTGGACTGAGGTGGGGGGCAGAGAAGAGACTTCCTTGTTACCTAACATAGACACAGTTGACTGTCTTCTGGTCTGGAGTACAAGGGAGAAAAAGAAAAGCAGACCTAGAACCCAAGACAGTGCCTTGCCCGATTGTCAGGTGCCAACCCTCTCAGGACCCACCTTAGTCAGAGGAATCTCCTCTGAATTCTCGCTGACTGACATGGAAGGCAGATGCCAGTAACCAAGTCCAAAGCCTGCAATCTCATCAAATTGATTAGAGAACTCTTCAGAATGATTAGTGTCCCCTGACCAGACTCATCTTACATATGTAAATAGCTTTGCAAACATTAAAACAAAATATCACTGGCGGTTATCACCATCATCATCATCATCATCACTGCAGCGTCAGTCTCCCAGGGTTACGTCCAGATCTCCCATTATGTGTCTCTCTCTCTCTTACTGGAGTCCTCCAACACATTATGACTACAGCTGGAAAAAAAAGGACTTACAGTCCTGGGAAGAGAGTTCATCCAAAGGGTAAAAATCAGGAACGTTGGTACAAAGGAATAATAGACATCCCAGGCCAGCCACAAGTCCCAAATTAGCAAAGGCTGGGCATAATCTGCTGATGGCCTCCTTGGACAGTCTGTAGCTGAGGCCTGTAGGCCCTTTCTCAGAATCTTGTCTTTTTAATGTACAAAATAAAATGAATAGGATGGCACAGGAAACCAATTATAGTAGAATACTATTACTCAAACATTTTTTCAAACACATTCACTGAAAGCAGATGAAGAACCCCTGCACTAGTTAGTCAGTGAGCGTGAGCTCTGGGACTCCTGCTTACTTGGTGTACCTCCTGGATGAGCCCCAAAGAGCCTCCATTTTCTCATCTGTGAGGAGAGTTGGTGTAAACCTTGAATTCCCTCCCCCACAGAGTTGATGGGATAAACACACTTTTTTTTTGTTTGTTTTTAAATTCAATTCAGTTTTGAATTTTCTCTCTCCCACCCAGTGAAAAGAAAAGAAAAACAAAAATAATGGCAAATATATATAGTGAATCAAAAGAAATTCCCTCATATCCATGCCCTAAAAGAGAAAAAAAGGA
The DNA here is from genome assembly GCA_028658325.1 of Potorous gilbertii. NCBI lineage: Eukaryota > Metazoa > Chordata > Mammalia > Diprotodontia > Potoroidae > Potorous > Potorous gilbertii. The sequence continues at coordinate 670,244,434 of CM053770.1, forward strand.
AATCTGTCTCCACCTGCATTCTGAGTCCATCTGATTCTTTCTGAAGGTAAACAGCATGTTTCATCTTGAGTCTTTTGGAATTAGGGTTGTTGATATGAGTTACTAAGTATTTGAAGAATGTTTTCTTTGCAAAGGTATTATTATTGTATAAAGTGTCTTCCTGGTTCTCTCACTTCACTTTTTTCAATCCATATAAATCTTCCCAGGTTTCTCTGAAACCTTCCCTTTCTTCATTTCTTACAGCACAAACATATCCCATCACATCCACTATTCACTATTACCGAAATATCTTAGAAATGAGACCTCTATCAGAGAAACTTGCTACAAAGATTTTTTCCCCTGATTTCCTGCTTCTCTTTTATTTTAGCTACATTTATGCAACAGTACTTTTAATTTTATGTAACCAAAACAAAGGGCAGCTAAGTGGTACAATGGATAGAGTGCTGGGCCTGGACTCAAGATGACCCCTCTTCATGAGTTCAAATCCGGCTTCAGATACTTACTACCTATATGACCCTGGGTAGTCACTTCACCCTGTTTGCTTCGGTTTCTCATCTTTAAAATGAGCTGGAGAAGGAAATGGCAGACCACTCCAATATCTCTGCCAAGGAAAACCCTAAATGGGATCACAAAGAACTATATGCAACTGAACAACATAAATCAAAATTGTTCATTTTACCTCTTGTGAACCTATCTTTTACTTGGTAATGACCTCTTCTCCTGTCCATAAATCTGATAGGTAATTAATTCTATCTATGCTTCTCAAATTTGCTTGAGATGTCATTTTTTAAATTTCAAATTTTCTAAAATCTTTATTTCTAAATTGCGTACCCATGTGGAGCTTGTCCTGGTATATTGTGTGAGATGATCTAGATCTAGTTTCTCCCAAACTACCTGATAAAACACTTCATAAAACTTCAAATCCAGAGAAATGGAGCTCCTACTACCAGGATGGTCATAAAGGACTGAAGCAGAAGAGGATCACCTGCCTCGTTTCACAGGCTCATCAGGTTTGAGATCTCTGGAGCCAGGTGCTTCTAATGTCAAGGGTCCAGATCAGAGCAGAGTCTTCACAACTGCCTGGGCCACTGGCTAGAGAAGCATCTGCCTGGCATATTTTTCCTTCAGAGCTGCCTTCTGATTCTTCTGAGGTCCCTCTGGACTTATTCCAGCCTGGGAGGCAATAGAACCAGCATCTGCAGGAAGAAGTTTCCCTGAATTGCCCTCCTGGATGCCTGCCAGGCCATCGGTTTGCTCATTTTAGAAAGAAGTCACCTTTATTCAATATCACAAGAACTTTCCCCACCATTCTGACAGCTCAATTTGCTTTAGGAGACAACGCTGAGATGAGGTTGGAAAATCACAGTCTGTGTCAGGCCTGTTTGAGGAGAGCTGCTCAGTTTATGGGAGCGGTAGAGAGAGCCCAACAGAAGGACTCAGGGGGTCTCGGTGCAAGTTTGCAGGCCACCAAAAGGCTCAATTTATTCAGTCAAATTAATTTTGTTTGAGATACAATAAGACAATGGACATTGGCAAAGGTTAGTTAGGCCTTTGGGGAGCCCACAGTTTAACAGAAGAAGATGTCATTGAAAATTAAGAAAAACCAACTAAAATACAAAACTAAATGTATGGACCTAAAAGAGGCAGAAACATACTGGATGAGGTCTGAGGGAGAAGGAAAGGCCTTGTTTTCCTCGAATTGACTAGGGAAGACTTCCTGAAGAACATAGTATTTGCATTGGGCCATAAAAGATAGTAGGAATTCAGTAAACAAAAGGGGAAAAAAGGCAACCAAGTAAAATGTTCAATGGAAAATACCATTCCCAGAGATGAATCTCTGCTCCAAGCCATAATATAATTGACTCCCAAGCTCTCTGATTATTTTATAACATATAGATACTAAAATGGTTCAGGAAGCAAATCTCACAGGAACAAAGAATCTAAACTGGCCAGCTCCTTGAAGTCAGGTAGTCTAACTCGTGGTGAACCACAGAGGCAATCTCAGAGCAGGAACTGAGTGGGAGCAGTATTTGTAGTAAGTCTGGATTCAAATCATAAATCTGCCACTGACTAACTCTCTGACCCTAAGCAAGTCATATAATATCTCTAAGCCTCAATTTTTTTTCACCTGAAAAATGAGAGGATTGAATAAGATGGCCAATAAAACTCTCACATTTAGAAATCCATGACCACTCGACCTGAAATCACAGGTCATCCATCTTACCCAGCCCATAAGTGAATAAGATCCTCTGACAGCAGGTTTGATATTGACAAATAGTTGTCCAGACATCATTTGGAGATCTCCACTGAGGAGAAGTCCGCCAGCTCCTAAGGCACTTCACTCCCCTCTGGTACAGCTTTCCTTGTTAGGAAGTCCAGTTCATGTGAGCCTTTTTGCAGTACTCGCCCACCCGGTCCCAATTTCCTGCAGTCAAACAGAACAAGGCTGATCTCTCCTCTCCATGATGGTTCTTCAAAAATGTGCTACAGGCCACTGTTGCTGCTGCTTCCAAAAAGTCAGCTCCATGATGGCAGGAATGCTTTTATTGCTCTCTGGGTTAGTACCTAGTATAGTGCCTGGCACATAGAAGGCATTGATCCAATGCTTACTGAACAAATGTCCCCTGAGACTCCTCTCCTCTTGACTAAATATTATCAGTTCCATCAGCCTCTGAGCCCCTTCTGTCATGGACTATCATTTTCTGGGCCTTCTTATCTAGGATCTTCCTAAAATGTAGGATCTGGATGTAGTCTGAGTAGAGCAGAGGATAATGGGACTCTTGCTTTCTTTGTGCTGAGCAGAAGCAAAGTTCATGCAACCTAAGATCTCATCAGCTATCTGGCCATCACATCACACAAATACCATGTTTGCCGTTCATAAAGATGCTCCAGTCTTTCTCAGATGAACTATTTTCTTGATTTTTCATGAAGTCACTAGCTTCCATCTGTTCTGCTCTAATGTTCAAAGAATTATTTTCTTCTGTGACCTTTTGAACCTCATTTTCCATCTGGTCAATTCTGCTTTTCATTTCCATTTTTAACACAGTTCATATCACATAAAACAATTCCAACTTTTGGTCAGATGATACTTCTTTTAATGCATTTACAATACAGACCACAAATGAATTTTTTTAACATTAACCAACTGAGACACAAATAATAACTATGTATGCTAACTTCACAAGCCCTTGACCTAATTGTCTCCACACTATTACTAAGAATTAAAGGATCCTAACTTATTGTTGTTGGTTTAAAGTCCTAAGCCTAATAGCTTAATTTTAGACTTAACCTCAGATGTTCCCCTACCAACACTCTATAATTTATTAGATCTGGTATTAAGCTTACAAACCTTTTGAATATAGGAAATTGCCACTGAGAGTAGGGGCATTGCAGGGAACCAATATCTCCCCAATTTCATGTCAATTCCAGGTAGGAGTAGATTGTCAACGTGCATTCAGTCAGGCTTAAAGTCAGCCAGGTGTCAGTGGGGAAATTGAGTCAGGAGAATCCTACCTCAGCCCAGGCTGAACAGCCACTCTCCCACCCTTCCCATAAGATCACCTTTTGCAGTTCATACCAGCATCTCACAGGCTTACTGGCATCATGGATTGGAGGCTCAGACCACCTTTCTTGCTATCCATACCTGGAGTTAGACTCAGAAGAACAGTCAGTTAATAGTCCCATAGAATCTTAAAATAGCAAGTTCCAATAACCAGGTTGCAGATATGACTATAATTTCACTTTGGTTAAGGAACATCTTTTGAGGCAAGTCTTAAGTGACTTATATGCCTTTCTATACATGTTCTAGTTCCTGATTAAATAACAATCTTAAAATCAAATTTACCATTAAAACCTTAACTTTTCCATCAATGCAAAATTTTACCCGAGGTTACTTGCTTCTAGGAAACTTAGACCAAAATTCTTTTCCCCAAACTGAAGATGTCTCTGAATTAGTTTCAGTAATTAATTCAGTCAATTGTTTTAATACTAATTGCTTTTATATCTCTTTGTAAGATGTCCAATTTTTCTCCCCATCTCTCCTCTCCCCCCATCCCCAATACCTTGCATTCTGATTACCCCTTTCCTCAATGTACCCTCCCTTTTATCACACCCCACCCTTCCCTTATCCCTATCATCTCTCTTTTCTTGTAGGGCAAGATAAATTTCTATACCCCATTACCTGTGTTTCTTACTTCCTGGTTATATGCAATAATAATTCTCAACATTTGTTTCTAATACTTTGCATTCCAACTTCTCTCCCTCCCTCCCTCTCTCCCTCCCTACCAATCCCCACTGAGAAGGCAAGCAATTCAATACAGACTAAATATGTGTTGTTTTGCAAAAGACTTCCATAATAATCATGTTGTGTAATGCTAACTATATTGCCCTCTATCCTACCCTATCCCCCCTTATTTTTTATTCCTTCATTTGGCTTTGTCCCCTCCCAAAAGTGTTTATTTCTAGTTACTCCCTTCTCCCATTTGCCCTCCATTCTATCATTTCCCTCACCCCTCTTGTAGCCTCCTCCCCTACGTTCCTGTAGAGTAAAATAAATTTTCATACCAAATTTAGTGAGCATATTATTCCCTCCTTACGCCATATGTAAAGAGAGTAAGCTTCATTTTTTCCCTCTCCCCTTCTCCGTTTCCTCCTCCATTGAACAAAATTTTTCTTATCTCCCCTTCTCCGTTTCCTCCTCCATTGAACAATATTTTTATCTCTTTTATGAGTTATAGCCTGTCTCATTCCCTTTCTCCTCCCAGTATTTTCCTCCCTCACCCCTTAATTTTTATTTTTTATGGAAATCATCTCTTCTGATTCAACTCAACCTGTACTTTCTGTCTGTGTGTGTGTCTGTGTATGTGTGTACAATCCCTACCCAAATACTGAGAAAAGTCTCAAGAGTTACAAATATTATCTTTCCATGCACGAATGTAAACAGTTCAGCTTTAGAAAGTCTTTTATGATTTCTCTTTCCTGTTTACCTTTTCATGCTTCTCTTGATTCTTGTGTTTGAAAGTCAGATTTTCTCTTCAGTTCTGGTCTTTTCATCATGAATGCTTGTAAGTCCTCTATATCACTGAATGACCATTTGTCCCCTTGGAGTATTACACTCAGTTTTGCTGGGTAGGTGATTTTTAGTTTTAATCCCAAGTTTAACCCCTTAGTTTTAATCTAAGTTTTAAACTTCTTTAATCAAAGAAGTTCCTTTGACTTTTGGAATATCTTATTCCAAGCCCTTTGATCCCTTAATGTAGAAGCTGCCAGATCCTGTGTTATCCTGATTGTATTTCTACAATACTTGAATTGTTTCTTTCTAGCTGCTTGCAGTATTTTCTCCTTGACCCAAGAACTCTGAAATTTGGCCACAATATTCCTAGGAGTTTCTCTTTTCGGGTCTCCTTCAGGAGGTGATTGGTGGATTCTTTCAATATTTATTTTGCCCTCTGGTTCTAGAATATCAGGACAGTTTTCCTTGATAATTTCATGGAAGATAATATCTAGGCTCTTTTTTTGATCATAGCTTTCAGGTAGTCCCATAATTTTTCAATTGTCTCTCTTGGATCTATTTTCCAGGTCAATTGTTTTTCCAGTGAGATGTTTCACATTATCTTCTATTTTTTTTTAATTTTTGGTTTTGTTTTTTAACTACTTGGTTTATGTCATAGTCATTAGCTTCCCTGAACTCAATTCTTTCTTTTAAAAAACTGTTTTGTTCAGTGAGCTTTTGAACCTTCTCCTCCATTTGGCTAATTTTGCTTTTTAAAGCCTCCTTCTCCTCATTGGCTTTTTGGACCTCTTTTTCCAATTGAGTTAGCCTCTTTTTAAAGGCGTTATTTTTCCTCAGCATTTTTTTGGTTCTCCTTTAGCACTCTGATAACTCGCTTTTTAAGCTCTTCTATTGCCTGAACCCATTTTACATTCACTTTGGAGGCACTGGAAGCAGGGGCCTTGACTTCCTGTGACAGTGTGCCTTGTTCTTCCTCATCTGAAAGGATGACAGGAGATACTTGTTCACCAAGAAAGTAACCTTCTATGGTCTTATTTTTTTCCCCTTTTTGGGGCATTTTGCCAGTCAGTTACTTGACTTGTAAATCCTTTGTCCTATTGCCCCACCTGGCCCCAGTACCATATTCAAGGCTGATATTCGACTCAGCTGCTCGATTCCCTGGGGCTTTGGGTGTGGGCAGGGCCATCACTGAGGGTTGAGGTTTAGATCGGCTGCTCCCTACTGCCAGAGGCTTTAAGCTGAGCTGCCTGGACAATGGACCCAGGTTGCTTCCCAGCCCTGTAGCTACCAGCAACCTGCTTCTGCAGCCACCTGGGACTATTGTTAGAGGAACTCTGTTCCCCTCTTGCCCAGGCGGGAAAGCCCTCCCACACTGACCTTTGGAGTTTTCCTTTTGGCTTGTGAGTTGAGGATCTGGGACCCTCCCTGCTGGGAATTCTGCCCTGCAGATCTGTTCAGGTCCTATTTCTCCCAGTGCCATGCAGCTAGGGCTGGGCTCTGCTCCCCTCAGCATTCCATGAGATTTTCCTTTCCTATCAGCCTTCCAGGTTACCTTTGGCTGGAAACCTCTTTCATTCTGTTGTTCTGTGGCTTCTGCTGCTCTAGAATTTGTTGAGAGTCATTTTTTATATGTATTTTGTGGGATGTGGGGGAAGTGCTGGAGTATATGTGTCTTTCTACTCTGCCATCTTGGCTCTGCCCCCAACCCTCAACCTCAATTCTGCTTTTTAAGGCACTCTCTTCATTGGCTTTTTGGATATCTTTTGCCATTTGGGTTAGTCTATTTTTAAGGTGTTATTTTCTTCAGTATTTTTTTTGTACTTTTGCAAGCAGATGACTCAGTCTTCATGATTTTCTTGCATCACTTTCGTTCCTCTTCCCAATTTTTCCTCTACTTCTCTTACTTGATTTTCAAAATCATTTTTGAACTCTTCCATGGCCTGAGCCCAATTCATATTTTTCTCGGAACCTTTAGATGTAGGAGCTTTGACTTTGTTGTCTTCTTCTGTTTGTATATTTTTGTCTTCCTTGTCACCAAAGTAAGATTCTATATTCTTATTCTTTTTCCAGTTTTTACTCATTTCCCCAGCCATTTACTTGATTTTTGAGCTTTTTGTCAAGGTAGTTCTCTGTTTCCAGTAGGGATTGGGGATGTACTATCAGCTGCACAATCCCCCCACAATCTATGGACCTAGTGCTCCAGAAACAATCACTGCTGTTGCTGCTCCTGCTGCCTCTGTCACTGCTGTAATTGCTGCAGGCTCCTCCACCCCCTCCACTACCCTGGGGCTGGGGCCAGACCACTCTACTCTCTCACACAAGTCCAACAGGTTTTTCTTGCACTGATCTCATCGTTTTGTCCTCAGCACACCTTTAGGGGTTGTGAAGTCTGGAAACCACCACAGGTACAGAAATTCTTCTCCCCAAGGCCTGCTCAGGTCCTGTCTGTGCCAACACAGCCCACACTGGACTGTGTTCTGCTCACAGCACAGCATGGTAGACACTTCCTGGTGACCTTCCAGGTTGTCTTGGGCTGGAGATCTGCTTCACACCATCATTCTGTGGGTTCTACAGCTCCAGAATTTGTTTAGAGTCATTTTTTACAAGTATTTGGCTGGGCTTGAGGGGAGAGCTCTGGAAGTCCCTGTTTCTACTTTGCCATCTTGGCTCCCTCCCCCTCCCCCATAGAAAATATGAACTATTTTCTAACCAAGAGCATCCAGTTATATGAATTGGCGGAATGTAGGGAGGGGAAGATGGTAAGCGAACCACATGGTGAAGGGCTTTCAACACCAAATACAGGCCCTTGCATTTGATCCGAGAGGCCAAGAACTCAAGTTTATTGAGTGAAGGGAGTGACGCAGTCAGACTTGTGCTTTCAGAAGACTATTGAAACAACTGTGTGGAGGATAATATGAAAAGGGAAGAGACTAGAAACAAGGAGAGCCATTAGGAGGTTATTACAATAGTCCAGAGGACAGGTGATAAGGTTTGGCCTAAAGCTCTGGTCATGTCAATGGGAGATGCTGTGGAGACACAAGTAATGACATCTGGCCATAAACTGGACTGGGAAATGAGAATGATCTGAGGGTGATTCAAGCCTGGGGGTTGGGAGGGCAGCAGCATCTTCAATCAAAATAAGAATGCTGGGGAGAAGGGTATATTTCAGGTAATACATTCTTTTTTGTACATTTTGAACTTGAGACGCTATAGGATGTCCAATTTAACATGTCCACTAGTTGGTGATATAGTACTCAGCTCACATGACTCAGGCTGACTATATGGACTGGGGAGCAGAGCAGATAATTAAGCCCTGAAGACCTTGGAAATCAAGAGAAAAGATAGAGACCAAAAGGAAGTAGGCCCAGTCAAGTCAACAAGTATTTATTAAGCACCTATTATGTGCTGAGCACTAGGGTAAGAGTTAGGGATACAAAGACAGGCAAAAAAACATGCCTGCCCTCAAGGAGCCAACATTTGTACAACTATACACCAAAAGATCTCGACATAGGATGAGCATGGTTAGGGGCCAGGACTTGAGGGAGAGAGCACATAGATGGGACCCCTGGGAGCAACATCATGAAAACCTGGAGATGTCAGAGTGCTCGCGAGGATAGAGGGGTCAACTTGGCCACACCATACCCAAAGGGTGAGAAGGATGAGCTGAGAGACGATTAGTAGAGATGGGCAGCTTTTGGAGTGACAGCTTCAGTGTGGCCATGAGGTAGAAAAATACGTATGCAGAGACTAGAGAAGTGAGAGAAAAGGAAGCAGAGGCACCAAGTGTTGGAAAGATTCTTCTAGGAAATGGGCTGTGGGAAGAAGGGAAAACGTAGGATGACAGTCTGAGGGGACAGGAGGCCAATTCCATTCACTATCTATTCTTTGAATGATTCTTCCAGAAATATCAGTCAAACCAACTGCCTTAACATTGGAAGCCTGAATTTTCTTCTAATCTTAAAAATGGAAAAACATGCCCCTCTCCAATCCTTTGGCACTTCTCCCTTCTTTGAAAGCCTTCAAACCACATTACAAAAAGAATCCCCATTACTATATTTGCAATAGGTGGTCACTCCTGCTTGAAGATACTCAACAAAGAGAATTCTGCATTCTGAGGCCACCTGACACACTCTGGGAGAGCTCTAAACATCAGGAATGGATGCCTCAGTTGGCCACTTCACAGCTTTCCCCCACTGCACCTCCTGCCCTTTGGGGTCAAGCAGAGAAAGGTTGGCCCTTCCTGAACATGGGGTGGGGCCCTAACGACACGTAAACATGGCTATCTTGTGCTCCTCAGGCCTCTCTTCTCTGAACTAAATGCCCAGGTTCCCTCAAGTCCTCCAATGATCTGCCTCCGGACCTCTCATCATTCTGGCAGCCTTCTTGCAGACTGTTGTGGTGACACCAAGGATCCAGAGCACTCATCTCCAAGACAGGAAGACCTAGGGTCCAGTCTGGCCTCTGATGCATGCCAGTGACAGGACTCCAGGCCAGCCACTGCATTTCCCAGTGTCCCTGGAGATGAACTGGATTGGTGTGGGCAGTTCTGAGCTCAGAGCTCCCTACACTGCTTAAATCATGAATCCAGTTATAGTCCCTGGCATCCTTACACCCCACAGGATGGTTACAAGGCTCCAGATGTACATCAGACATTTTATAAGCCTTAAAGCAAGAGGACATGAATCACTTATCACTGTCATATTTAATGTAAAGGGACTAAAAATTTTAACCATAGTATGTGCATAAAGGTTCCAATCACAGACGATTGTGGGAGATTTTGAGATTGGCCAACTGCAATACTGCTGAGGCAGAAGACTGACTCTGTTAGTGGTGGGGGGCGGGGGTGGTAAACGTGGCCCCAGGCTGGGAACAGTAACATGGCCCATGAAGGATTCTGGGAACCATAAGCCCAGTTTAACCTGAGGGCAGATTTCATGAGACTGGCATTTCTACAGTGCTTAAAGGCTTGCAAAGTCTTTGCCAACATTATCTCATCTGGTGTTCACAACAGCCCTATGAGGTAGGTCCTACTGTTATTCCTATTTTACAGATGAGGAAACTGAGGCAGACCATGGTTAAGGCACTTTCCCATGGTCACACATTTGAACTCGTGTCTCCCAGGCCCAGTGCTCCGCTCTATCCACTGTGGCACCACTACATAAATGCCAGCTATTAAAATATTAAATTACACGGACCCTCTTAAGGAAGGAAGAGTTTGTACAAAAAGGTTCATCTCCTCTTTGAAATCTGCAGAACAGCACAAGAAATACCCTTCTCATAATGAAATGAGTTCAACAGAGGGGAAAGTAAATTTTAATTGAACAGCTTTCACTGTGATCTATTGGTTTCTTTTACCTTATTCCAGTTTCTCTGGGCCTAGAGTGGCCAGGATGATTTAATATATGGAGAGATTTAAGCAGAACTTTTATCATTCAGGTAAATTTCTTTTAATTAACAAACACCTTTTAAGTGCCTGGACTCAGGTAATGTTACGCTCCATCCAATCTTCATATATCAGAGCCATTCTCCACATAATGTAGAAATTGGCTCCATTTCTCTTTGTTAGGAAAATGGGACCAGCCAAGGTGGATCAGAGGCAGCAAGAGAGGGGGCCCCGGTGAACTTGTGAGAGAAAGCCAGGCAGAAGACTTGGCCTGGCCTGCAACAGTGAGCAGGGGACCCTGAATGAGGCATGGTAAGGGATCTTAGAGCTGCGAGTGTGTGGCCCAGCTCTGCCACCCCTTATGGGACATGTGTCCTTGGGAAAGGCAGGTTCTTTCTCTGGGTCACAGTTTTCTTATCCAGAAATAGAAAAAAATACGAAGCTAAGTCTCCTTATGGGGCACCATTCAGAAAACACTCTCCCCTTGAGCTGACTGGCAAAGCCTCTGTATGGAGGACGATTTCCCAGGGGAGGGGCTGTTTCCACTGAGGCCCCCAATTTGTTTGAGCACATTAGGCTCACAAAGTGCTTTTCACTCATCATCGTTTCTTTGTTGCAGTTCTTTTGAGGAAGAGCAGGCAATGTTATCAACAGCTGGATGGTGCAGTGGTTAGAGCACCAGGCCTAGAGTCAGGAAGACCTGAGTTCAAATTCAGCCTCAGACACTAGATGGCTGACCCTGAGCAAATCACTTCTCAGTTTCCTCAACTGTAAAATGAGGATGATTGAAAATAATATTGACTTCCTTGGGTCTTTGAGAAGACCAAATTAGATCGTGTTTGTAAAGTGCATGGCACTGTACCAGCACATAACAGGTGCTTAATAAAGGCTTATTTCCTTCTCTTCACCCCCATCATACACAGGAGCAGACAGAGAAAGCCCAGGGAAGGGAAAGCTCCTTGGCCAAAATCAGGAGGCATTCAATCACAGGCTCCATGCCAGAGGCTCAGGCTCTTCCCACTCCAGCAGCCCAAGGACTCTAAAGAAGCCCCAAACCAGGAGAGATCTGACCACTTAGAGAAGCCTTCAGAGTACTCCTTTGGTTTCATGAACTGCAGAAGGTCTGACATCTGACCCTGGAATGGTCTCTGACCTTGACCAAACCATCTACTGTCTACATGCCCACTTCCCCACTCCTAATTAGCTAATTATGTGCCAGCCTACAGTGATGTGACCAGCAAAGTGAGCACCTTTTCCAAGGCGAGGTTTTCTCATCGAATGAAGCTGCTGCCTTTCTCAGGGGAAACTGACTTAAGGTAACCCAAGTCAAATCAGGGTCAAATCAAGGTTGCCAACAGGAGGAGGGGACCTCGGAGGCATCCGGCACCCCAACACAAAGGGAGTCCTGTTAGCACACCTCTGACGAGGGGTCCCTCACTTCTGCTCAAAGACTCCCATGAAGGGAGGCCTGCCCTCCCCACCCCACAGCTCCTGAGGCAGCCTATTCCACAGTGGTTCCGCTCTTGATATTAGACAACATTCCAGCCTCACATCAAGACAATCTGTCTCCTTGTAACTCCCTGAATTGATCCTATTTATGTCCTCTGGGGCCAAGCAACCTGGAGCTAATCTATACACCACATGAAAGCCCATCACAAGCTTGAAGACAGTCACCATGTCCCACCTCGGGCAACCAGTCAGCAAGAGACAGTCTCTAAATCTCAACTCCATCCCCTACCTCTATCACTTAACAGCTATGGGACTTGATCCTTCCTGGGCCTTCAGTTTCCTCATCTGTCAAATGAGGATAACAGAACCTAGATGGCCAACCAAACAAATTTAAATGATATATTTAATGTATGTGAAAACCTTTACAAACCAGGAAGACCTGGATTAATTCCTATTATAACTAATGACTGGGATGACCATAGCAGTGACCTCAACCAGTTCTCACCTATGGTACCTTCTCATGGTACAGAAAGCTATTTTTTTCTCTAGAAAGCTATGCCCCCTGCAGGGCATAATCCCCCAAGAAATGCACCTGGTGATGCAACCTCATCACTGATTTTCAACCAAACCTGACTAAACTACTATACTTATTGCAGGGTCTGGCACACAGTAGGGACTTAATAGCTGTGAAGTGAATGAATCAACTCTGATCCCACTTATAGCATGGTCCTACCCGTCACCTAAGACTCAGATCTGAGTGTGGGCAAGGAAAAGCACAGGAAGTGGGCTCAGAATTCTGGCTCTCTTCCTTGTGTTACACTTGCTGAGTCACTTGCCAAGGCACTGCCCTCTCTCACCCTCAGTTTTTTCTTCTTTAAAGTGAGAGAATTTGATTAAATGCTTTCTAAGTTTCCTTCTTGCCTGAGTTCTGCTGACCCTCTTAACTTCTCCAGAATAGCAGACCACTTGCTGACCCCTGACATACCCTGTTCTCTTCAACAAGGGTCCCAAGAGCATGGCACTGTTTTGGGCAGGACAGGCCTTCCCTTCGTATTAGAAACTATTTGATAGAATCAGGTTCAGGGAAATAAGAGGCCTTGATGGATTTGGTAGAGGCCTCTTCAGGATGCCCATTTCAATGTTTTCACTTGGAGATTTAATGGGAACACATTCCCATGCGGAGAATAAGCCAGAGATGACTCTGTGAGGGTCATTTATTTCCAAAAGGTCATTCAGCCCACCTGAAGGCCCAGATGACTCATTCTCTTCCTCTGGGTCTAACTGTAACGTAAACCTTCTCCACACTTCACTGGTAGGGGGAGGGGAGCAGCCTGTCAATCATTCATCTACAACAAACAAGCCCCTAAAAGCAGGGCACTAACAGACACCCAGGAATTCTCCCAGAGTCACAAAGCTGAGGAACTCAAAAGAAGCAGCAAAGGTAGAGTGGGAAGAAGCCCTGGGGTGGGAGAGATGGCCTGGCTCAGAGGCTCAGCCTGACCTGGGGGTGCTGTGCAGCCTTACTCCAGACACTTCCAGTCTCCTCCCTATCCCCAGGGCACTAGTGAGGAGCGTTCTCTGTAAGCCTTCAGGGATTTAAGAGGCTTATGTTGTTATCTTGGTTACTATCAGCAGCAGCATTATTAATTATGACCTTCATTCCATTCAGCACTTTCCTTAAGCGCTCCCTTTGGAAGGACTGGGCTCACTTTGAAGTCCGAGGACCTGGATTCAAGTTCCACTTCTGATGCTCCTTACTTTTGAAGTCTTGGACAAGCCATTTATCTTCCTGGGACCCAACTGCTTCATTTATAAAACAAGTCAAAAAAGGGGAAATGACAAATGCTGGAGGGGCTATAGAAGAATAGCTCGTCCTGCACTGTCAGTGGAGCTGAAAACTGACCTGGCTGTTGTGGAAAAGCCACTAAACAGGCATCTCCTTTGTCCTGGTCATGTCACTACTCAGTCTGTGTCCCAAAGAGAGTGAAGAAGAGAGAAAGGATCCACAAGTATGAAAATGCTTAGAGCAGCTCTTTTCATGGCATCAAAGAACTGGAAACCGAGAGGATGTCCATTACCTGGGAAATGACCAAACAAACCATGGTCCACACACATGTGATGGAATGACATTGTGCCATGAGAAATGAGAAACCTGGGAAGACTTATAGGAACTGAAGCAGAGCAAGCAACACCAGAAAACAATTTATGTAATAACATTTATTGTAAACACAAACAACTTTGAAAATCCTAAGATGTGATCAACACAATGACCAACTCTGATTCCAGAGGACCAATGATGAAACATGCTTCCCACCTCTAGCTGAGGTGATGGACTCCAGGCGCAGAATGAGACAGGTGTTTTTAGACATGGCCAATGAGGGAATTTGTTTTGCTTGAGTGTATATGTTTGTTATGAGAGTTTTATAACAAATGGTTACATTTTGGTTTCAATGTGAGGGGAGGAGAAAAGTGAGAGAGAAAATGTACATATTAGTTTAATGAGTTTATAGAAAATAAGTCAATTGGACTAGATGGACTGTGGGGTCCTTTGCTGTCTAGACCTGTGATCCTATAGAGGGGCCTGTAATGGAAAACTAGCCCTGGATCCAAGAAGACCTTGGTTAAAGGTCTGATACTTACTAGTTGCTTGACCTTGGGTAAATGTCATACAGTGTCAAAGGCCAGGAAAAAATCTAAGATTGTAAGATACAGACCACTGGCCAAGATTGGGGGAGAAAGTTTCCCACTGAGAATTCCTCAGAGAGATGAAATTATTTTTCCAAACCACTTTATTTTATGTTAAAGCATAGGGCATGATATTCCAGAGGGCAAAGGAGTTAGGATTATACCCAAGAATTCCCTATCCAGCAAAACTGAGTATAATGCTTAGAAGGGTCTGGGGGGCAGGAGAAGGGAAGGAGAGATGGGCATTTAATGAAATAGAGGACTTTAAACATTTCTGATGAAAAGACCAGAGCTGAATAGGAGATTTGGCTTTCAAATACAAGCCCCAAGAAAAACATACAAAGGTAAACAGGAAAAAAGAAATTATAAGGGATTCAATAAGGTTAAGTTGTTTACATTCCTACATGAGAAGATGATATTTGTAACTCCTAAGAACTTTGTCATTATTAGGACAGGTAGAAGGCGTATACATAGACACGGGGCACAGGCATGAGCTGACTATGATGGGATGATACACAAAAAAATTAAGGGATAAGAAAAAGGGATGCACGGGGAGAACGGGGAAGGGGCCACTAGAATGGGATAGACTATGCAGTAGAAGAGGCACAGAAATCTTTTACGACAGAGGAGAAGATGAGGCGTGGATGGAAGCCGATACGCAAATACAGAAATATACAAACTATTATAACTGTGAATGTAAATGGTATGCATTCACCCATAAAAGAGAAATGCACTGCAGACTAGATTAAAAACTAGAATTCTACAATATTCTGTTCATAAGAAACATACCTGAAGCAGAGTGACACACATAGAGCAAAGGTAAGAGGACAGAGAAGAATCTGTTATGCTTCAGTGGAAGTTAAAGAAAAAGCAGGGGCAGCAATCATGATCTCAGACAAAGCATTAATTTTTTTAAAAAAGAAAGAAAAACCAATTATCAGTATCAAAAGTGAAAAAAGTGAATTCACCACCAATGAAGAAGAAATTATATCAATTGCTAGGAGATATTTTGTCCAATAATATGGCAATAAATGTGATAATCTAAGTGAAACAGATGAATATTTACAAAAATATAAGTTGGTAAGAATAACAGAAGAGGACATAGAATACCTTAAAAAAATCCTATTTTAGAAAAAAAAAGAGATAAGCTATCAATGAGTTCTGTAAGAAAAAATCCCCAGGACCAGATACATTCACAAGTAAATTCTACCAAACACTGAAAGAACTATCAATTCTAATAATATATAAACTATTTGGAAAAATAGGCAAAGAAAGAGTCCCATGACACAAATATAATGCTGATATATCTAAATCAGGAAGAACAAAAACAGAGAAAGAAAACTACACAGCAATTTCCCTAATAAATACGATGCTATCAAATACTAGCAAGGAGATTACAGCAACATATCAGAAAAATCATACACTAAGGAGGTGGGAGTAATACTAGGAATGCAGGGCTGGTTCAACATTAGGAAAAATAGCATAATTGACCATATCAATAACAAAATATCATATGATTACCTCAATAATGGAATATTCATTTTTATTTAAAAAAACTTTAGAAAACATGGAAACAAAGGGAAATTTCATGTTAAGTAGTATTTACCTAAAACCAGTGTCCCTCAGGGGTTCTGCCCTGGGACCCCTTCTCTTTTCCCTCTATACTACTTCTCTTGGGTAATCTCATCAGCTCATGTGGCTTTAATGACCATCTATCCTGGAGGTACCTTCCCTGTCTCAATCTCTGTGTTGATCTCCATTCTTGGATTTTCACCTGCCTTTCAGACATCTCAAACTGGATGTCCTGTAGACATCCTAAGCTCAGCATGTGTAAGACAGGACTCATTATCTCTCCCCCTAAATCTCCTCCCACTTCCTACACTCTTTATTGCTTCAGAGGGCACCTCCAAGTCCCAGGAGTTACCCTGGACTCCTTACTCTCTCACACATCCATCCCCATAATTGTCAAAGCCTATCAATTTCATCTCTGCAGCATCTCTCCAATATGCCTTCTCTCCTCTGATGTTGCCACCCCACTGGGGAAGGTCCTCATCACTTCCCACCTGGAATATTACAATAGTCTGACTGCCTCAGTCTCTTCCCCACTCCCCTCCATCCTCTATCAGCCATCAAACTGATTTTCCTAAAGCTCAGTTCTGATCACTCATGCCCCTACTCAATAAACTCCAATGGTTCCTTATGGCCTCCAGGGCCAAACTCAAAGCCCTTCATAAAGTCTTCTCTCCTGCCTTTCCAGTCTCCTTACACCTTACTCCCTCACTTTTACTCTGCAGTCCAGTGACACGGGCCTTCTGAATGTTCCACAAACAAGAGCCTCCATATCTCAACCCTGGGCATTCTCTCTGGCTATTTCCCATGCCTGGAGGGCTCTCCCTCTCCTCCTCTCCAACTACAGACCTCCCTGGGGGCTTCCTTTAAGTTTCACCTAAAATCTCACTTTCTATAAGAAGATCTCCCCAACCCCATCTTAATTCTAGTGCCTTCCCTCTTTTAGGCAAATAAGCATCTAGCTTATTTGTTCATACATTCTTTACATAGTCTCCCCCATTACATGTTATCTCCTTGAGGACTGGAACAATCTCTTAGCAGAGGGCCTACCAAATAGTACAGATAATTAGTGATTTACTTATTTACTTTATTGATTGGAACTGATCAGAATTGAATGTCCTCTATATTTTATAATTTATAGAGCTGGCCCCAGCGTCATGGGCAGAGCAGGAGATTAATAAACACTGGCTAAATGCATCACTGATCGTCCAAACTCAGGAAAAGATGAAAAGCTACAAAGTTACAAAACAAAACTGCTCTGTTCTTGACAAAAGCACATAGCGTGCAATATGAAGCTCTGCCCCCCTCACTGTGTGACCTCAGGGGGCCCGATGGGTTCAGAGCCTTCACCACCTCCTCTGGGACCTTGGAGCATGAATGCTTGAGTTATATCACGAGGGCAAATGAAGGGTTTGGAAACAGAGATGTAACTCAGACAGGAGGTAGTGGTGACAGGGTGTACCCCTGCCAGCCTCTGTGCTAAGCACAGAATTCCCAGATGGATCAAGGTCAGACATCACACATAAGAACTTTTTAACTTCCTAGACTAGGGGTGCTAGACAGGCCCTAAGAACCTGCAATGGAGAGTACCATAGCTGGCAAGCAGGCAGTGAGACCTCAGAACATCAGTCAGAGGATGTCAGAACTAGGAGGGGTCTTAGAACAGAGGATGTCAGACATGGGAGGGGCCTCAGAACTGGGAATATCAGGGGTAGGAGGGCCTGAAAACAAGTAATGCCAGAACTATGAGAGAATTTAAAACATAATATCAGAAGTATGAGGGAACTCAGAACATAAAATGTCAGAGTTGGGAGGGAGGCTGGAACAGAGAATGTCAGAGAGTGTCAAGTGGGATCTAAGGACACACAATGCTACAACTCTTAGAGCACAGAATCTGCAATGTCAAAGCTAGGAGAGACCTCAGTGAGGCAAAGTAAGATCCAGAAAATCAAAGCTGGGAGGACCTTGAAACATGAGATACTGAGCATCAAAGCTGGAACAGACAATGTAAACCATGGAGGTCAGTGACCTGACTTCAGATAGGACAAAAGAGGCCAAGCCAGGGAAACAGACTTGCTCTCGATCCAGTGGGCATGAAGGGGTAGGGTTAGCGCTGCTGCTCCAGTCTTCTGATCCCTAATGAGATTTCTTTCCAGCACTTCATGCCATGTCTTCTAAATTCTCAGTATTTCCCTAGATTCCCCAAGCGTAAAACTAATTGAAAATGGATCATAAGCAAGGCTGCTGCAGTGTTCAGTACACTCTTCCCAACATAATAAGACTTTGTTTCGGGCAGAGATGCCCAGCATCTGTCCTGGGCATCACTCCCCTGGGGCACTGATGGGGTTTCCCTCCACTTGGCATCGGGCCTTTCTGGCCAAAGGAGACTAGGTTCAGTCCTCTGATTGAAGGAATGGAGATGACTTTTCTTTCTCTCCGTTTGAGAATCTTTTGGGGCCGGTGGGTCTGGTCACCCCAGGTGGATGTCATACCCCCAAAACAGGCCAAGGACAGCAAATCTGTGCATGTCTAAGTGTAGTGCAATGATGCCATTCACAGGTCCCCAGCTTCCGGCTGGCAGGTATGGGAAGCTGAAGGAAGAGCCTGCTGTATACAGTAACACCAACATTTATACAGCACCTACCCTATACCAGGCACTCTAAGTGTAGTAACTAGGGCGAGTGCCTTACAAATATCATCTCATTTGAGACTCATAACAACCCCAGGAGGTAATGTTATTATGAGCCCCATTTCATAGATGTGGAAACTGAGGCAAACAAAGATGAAGTGACTTGTCCAGAGTCACACAGCTAGGAAGTGTCTGAAGCTGACTTTGAACCCAAGCCTTCCTGACTTCCCCAGGGCAACAGTATACCCTCCAAGGAAAACATCAGTAATCCTAGAGTCCTTGAGTTGAAAGGAGTTCAGAAGTCATTAAGCCCACCCAGAGCTGAGCAGTAAGACAAGACCCCCTCCCCTGCCAGCAGTTGCCTTGACTTGTTCACTGCCCTTGCCATCCCGCCTCCCCACATCCACTAGCCTCCAGCAGGGGTCTCATTATCATTCAGCTTTGCTGAGAATGTTAAAAATCTTTGTTACTTCGATCTATTGGTGGTGTCTCTCCAGAGTCAAAAAGAGGAAGTTTGACCCATGTTCCACAGGGCAGTCCCTCAAACTCTTGAAGAATGTGACACCATGGGGGGAGGAGCCAAGATGGCTGAGTAGAAAGATTCACATATGCTAGCTTTGAACCCATAGCCCATGAATTTCCTGGAAAAAGAACTCCCAACAAATTCTGGAGCAGTGGAAACCACGCAGCAATGGAGTGAAGGAGATTTCCATTCCAGAAAGCCCTGAAAAACCGATCCCAAAGGTCCGTCGTGCACCAGACGGGAGCAGAGCCCAGCCCTTCCCTGGCCACGCAGCACTGAAAGGAGCCAATCCAGCAGATCCGAGCAGGCTTCAGGGACGGAATCTCCAGCAGCCACGAAAGTCCCTCCACCCACAGCTGCACAGGTCATAACTCAGGACCCCTTGGGAGGCAGCAGCAGAGGCAGAGGGCAGCCAGAGGCTCCCGGAGCAGGCAGGAGGGTCCATTATGGAAGGTCTCTGCATAAACCCCCTGAGGGAATTGAGCCTGGGAGGGGGCCCTGCCCCCACCTGAGCACCAGAACTTAAGCTCACATTGAATAGCAGCCGGACCACTGCTGAAACCCTGAGGCTGGGGAGCAGCATTTGAATCTCAGACCCCAAGCACTAGCTGGGTGGATCTAGGTGGAGGTGGAGTTGAATCTCAGAAGTCAAGTAACTAGCTGGGAAAATGCACAGAAAAGGGAAAAAAAATAAGATCATAGAAGGTTACTTTCTTGGTGACCAGATGTTTCCACTGTTACTTTCTGATGAGGAAGAACAATGCTTACCATCAGGTAAAGATATAGGAGTCAAGGCCTCTGT
>CM053770.1:670264984-670307330 GCA_028658325.1 Potorous gilbertii
GATGAAAGAAGAGAGGGCAGATTGGTGATAGGGGAAATTAGAATGCTTGGTGTATTGGGGTGAGAGGGGGGGACAAATGGGGAGAAAATTTGGAACCCAAAATTTTGTGAAAATGAATGTCAATATTTAAATAAATAAATTTACATTTAAAAAAAAATGTGACACCATCCTCTGATCCCCCATGTCCTCTGGACTTCTCTTCTGCAGGGGAACATCCTTGACTCCTTCAGCTGATGCTTGAAGGATGTGATATAAGGGCCCTTTTCTTCCTGATTGCTGCAGCACAGGATCCTAGCATTAGAGAATGAGTGCAAAAGAGGTCATTTGGCCCAGGAGCTTTCATGAGAGGAAGCAGAGGCCCAAGAAAGGGCTTGACCCAGGCCACATAGCCCTTCAAGGGAGTGGTCAAGCTGGGAACTGAGCTCGGGTCTTAGAATCTGAAGTTCTTCCTACAAGGTGGCCCTTAATGTGACCAAATCAGGACCAAACCCAGCAGGGCCAGGGTGTTCTCTGCTCTGGACACTGTGTCCTCTGGCGGTGGAAGGGGGAGGAATAATCAGTCTGCCACATGGGAAGAGCTGAGCTGATCTTCTGGCTTCAACACAGGGAGCAGGAAGGTGTCTCTGGATGTCATAGGGACTCTACATCCCAACCCTAAAGAGGGGCAATGCCAAGGAATGTTCAAATTACCAAACAACTGCATTCATTTCACACACCAGTAAAGCTATGCTTAAGAGTCTGCAAGCTGGGCTTCAGCAATATGTGAACCAAGAATTACTGGAAGAGCAGGCTGGTTTCAAAGAGGAAGAGGAACTAGAGACCATATTGCCAACATTCACTGGATTATGGATTAAAAAAGGGAGTTTCAGAAAAAATTCACTGATGACACTAAAGTCTTTGACTGTGTGGATCACAACAAAACGTGGGAAGTCCTCAAAGAGACAGAAGGACAAGATCATCTCACCTGCCTCCTGAGGAACCTCTGCCAGCCAAGAAGCAACAGTTAGAACCGAACATGGAACAACTGATTGGTTTAAGATTGGAATAGGAGTACAAGTCTGTATATTTATTGTCCTCTTATTTAACGTATATGCAAGATGCCAAGCTGGATGAATCAAAAGCTGGAAATAAGGTTGCCAGGAGAAATATCAACCATCTCAGCCATGCAGTTGATACCACTCTGATGGCAGAAAGTGAAGAGGAATTAAGAAGCATCTTCATGAGGATGAAAGAGGAGAAGGTAAAAGCAGGTGTGAAGCCACACATTAAAAAAAAAAAGATCTTGGCAGCCAGTCCTATTACTTCCTGCAAATAAAGAGAGAGAAAATGGAAGCAATGTCAGATTTTATATTCTTGGGCTCCAAGATCACTGCAGATGACAACTACATTCATGAAATTAAAAGACTCTTCCTCCTTGGAAGGAAAGCTATAGTAAATCTTGACAGTAGACTAAAAAGCAGAGGCATCACCTTGCTGCTAAAAGTCCACATAGTCACAGCTATGGTTTTTCCAGTAGCAACGCATGGTTCTGAGAATTGGACTGTAAGGAAAGCTGAGCACTACAGAATCAATGCTTTTGAGTTGTGGTGATGAAGAAGGCTTTTGAGAGTTCCTTGGACAGCAAGAAAATCATATAAGTCAGTACTTAAAGATTTAATTCAGGCAATTCACTGGAAGGTCAAATACTGAAGCAAAAGCTTAAATACTCTGGCCACATCATGAGAAGATAGGACTCATTCAAAAAGACCATAATGTTGGGAAAGAGTAAAGAGAAAAGGAAAAGGGGATGGTAGAGAATGAGATGGCTAGGTAGTGCATGGAAACAATGCAGAGGACCTTAGACAGACTTTGGGAGGGAGTGAAGGAGAGAAAGGCCTGGGGTGCTATGGTCCATGGGGTCACAAAGAGTCACACACAACTGAACAGCAATAACGTCTGACCATGAGAGAGCACCTGGGAACTCCACCAACCAGACGGTGTCCTCCCCCCCACAATACCTCTAATTCACCAGCAGTTGAAACAGAGCAGGAAACAGAACACCCAAATAATTGGTATAATATTTCACTTCATAATCATCAATCAATCATCACTTCACCTCCTGGGACCTCAGTAAGTCACTCACTCTCCCTGTGCCTCAGTTAACTCCTCTATAAATTAGGAAATCTCTCCAGGAAGTTTGGAGCTGACCCAGAGTGGCAAAAGCTGCCTCCAGGTGGCTGAATGCCTGCACAGGAGTATGTGCTGGAAGGAGTTTCGAAGAGATGCCCTCTGAGGTCCTTGAGCCTCCTGCCCTCCCACTACAATCCAGATCCTGGAGAACAGCCCACTCTAGGTACCCGCTGCCCTGGCTGTTGACTCTATAAATATAAACCCTACAGACCTAATCTGTGGAGCCACTCTAGATTCATGCCACCTTTGACTTCTTGACACACTTCTTGCCATCTGGCCTGGGATCACACATATGCTGCCGCACCCCTTCCTCCTTCCACAAAACATTATTGCCATCGATCCTGGAAGGAGCAAACCAAATGATTCTCCATGGCTCTGTCACCAGTGATTTCTGACCAAAACACCCTTCCTTTCCTGGACATTGGTGCTCTCCCCGCTCCCTATCCCAACCTAAACCACTGGAGGGCAGGGGTAGTCCAGCACTCAGCACAGGGTCTGACACTGAGTAAATGTATAATAAATGGTTTTGAAAAATTCATTTATTCTGTAATTCTTAACCCACTATTTTTCCCCACAAAAGACAATGCAGCGTAGAGGATAAAGACCTGCCTTGGAGTTGGCAGGAACAAGACTCAAGGCCTGCCTCCAACACATACTGTGGTTGGGAGTCATGAGCAAGTCACTTAATCTCTCAGCATCTCCTGACAGTTCTCTATGGCTAAGTTACAGACAGGATACTGACCTGCACTGGGAGAAGGCATTTCCCTAGTACAAGTGCCCTACACCGATGAAATGATAAGCCTTGATCCCCATGGACCTCACCCAACAACAAATTCTTCCTGTCCTTTTTGCTTATTCTTAAGATGAAAGACCCCCCCCCCCATTTTATAGATAATGCAAATAACTTGAGCCCTATGCTGGGTCTCCTTCCTCCAAGACAAGCCCTCTTCCCCTACGCTACAGCCACGTGTGTCTCTTATGTGTGTGTATACATGCATATAACTCCTGAGTCACATGTGACCACTCTAGAAGGCAGTCCATAAGGACCACATTCCCTTCAGCTAATTCTTAGGAACCTCAGGGCCAAGAGCCAAATGCAGGATTTTCCTCTCTGCTGCTAAAATCACCAAGCAGGCAACAGGACAGATGTGGATAATATAAAGGCCTCAGCATCAGTTCTCACAACAGCAGAGCTGTGCTGCCTGTATATCTTCCTGCAGGGAAGTTGGCCAAGGCTCCACTGACCCAGTGCTTCAATTCTAAATAACCTGCAGAGACAACGTAAGGAGAGTAGGGTCAAATCTCAGATCTCCTGCTGATCTTCTTGACAGTCAGTCCACAAACATCTACTAATCACTTCCTGTGAGCCAAGCTCTGAGGATCCAAAAGGGGACCCTGTCTTCTAGGAACTGAGGTCCCACTGAGGAAGACATGTAAGTTACCAGGTATATAAACAGTGTAGATGAAAGATGATCTCAGATGGAATTTCTGAATGTCACTGGTCCTCTTCAAACCCATTCCTCCAAGGATAAAAAACAAACTGTAAGAAGACTGGGAAGGCACAAGGGGACCTATACAGAACTTTCTATCTGATCCTTATTGTAAGAGGGAGCCAAGGTTAAGCCAAGACAAGCTTAAGAAAGCAAACAAATTGGCAGCTGAGTGGAGGATGTTCTGGCATAGGGACAGACTAGAGCACAAGGGACGCTTTAGAAGGTCATTGGAGTCATTTAGATAAGAGGTGGCAAGGTCCTGAACCAGTGACATGCTGTGGGAGTGCAAGAGAGAGGACTTATATGAGAGATTCTGTGAAGACAGAAATACAAGGCGACAGTAATTTGAATAAGTAGGAGGAATGAGGATTGACACTGAGATTACAGGATTAAGGGAAGAGAAGACTAACAGTACCTTTGACAGTAATAAGGAAGAAATTGTTTTTCCATATTGGGAAAAATTAAAATATTAAAATTCAAAAAAGAGTAATAAGTTAGAAAGAGAGGATGGTTTTGAGGAAAAGATAATGAGTTTTGTTTCATTTATATGGAGTTTGAGATGCTTACATAAGACAGAGTTCAAGATGCCCAAAAGGCAGGATGAAATATGACCACAGCTCAGGAGAGATGCTAGGGCTGGATATATAGACCTGCAAATCACATGCACAGAGATGATAATTAAACCTATGGGAAATACTAATAAACCAATGGGAATGAGACAATATAGATAAAAAAGAGAAGGCCAACAGTCTTAGAGGATACTCACAGTGGCTATGACCTGGATGAAGATCTAGCAGGGACGATAGGATCAAATGGACAGAGGAGAGATTGGAGTAGTTGTAGGCAACAGAGGAGCAAATATTTAGAGAAAAGCAAGAGAAAGAATAGGAATGACACAGGGAACAATCTGCTGGAAAAGTCAGGCAGGAATGGGGTCAAAGGCACATGCTGTTGATCTTGGTAAGGAGAAGGGTCATCTTTTCAGCAGAAAGAGAATTGAAGGAACAGATAATGGAGGAAGATGCCCAAGTCGTGTGGGAAGAGGAGAAGGAAGAGGAGGAGGAGGAGGAGAAGGGAAAATGGAACTATTGGAAAATGGCCTCCATTAAGTCGGCAGTGAGGTTCTTGGTAGACAGAGCAATTGTGAGGAAATGGGTTTACACCGACACGGGTCCATGACAAGGCCTACCCCAGAAGGGCATCTTAAGGCAAACATTTGAGAACAGCCCTTGCAGAGTTCTCTGGAACTGGCACTCATGTGGGGAAACAGAGGGAGGAGGGTAAGCCCTGGCCTAAGAGTTTGGAAACTGGGGCTACAGTCCTGGTCCTGAAACTGTCTATATCATTTCAGGTCAATCCCTTTCTTTCCCTGGGCCTCAGTTTTCTCATCATTAAAAAGATATGGAAGACCAACTCATTCATAAGGTCTCTTCCAGCTGACATTCTACATCTTCAGTTCCCAACCACATCTGTCATTCTATTCCCTAAGGTCCCTCCCAGTTCTGACATTCCATTAGCCTATAAGCACCATAAACTAATATATTAATAATCACATTATTTTAAGATTTGAGATGGCATATGTGAAGAAACAAAGATGCTAAGTGGAAACTATAACATATATACATCAATGAGAAGAATAAAACATCAATTAAGACAGCAATTATAGGATCTTTTATGTAATCAAGTTTATAATTGCATGAAATTGAAAAATATAGATATGTCTATACTCAGTAAGTGTTTGAGACAATGCACACTTATTACCGAGATACTGAGATGAGCAGCTCCAGTAATGATGAGCTGTGAGTCAAAGCCTGGCTCTGAGATTATCTGAAATTTATGGAGGGAATTTCAGAAGCCATGCACTGTCCTGAGCCTTGGGATGAGTTATATTTGCTGAAGAGAGCCCTGTCTATTCTTTCTCTGTCTCTGTCTCTATCTGTCTTTATGTCTGTCTGTGTCTGTCTGTCTGTCTGTCTGTCTCTCTCTCTCTCCCTCCCCCCTCATATTTCCTCTGCTGTGACAAGTGGGTACCAGCCTCAGCAACTCTCCCAACCTTGCTGCCACCCTGTGCTCAGAGTGTGGGTGAATGTGGATGCATGTGCATGGCAGTGACTGGAATTCTTGGGGGATGGTTCTTATCTCCACTTCAAAGGCATGACTATCTGTAGAGCTGACATTTGGCCACTCTAAAGCCAATTCTTGGACAGACATTAAAGTTCCTCCCTAGTTTTAAATGGCAATGACCAACAACATCAGAGAGGAGGAGGGTGACAAACAAAATCCTCATCTATTGTACTTGTCTGAGTACAGGACACCCTATAATTTTGCTGTCATTCCCCCAGATGAACTCATTTTTGAAAATGCAATGCCTCCATTAGCAAGAGTAGAAGACACTCGATGGTCATTTCCTCTCGTCCCTTCCTCCAGTTTTGACCCATGTGAGTCAGAGACCTGGAGGGCACCTCTCAAAATTTTCGGTGAACTCTCTGGCGAAAGCTTATGGGATGCCAAGAACAAGGGCCCAACAGGAAGAACAGGTGTGGATTGGAGACTCCCCATCTCCATGAGGTCATAAAGACACTGTACTATTGGTCTGGGAACCATGGGCTGTGAGTCTTGGCTCCACAGATATAGGAGCCCCGTGGCCTTGGACGAGTCACTTGAACTGTCTGTGTATCAGGTCTCCTTCTGAAGATCATTTGTATCCCAACCCAAATGGAGTATATGACTCAAACACAGACCCACCAATGCCCTCTCCAAGGGCCTGAGCAGCCAGCCTCCCATGGAACCCATACCAAGGTGAGCCTGCAGTTGGACTGTCTCCTCATTTGGTTTGCCACAAAAGTGATGGTTTTGATAGTGGCTCCAGGTGCCTTAAAGGATTCTGGTGCTGGATCCCAGCTCCAAAAACTACTAGTTGTGTGACCATGGCCAAAGCATTTAGCTTCCTTTGCCTCAGTTTCTTAATCCATAAAGCCAGATAATAACAGGGCCTCACAGCATTCCTGAATCAAATGAGATGATATAAGTCAAGTGCTTTGCAGATGTTACGACGACATAAATTTTACAAATTATTCTCATGACATTTTATACTACATGTGCTTTGTGTATAACAAGCATTTAAAGTTTTCATGGGATTCCTGGGGATCAAATTGTGAAACGTGTTACAAGCCTTAACATATTATATCCATGTGAGAAAAGGAAAACGTTAGCTACTCGGTGGCACCTTCACTTGCAAGCTCTCGAGCAGCACAGGCTCCACTGAAACACTGACAGGTGCTGGGAGAACCCTAGCACCTCTGATCCTGGGCACCCACTGTGAACTTCTTCCAAACTCACCCTCTCCCTTATGCATCACTGAATGACTAAACAACAGGCTATGGTAACCTGAGGGGAAGGACCACCCTCTAACTGGGGCAGTGAGGGGAGGTTTCCAGGAGGGGCTGGACCAAGTAGGGAAAGTTCCTCAGGGGGGAGAGACGAGAGCCACCTATCTAGCACCCACCAAAATAACAACAGTAAGAATAACCCCTTAAAGCCCAATCTGAGGAGACAGAAAGCAAGGGCTCTGTTAGGCTTGGAGAGCACGTTGAAACACTGGGGAATTTAGGCCTGATGATGCCACTAGCTGGCTACCACCCCCACCAGTGGCATGAAGTTGATCCTATGAAAGTAAGAAAAAGATGGGGTAAGTAGAGGTTTCTGGATGACCCTCCTTGGAATGGCTCTGGTGATCGGCTGTGGTGATCAGCTAGTCAAGAACGTCAGAGAAACAAATGCCCCCTCCTTCATGTTCTGATGCCACAAGTAGGCAAGATGCCTTGGAACCAACAATGCCAGCAGTCCACCCTCTGGAAATGACCCCTGAAGTCACGAGAGGACAGGAAATGAATTAAAGACACAAATCTTCTTAGGTAGCCACAGCCTAATAGGGTTGGTAACATCTCACAAAAACAGACTTCAGGCTTTATCGATAGTACCCTGAGCTCCAAGTCACACAACCAACTGGCAAAATGTTATCTTTAGCCCTAAGCCCATAGAGTATAAATTAAAGGATGGAATAAAGGAGCCATTGGAATCTGAAGAGGGAAAAGATGAAGACCCCAAGATCACTAAACACCTTTCCTTAATGCAACACTTCATGGCCAAACAGATGTACAAAACAATACCAAGGTCCCACATGGGTGACTTCCCTCTAGGGTCTCTTTACAGTTGTGAGATGACTTTGAAAAGGTGATGGGTAAACTTTGTCTGGAATTCTAAAATGTGCTTTTTGTATCTGACAGACTAACTTCAATCAGAAGATTAATGATACGAAAACAAAGTAACTCAAAAGGCTGCCACCTCTTAGGAGCATCATGGATGAACAGTGTTTGACTGAAAGCACAAAAACATTTCAGGACCTATACAAAATGGTGTAAGTGGTGACCACTGCCACAGAATGAATCAGAGAAGGAAAGGTGACAAGTGATGTTGCTGAGAACAGCTGCAAAGCAGCCAGAGCCCTGGGCTCTAAATGGCAGGAAAACAGGAGTTCCAATCCTCCCTGGGAGACATGCTAAGGAAGGGATCCAGAGTGAATCGCCTCATTTTCCTCATCTTTAAAATGAGGGGAGTGGATTAGATGATCTCTAAGATCCCTGCCAGTTCTAAATTTGTGATCTTCTGCTCCACCCATCATTGGCTGAACGAACTTAAGAAAGCATATTGATCATGTGCAGAAAGACATAGAAAGGCTGCATGCATAAAATCAAAGGACAGATATGTAAAATCGTAAGTTCTCTTAATTAGCAGTTGAGTGAAAAAGTCCAAAGGTTAAAGCAATACAGTCCAGTCAACAAGTACAGATTAGGAAGGCACAGTGCCTGGGATGCAAAGAAAGTCAGAAATAGCCCTGCCATGCCTATAATGAAGGTCACCTCCAAGGGAGGCACCAACAGCTGGGGAGACTAGAAAGTCCTCCTGCAGAAGGAAGGATCTGAGCTGGCACTCCATGGAAGCCAGTAGGCAGAGGTAAAAAAGGAGAGCATTCCAGGCAGGAGGCACAGCCAGCGAAAAGATAGACAGATGGGAAATGGCTCATCCTGTCTGAGGAACTGCCAGTGGGTCAGGGTAGCTGTATCACGGAATGTGTGGAGAAGAGTAAAATAGAAAGAGGCTGGAAAAGGAGACAGGTACCATGTCAGAAAGAGCTTTCAATGTCAGAGAAGGGATTTTATAACAACTGGGAGTATAACAACTCACTGAGTAGAGGGGAGGTATGACATGGTTAACCCTAGAATTACGAAAAGTCATCATGGCAGCCGATGGGAGGACGAATGTAGTCGAGAGAGACTTGAGACTGTGGGTGGCGGGGGAGAGGCTGCTGAAAGCAGTACAAGGGCAGAATGAGGAGGAATGAGGGAATCAAAACAGGGGAAGAACTAAAACAAACGATTCAACACTAATCAAATTTGGGCAGCAAGGAAACAAGAGGAGACAAAAAAGCTTTGGAGGAGGATGTGTAGACTTGGTCACAAGATGTCCAATACGATGAAAAAACACCATTTAGAGTGAATGTGAAACAGAAAGTTATGCATCATGGGTACAATGAAAGGTAGGAAGGTAAAGGAAAAATGACAAAATGCTAGCTTCTCTACAAAATCAGAAAGCAGAAGGACTTGATAAGATTCCTAATCACTGTCTCAGAGGACCCCCAGTAGTACCAGGCAGCCATCTTGCCAGCCTCCTTTCAGGTGCAAGCTGGATTCCAAGGCATCACATGTCTACAAAGCAAAGTTTGGAACACCAGCAACACCTCCAAATATAGACCAATTACAAATATATGTGCTTTTTACAAAGGTTTCACATCTTGGATCATAAAAAATCTATGAACACTTGAAAGAAAATATATAAAGGTGTGCCCAAAGTCCCAGGAGCATAAAGAGTTTTACAGATTCAGTAATTGTTGAGCATGCTACCTAAAAGGGATATAACATCTAAGCTGCCTTCACTGGCTTTGCAGACCTTCTGACTGTCCTCGCTTTGGGCTTGGTTGTGTGCTACCAACATATAAGAGGGACCGAAGCATGCCGATAACACCAGTGTTGGATGTCTGTATAGAAAACTGTTTTCAATTTAAAGCATGCCATGGACAATTCATGTAAAGTGTGATATTTCTTGAACAGTTTAAACTACTACAATTCTTCGTAGCACTACATTCATTATCATTTCTCCCAAACAGATTAATATGGCTTCCAGTTACAGAAGGAGATGAACCAAAACATCTTAATTATCACTTGATGTTCATAGATAGTATCGTTCTATTGGATTCTGCTGAAAAACACATCACAGCTTCTTCTTC
Organism: Potorous gilbertii; assembly: GCA_028658325.1. NCBI lineage: Eukaryota > Metazoa > Chordata > Mammalia > Diprotodontia > Potoroidae > Potorous > Potorous gilbertii. The sequence continues at coordinate 670,274,990 of CM053770.1, forward strand.
TCTTGGAATCTTTCTACAACAAGATAAAAAAAAATCTACTAGACCCAGCAGTATAAAATCCACAACACACATACTAAAGAGAGGTAGAGACCTTGAAACCAGAGTTCACACTGAATCCATGAATGAAGACAGTACCTACTAAGAGCCTAGCCTCCTCCAAGACATGTCAGCGGGCGGGCTGTGGAAGAAGAGGTCAAGAGAGTGTATGGAATCCTGATATCAAAGCTGAATCAAGTCCCTGACACCTATTTCATCCCCCTCTTGAAGGATGCTTTCAGAACTAGGAAATAGACCATAACATATTGGTAAAATAGTCTAACAAAGACTCCCACAATATGAATGAAGCCCACTTAAGGCAGCTGCAGCTCCTCACCTAAAAGCAGGAAGATTGATAAATATTCTTAGAAAACATGAAAAACAGGTCAGAAACCAACAGAAATGCATTTAAACTCAGGAAACATCACTTCACTGAGAAAGAGTCTAGACATAACAGGTTTATTCAACAGAAACACAAGTGATTCATCATTAGATGGAAAACAGCTATAACCCAAGAGTGGGTCAAAATGCCCTCTGCAAGTGGCATCCACATGAACTCAACAGTGGACCAACAAGGTGCCAGACAAATGGCTGGCTTATAGGTCTGTTTGGGGAAGGAGAGAGGTTTGAGATGGCAGCTGAGGGGCAGAATTCAGCTCACTGTCATGAGAAATTACAAAAAGGTTATTCTTACAGTACCCCAACTTCATGATCAATATAGTTCAAGCAAGAAAACAGTAGAATCAAACCAGCATATGACTGTTGGTTACAAAAATTTAACATCTACCAAATATGGAGCAAGACATGACCTCTTGGTAGATTGAATTATAAGTAAAAACCTTGCAATCTTTTATAGTCTGACAGACAACCAAGCTTCTTAACTACAAATACAGATCTCAGAATTGTCCTGGAGAACTCAACCAATAAACCGTATAGCAACTAGACCATTAACACAAAACAACTGTTGCCCACAATTCCTTGGGCATAGCACTAATCCATAAAAATGTCAGAATACCTTAAAGAGATGTCACCATACCAAATCCTCTCTTCCCAAGCTAAACAAATGAAAAGGTTTCAGATATAGAGATGTAACAGAAGACATCAAAATCCTGTGGGAACAGGACAAGGTACATAATCTCCCTGTCATCCTGCCTGCTCCTGGAGACATAATGAGGAGGATCTCAGTCTGAATTGGAATACTTGATGATACCAATGTAATAGATAACATAACAGTAAATTAAAAGAATAAAAGACAACATTTGTCTCAGTATTGTTTCTATATGCACGCCCTCCAAAAGGATGTAAAGGAGATGAAAATATCTAATTACAATCATGATATATTTCTATAGGGCTTTCAGATTTACAAACAACCCTGTGAAAGAAAGAGTAGTGCAAGAAGTATTTGCACTTCATAGATGGGGAAACTGAGACAAAAAAAAGTAAGTGATTTTTCAAGGTCACACAGACACTAAGGGCCAGTGCCTAGATTAGAGTCATGAATTCATGTCTCAGAGTTAGAAAGGACTTCAAAGCAGACCAACACTGTCAATTTCAGTCAATAAACATGGATGAACTTCATAAGGAAGAGGGTTGGCACACGGCAGGGGCTAGCCTGGGATTTCCCTGGCACAGGGAGTACATGGGGGAGGAAATGCCTTTCATCAGCAGGTCAGTATCCTGTTGGACACTTGGAGTCCTGGAGAGTCACTTCAAGTCGTGGGATGTGAAGTCACATGGCTGGAACAGTCAGAGGCAGGACCAGGCCTCCAGGCAGTCTGGCTTTGAAGTACCACTTGGTCTACTATGATGTACAGCTTCTCAAGTGCTAGGGACATAGAGGTAAAAATGGAAAAAGTAATTCCTGCCTTCAAGGAGCTTACAGAATCACAGAATTGCAGGTGAGAAAAGATGTTACTATCCACCTAGTCCAAATTACACCTGGACAAGAACTCTCTATATAACACACTCCACACTAACACAATACAACACACTCAACAGTCTAACACAATATAACACAAGCAACAATCTAACACAGCCTATACTGGATGATCTCCAGTGAAAGGGAACTCACAATCTTCCAAGGTAGCCCAATCCATGTAACAGCTCTTATTGAATTTCATGAGAAAAATGTAACATAACTCATCAGCACACTCCAAGCACTTCAGCCCTGGTCCTCTGTACAGGACATCTGAGATGTGTTGTGTCCAGGGAAGGGCAGCCTGAATGAGGAAGGCACCGCAAAGACCTGAGCCATGGCATGATAGCGGAGTTACCCTTGCTTTCGCCTTGGTAGAGCAAGGGGTGGTGGCCTGGGCAGCTGTGGAGAGGCAAGTTTCTGACTGATGCAAAGACAAGCTTCCAAAGGATTAGAATGATGCCCAAGTGGGACCTGGTGCTAACCCTGCAAACAGCAGACATGCTCCTCCTCTGCTGGAGAATTTTAATGAGAAGACAGATGACGACTTCTCAGGCGAGACACAAAGGGGGATTCTATGTTAGCCTGGCATTCAGTGAGAGGCTGATGAGGCCTCCAAGCTCTGAGATTCTGTGTGTCTGTGACTACAGCTATTGCAATGAAAAGGACATGAACTCAAGGGGCAGGATCCTGGGTTCAAATGCTGGCCATAGCCCTTATCTGTGTGACCTTGGGGAAGACACTTCCCTTCCTAGATCACATATTTGTAGAATTTCAGAGTTGGAATGCATCCCAGAGACCAGTTAGTCCAATGGAGAACTAAGTCAGGACTTGCTCTAGCCCTAACCCAAAAAGTGGTCACTAGGGCTTTGCTTAAAGACCTCCAACGAAGGGGAACTCACTACCTCCCATGGCAAGATGGTTTTCTACTTTGTCATATGAAGAAGTGGATTTTAAATATAACCCCTTCCTGCTCTGACTTCTCTGATCTCACGACTCATTGACCCTGTAGAAGAGCCACTATCACAAGCAGCCTCCCTGGACAGCAACTATAACAGGGCAGAGCAAACAGGACTCAGGTTAAGGTCAAACTGGGAAGGTTCCCCCCAAGTGATGGATTTCTTGTTCTGACAGGAAGCAACCCTCCCCCTGGTCACCCCAGTCCTCTGGGTGACACACTCACTCTGACACGCCACGGTCACCCCACTCAGAACCAGGGGAGCAAACAGCCACATGAAGAGTCTGTCAAAGGAAGCCCCCCAATGAAGCAAGCCCCACATTAGATGAATCCAGCCTAAATGCTGGCATAAAACATTAAGGAGAAGCATGCATTAGGGCGACATTTGCATTTTTATGAAGTATGAATCACCAAGACATAATACATGCAGCCGAGTTTCCATGAACTCCCATGGTTTCCATGGTGATGCTGAGAGGGAGTTTTCACAGGATGTAAGCTATGGATTTTTTTAATGCAGTTTAAATAAAATTACAAACAGCAAGGCCTCCTTCAATTTTTTTTTAAAACGACAGAAAGTCACTGCAAATAAAAATCACCTAGACACCAAGGCAGTAAGGAAAAGGAGAAATGGGAGTTAGCAGTCACTGGCATGCCTCCTGACTGAGTCCTGCTAGCTGTGCCAGCCTGGCTGGGAGTGCCCCTCTCTGCCTCAGTTCCTTCTGCTGTAAAGAGGGCACAATGATCCTTTTACTATCTGTCTTGAAGGGTTGCTGTGAAAGGGCAAAGGGGAAAGAGAAGAAAAAGTATTCAGTAAGCATCTACCATGTGCCAGGCACCCTGCCATAGTGAACTTTGCAAAGCACAAAGCCTCTGACAAACTAGAGCTGCTGCTATCTAAGGAAAAGGAGACCATCTGATGAACTTGGTTCCCCTGGTATTCCAAGAGTCACCCCCAGCTAATGGGAATGCAAACATCCTAATTGTCAGCGAGACTGAAAGGTCCCTTGTCTCCTCCTTGTGCTGCTGGATCAGCCAATTAGGGCAGTTCTTAACAATGACTCTGCTCATTACAGAGATCAGTGACAATGCCCCCACAAAGGCTTCCTCCAGTGACAGGAGCAGAGGAGCCGCTCACCTCCCAGATCCCACTTCTAAGAAAAGTTACCCAAGTCTCTAATGAGCAATCGGGGCCTGAGGTTTCTAGGCTACAAAAATCCTGCAGTGGCCAGCAAGGCAGAAACCTAACCCTGGAATCAATAGCATATTACTCTCTCCACAGGCAGCAGCTGCTAGGTCAGGGGATTCATGAAAAATTCATGGCGGAGGTGGCCATGTCATCCTGAAGAGAGACAAAATAGCTGTGCGTCTCCAAAGATCCCGCGAGCAATCGAAGGCACTTTATAGATTTCGGTGGGTAACTGCCGCTTTTCCTCCTCTCTGTACTTCAAAGTGCGCCAGTCCGACCTCTGGCAGCGAGCCAGGACATTCCGATCCATGCTTCCATCCTTCCAGTGGCGTGTTTGCTCTGCTCCCTTCCGAGATCTCCCACTGAGCCCCCTCACAGAAGTCTGGGGAAGAGGGAGGCACCGAGCTCAGGCTCCGCAGGCACATGCGAGTCACTCTTGCCACAGTACCCACTTTATGTCATTCTACTCAGTCCCATTCACCAGAGAGTCCAGAACCACAGAACACTGACCCTGGACAGCCCTGAAGGTCCCTTTTAGCTCTAAAGCAACGATCCTCCACTATGGTCCAAATCTCCTCATTTTCTGGAGAGTAACAGAAGGCCCAAAAGGTTAAGTGATTCTCCCAGGTTTACACAAGGAGCAGGGAGCAGAGCCAGGATCTGAACCCAGGTCCTCAAAATAAAAGTATACTCTGCACTATGCCCAGCTGGCTATTGATTAAACCCTTGCCAGGTACAAGGGGCCTCTGCTCAGCCATCCTCCCATGCCACTAATGACCTTTTATTCCCTTCTATTTTATCCCATCCTCTCACCATCACTATCACTCCCCGCTATGGTACCCAGCTGGTACAGACTGCTCTAAAAACAGGGAGGCTCCTTATGGGGACCAACTGCAGCAGGAGCTACCAAGGGCTGTACAAACAAGATGCCCTCTGCCTCAAATACCATCCAGCTCCATTGACCATGCTGGGGCTGAGCGCCAACTGCTTCTACTCCCCAACTCTCATCTGCAAGCCCACACAAGAGCTGAATCCTAGAATCTCAAGGTAGGTGGAAAGGAAGGGAGGGAGGGAGGGAGGAAGGAAGGGAGGAGGGGAGGAAAGGGAGGGAGAGAGAGAATGGGCATTTTTACAGTATCTGTGTGCCAGGCATGGTGCTCGGAGCTTTAAAAGTATTATTTCATTTGATCCTCACAACAACCCTGGGAGGCAAATGATATTATGACCTCCATTTTACAGCTGAGGAAACTGAGGCAAATCGTGGTAAAGTGATTTGTTCAGGGTAGCACAAGCAAGAAATGTCTGAGGCTGGATTTGAACTCAGGTCTTCCCAAGCCTGGCTCTCTGTGCACTGTGGGTCTCCTAGCAACCTTTAGAGCATCCATCCCACCGTCTGCCAGGGCAGGAAATACCCCCTTAAGAGTGTCAACAAGGGGTGGCACAACCGCCTCCTTAAGACTTGCACTGTAGGGGAGGGCGCTGCTTCCATCCTCCTTTCAGATCATTCTGATGTCAGCCGAATTTGGTTCCCATGGCACCCATCCTGCCCGCCCCGCCCCAGATCCTGCCCCTTCAAGCTGGGCAGGGCAGGTCCCAGCTCTGTTTCATAGGTGAGAGACTTCACCTCGTGGCAGCCAGAGAGAGGTCTCCAGTCCCTCGTATTGTTCCAGAACGGAGCACTGCGCTCCCAAAGTCTCAGATGCAGCCCTGGACAGCAGCAGGACCACACGCCAGTGCAGACTGACTCAGTTGCCAGGCCCCGCAGTGTCCATGGGAAAGCTCAGAAAGTGCGGCTTGACAGGCAGAGGGCATGCCTTTACGTTAATTCGTTATTCTTTTGAGGTTTGATTTAGGATCCTGACTCTCATCCAAAACATTCCCTAAACTTTCCGCCTTCTTCACCTCAAAGCAAACAGGAGCAGCGAGTCATCCACACCTTCAGCTACGTCTTCCAAAGACAGTATACACAGCACTGACTCAAAGACAAAGCCTGAGAGGACACCCCTTCAAGTTAGCTTTGACCTAGGAGTGACTGCTCTCTCTCTAGGTCTGGCTACCCCACCACAGCCCGGCATGAACTCACCAGCACTTCCTCACAGCCAGCCGGATGGATTTTGCTCACAACCCTGCTGAAATCCCTCCGGGCTAAGCTCCTAGACTCTCTGACTAGCCCAGCCCATCCTCTTCCTTGCAATGGACCTCCGGGCAGAGCCAAGAACATTCTGAAAGTTTTCAGCCCATCCTTTGAATAGTACATTCTAGATCATGATAGGAATCTGACTCATGTCCACCTGCCTCATTCTCTGGGGCCCCATCTGGACAGTGCTGGCCCCACCCCAGCCCTGCAACAGGAACCATTCCCTTCTCCACATTTCAAGCATCACACACATCATCTGTCACTTTGCTCTCAGTCCTAGGATGAAGGTCTTCATCAGGCTTCAACCTTTCTCTACCAACCCGTTTCACAGTGATTTATTTCACAGTGTTCCAGATAAGCCAGTCAACTTCCTGTCCCACATACACGATATGTGATTCCCCACTGCTACATATTCGACATATTCGAACAACGGGGCGTAACCCAAACCAGGAAGACCACTCCTCTTCACTTCTGGCCTCACAAGTCACAGTCCCCTCAAGGTTCAGCTCAAAATTAGCCCTAACCAAGGACATTTCTGGTCTCCTGAGTTCTCTATTTGCCCCATTGCCACCAAAGGAAGTGTGGATTTTCTTCTCTGTCTCCACGTCATAACTCCCATGGAATATGTAGGCTTCTCAAGGCCAGGGCTGGTTCTGGATTTGTCTTTAGGTCATCACAGCCTAGTACAGCTCCTGGCACAGAGTAGGTACTTTAGAAATGCTTGTTGAACTGATTTGAGGGCAGTCAAGTACTTTCTTAACACTTTAGTTGATCAGTCTTTCCAAGATCAAAGATTATCCTCCTTGGCAAAGGAGGGGAAAGCAAAAGAAGATTTGAGTAGCTTTTCCTTGTCTACATAGTCCATTACTGTTACCAACCTCCAGTCAACTCTCAATAGGACTAAAACAAACCCAGAATCTCAGAGGAGCAGGAAGGAAGGCCAGATGTCAAACTGTTGGAATCATCCCGAGAAAGAATCTCCTCTCCAATGAACTGAGAAAGTGGTCACCCAGCCTTAGTGGGGCAAGTTCCACTTGCCTCTGAAAGAGCTCCTACACCAGGAGCCTTTTCTTCTCTGCAGCTTCCCTCCATTACCAAACAGAACTACTCTCAGCCACTTTTCCCATGACAGACAAACTCTCTCCCCACTGAATCTTCTTTTCTACAGTCTCAACACTCCCCCCCCCACTTCCTCTAACTGAGCCTCATGGGGGGGCCTCAGGCCCTGTACTTCTTCATTGTTTTCAACAGCATTCAATGCTGTTCCTAAATGCAGATCCCAGGAAAAAAACCATCTCCAGAAGCTGGGGTCTGGCAGGGCCAGAGGACGTGAGAAGCATCACCTCATCTCTTCACTTCTTGAATCTGGGCCTCTTCATTCAGCTTAATAGTGCATGAGTTAACCTTGGTTGTCATGTCCCATGGCTGTCTGCTACGGATCTGGATGTCAACCTTTCATATCTTAACCACTGTGGAACAGTGTGTCCCCTCAGTGTAAGAACTGACAAGCAGCCTTATTAAATCCCCTCTTTTTAGATCTAGTTCAGGGTCTTAACCAGCCAAGATCACTTCAAAAACCTTCAAAATTCTTCCCATTCTCCCAATCGTTCTGCTTCATTTCAATATCATATGCTCAGAAAAATTTTATGATTCCAGAATTTTAGAGTTAGTAACTAAAATAATGCCTGTACTGTTCAGCTTGCTAGGTTATTAAGGGAGAAATTATCTCCAAGCATCAAGGCCTCACAGAACATGTAAATCCTTGTTATTGTAGAAATGAGAATTATCACTAACACGGATAAGGAAAGGAAGGCCAGAACACAGCAGGGCTTTGACTAAGTTCACATAGGGCCTCATTGGTGCCAACGGGACCCATCCCAGGTCCGTTGCTTCTGTATCCAATGACCTCTCTGTTAGCCCACTCAGCAGCCCCCAACAATGTCCAGATCTGTGCTTGTCTCTTTCCCAGGGAGAAGGTTTAAGCCACAACATTCCCTCAGCTTTCTGGCAAGCTGATATCGTCCTGTCTTTTGTCATGGGAGTCATTCAGGGGCAGAGGCAGAAAGTGACTCTTTAGGGAAATAGCAGCGCAGACCATGAGGCACTGAAGCTGAAAGAGACTCTGGGAAAAATGCAAAAAGCCAGAGACCCCATTTCAAAGGGCTGTACACTCACCCTGTCTGTGCTGGAGAAGCATGGAGTGATCGGCTGCTACGGAATCTGATCTGAAGGATTATTTAAAGATGAAATGTCTGCCAAAGAGACCCTGACAGCTCTTAGTTATAACACAGCATTGGAGAATTCAACCAAATACCATTCTAGTACAAAGTGTTTTCTCAAATTGTATAATGTACTAGAGCCTGTACATAGAGTAAGACACTGATGCAGAACGAATGCCTGGGTCACCGTCAGAGTTTAGAATGTCAAAGCTGAAAAGGCCACTGGAGTCTAGAATCCAACTATAAAACATGGGAGGGTACTTAGGACATTTAGAACTGAGGGTTTCAGGTCTGAGAGGAGCCTGAGAACAGGAAATGTCAAAGTTGGGAGGGATCTGAGAACAGGGGATGTCAGGGCTGGGAGGGGCCTGAGGACAGGGGAGGTCAGAGCTGGAGGAGCCTGAGAACAGGGGAGGTCAGAGCTGGAGTGGCCTGAGGACAGGGGATGTCAGAGCTGGGAGGGGCCTGAGGACAGGGGATGTCAGGGCTGGAGGGGCCTTAGATCAGAGGATATCAAAGCTGGAAAGTAGAAAATGCTAAATCTAAACCTAACACTTCACTCATGTGGGGTTTCAAGATCCAGAAAAGTGAAATTCCAAGGCAAGTATAACAATATCTAATGACAGGCTGCGTTCACAGAGCACTCTAAGCTTCACAAACACTATCTCACTTGTCCTCACAACAACCCTGGAAGTGGGTGATATTAATAACCCCATTTCAGGGATAATAAAATGAGACCAGTTATTTGCACAGTCACACAGTCAGTAAGTGTCTGAGACTAGATTTGAACTCAGATCTCTGTCTCCAGACCTAGCACTCTCTACGCTATGGTACGCCCTAGACATGTCTAGAAAGTGTCTCTGACAAGACGAGATTAGCCCCCAGGTTTCCTTACTCCTTGCTCAGATGTTGAATGGTTGCAGAGTGTAAGATGCATGGACAAAGGGAACACAGTTCCAGGCCCCAAGGACACAAGACCTGAGTATCCTAAGGATTCAACTGTATGTGTGTTCGTCCTTCCTTGCTGAAGAAGACCATGCATGCCATCAGAGAAATGATGACATGAGTTGCACTTGACTTTGTTTTGAGTGAGGGAGAGTTGTCAGAAAGTAGGCACTTCTAAACTGGTGTTATGAAAGTAAGGACAAAGAAATTCTATGGGCAAGTCTCATGTTAACTGACTTGACCAAGAGTCAGTGGTCAGTAAACCTTTATTAAATGCCTACTGTGTGCCAGACACTATGCTAAGCACTGGAAGTATGTACAAAAAATAGAAAACCAGCCCCTGTCCTCAAGAAGCTTACAATCGAATGACCAAGAAGGCTTTAGTCAATTCACCTTGGAAAGTGACACTGAAGAAAGGTTCTCTCAGCAGAAGCCAGAGTACTGAACCAGATCCATCCTACTGAGAAAGCTTTCTCAGCACCTTAGTAGAAATGCTTAATCTACAGCACCCAGACAGTGCTCCAGCACCTCAAGTTAACAATACTTTTGCCTCCAAGTTCCTTAAGTCTCTCCATTTCTGTCTATCAGTGGCCCTATGCCTGGATTTGAGGTCAGGATCAGGTTTCCAATCCTTCCTCCGTTGCTCCCTGCCTGCAATGAGCTTGTGTCACCTGACCTTGGCTCTGGGTCTTGGTTCCTCCACCTAGAAATGGCTGATGTCCTGATGACCTGATGTCCACCGTCCTATGGTAAGTCTAAGGAGGTGAAATAGTGCCCAAGTTTCATTTGCAGCTTCTCCCTTTTCTGCTCATTGGTGAATGTTCTCTACCTTGTAATGGTCTAAGCCAAAAACACTCCGTGCTAGGTGCAGCTCTTGCTCTAGAGGCATGTATGTTCCAATGGAAAAAACAAAACGTTAATAACCAGATACTTACAAGACCCATAAACAATAAATGGAGGGTAATCCTTTGTGTATTTCAAGACCTGGTTCAAATGCTTCCTCCTCCAAAAAGCCATGGAGTCAGGAAGGATGGCCTGTGCCTTGGACATGAAGATGATGGGACAAAATTCCCAGTATCACATTTTTGGAAGGACATTCACCACCTGGAGAGTGTCCATGCATCTGGAGAACAACACAGAGACAAGGAAACACACAAGAAAGATCAACTGAAAAGAATGGAGAATGCTTTGTCTGAGCTCAGTGTCAGGACCATGGTCAGAGGGAGCTTTGCATTCCCAAGGTACAGACTAAGTCAGCACTGTGGCTAGCAGGAGAAATCACCCTGAGATCAGAATGCTGAGTTAGCATTATGGGAAGCAAAAGACATCAAGACCCTCAGATTATGGCCATTAATACGAGAGGACAGGGTCATAAGAAGGGGAAATTTGAGTAGAAAGAAGTGTGGAACCTGATGTCAAGAAGAAGGACTACCAGTCTTGGCTCCAGTGCAGTGGAAAAAATGCTAGATTGAGGTTAGATCACTTGGGATCAAATCCCATCTCTACTAGAGTCTTATTCTTTTCCCTGGGCCTCAATTTTCTCAGCTATAAAATATGGAGTTGGGCTGGCTGACCCTTCAGTTTCTTTTCAGCTCTCAATCTGCATTCTTATGACCCTTGCAGTGAGTGGCATTCCTGTGAGCCTCTAACAGTTGGGCGGACTATGTCTGAATGGTGCGCAGCCTCGGATCCATCCTTGACATGGGACATTATTCTCAGGCTCTCTCTAGATAAAACTTACTTTGGAAGAAATAGCCATATGTATATCTATTTGCCTATTGTCCTGGGTACCCTCCTCTGGACACTCTCTTGCTAATCAATGTCCTTTCTAAAACATAATACCTAGAACTAAAAATATAATACCCCAAAACAGGTGGTCTGATGAGAGCAGAGACAAAGAAGGTACAGCAGTTTCCTGAGAGCATGTTAGCAACATGGAGACAATCACCTAAGAGATGCTCAAGGGAGAACTCACCTAATCCCTATAGTGTCATGGGTGGTTCCCTGGCATTAGTGTAGTTTGGTTAAAGCTTAATGATGCTACTGCAATATGACCCTGATCATAGAAATAGTGAAACACTTAGATGATTCAGAAACTGCCAGTGAGTCAGCTTTGATTCAGATGGTGATGGAGTGCTGGACTTGAAGCCAGGAAGACCAGAGTTCAAAGTCATCGCAACTTGGCAAGTTACTTATCTACTTGGACCTTCAGTTTTCTCATCCACACAATGTTGACAATAATGTCTGTTAGTCTTTCCCTCACTGAGTTGTTATAAGGATCAAAAGAAATAACAAACATAAAGTGCTTTGCCAACCATAAAGCAGTCCATAAATGTAAGTTATTGTCATTTGTCAGTCATGTTCAACTCTGCGACCTCATTTGAGGCTTTCTCGGCAGAGATACTGGAGTGGCTTGCCATTTCCTTCTCCATCTCATTTTACAGATGAGAAAACTGAGGCAAACAGGATGAAGTGACCCACCCAGAGTCACACAACTAGTAAATGTCTGAGGCCAGATTTGAATTCATGTCTTCCTGACTCCAGGCCCAGCCCTCTAGCCACTACACTATGTAGCTAGCTATTAGTAATGAACATTGATTCAGAACCCATTCAGTGCAGGGTATTGGTAGGTATGTTTAGGTCCTAGGGGTGATAAAAAAAACCAACATGAAACAGGCTCCCTGCCCTTGTGGGCCTCACAGTCTGGGTGGGGAAGAGTAAACATACATACATAGATGTAATGAGTCCTATCCCTTTATTTTATAGATGGAAGAGCCAAGGCCCAGACAAGGTAGGTGACTTACTCAATGCCATGCAGCTAATGAAGAACCATACTGTAATTCAAGAGTTTTTCTGAGGCCAGAAGAAGGGAAGGTCATCATCACTGCCCCTCCCTTATCCCATAGGAGCTCACACACCCTTGGGAGTCTGGGAGTGTGATGATCATGCTTGTCATTTGACAGAGAAGGACCCTTAAGTGATCTTCCCACAGCCACATTGCTGCCTTTCAGTAGAAAGCAACTTTTCCTGCTTGCTAAAGTCTGTGCCTGCACTTTCTCTTGTCCTCACCCTTATGTCAAACTGGTCTGTGTCCATCCTACTTCCTACTCTGAGACTGATGCTGATCTTTCCTTCATCATCTGGATCCCTAGCACCTGGACCTACATTCAAGGAAGGCTTTCTGGAAGAGGCAGGAGTTTAGCTGGGTCTCATGGCATGTGAAAGGGGGAAGAGAAAGGGGGCACATCTGAGGCTAAAATTTAGGGTGTTCCAATTACTCTCTACCTGGAGCTTCCACTGACTCTTTCCAAGCCTATTCAAATTCCTTATTTCACAGATGAGGAGACAGAGGACTAAAGGGAAAGGGTCTTTTCTCAAAACTAGTTATTAAGTATTAAGACTGGATGCCAATTCCTAATCCTTCCCCCTTGGCAGGAGGATGTGCCCTTCTCCATGGACCCGGAATTTGGGTCCATTTTCCAATCTTCCTGTAATGCCCTCCCTCCCCTACCGGACATCATGAAGCTCCTCAGACTGGCATCTTCTGACCTTCTGCTCGTCCTTCAGGAGTCCCCAGTCAGTGAAATGGAAGTTACAGATCCCCTTTATTCTGAAAGCTCAGCTCTCCAGAGCCATGTTCATAATGAACTATTAGCTTCCTAAGTCTTAGGATAAGATATTATTTGAGCTCCTTGGAGTCTAGTAATCGAGATCGAATGCCTGAACATGTTCAGAAAATTTCCCGAAAGCTCTCCTGGGAGCCTATATTGGCCTCTCACAATCTTCTTCTTCAATAAACCAACAAGGAGCCTGACATCTGCCAATAACTGCCTTCCTTCCTCTCAGAGTCAGGGAACCTGATGCTGCCCTGACATGGAGGAGCTGAGGAGGAGGGGCGAGGGCCTGGAAGGTCTAGAACCCTGAAAAGTATTTCCTCTCTTCTCAGTAAAAGGCATTGCCATCCTGCAGTTAGAGGTAATGCCAGCTTACCTCCCTGGTTTTGGAAGGACATGAGGAGGGGAAAGAGGAGAGTAGAATAATCCTCCCTTACTTGGCTTCATCCAAAACAACAGGTGAGAGGAAAGGGCCCTGGAGGTTGACAGTCTATGGGAGCAGCTCTGTGTTAGACTCAATTAAAAACAGTGATCTCCAATGAGTCCTGTGGGTGGCTCAGATCGCACAGTAGAGAGGGCAGGTTTGGAGCAGGAAAGCTTGAGTTCATATATAGCCTCACTTATTAGCTGTGTGGCCCTGGATAGGTCACTTAACCTCTGTCTACTCAGACCTGATATTCCTCAGGATGACTGGAAATGACCTAGGATGCACTGGGAGACCTTGGACCCTTTAGGCCAAGGTCTTTGCAGGCACTCACTTGAGGAATATCAGGTTTCTGGATTCAGATGGCTCTGGAGGAGAAGTGAGGCTGGTGACCTACACAGCCCTCCCTAACTCAAAATGAAGTCAAGTGTAACTCATGTCATCATTTCTCTGATGGCATGGTCTTCTTTGGCAACGAAGGATGAACACAATCCTGTGAGTAGATGCAGCTGGCTGAATGCTAGCTGGGTAACTCACCTCCTCCTCTCCTGTCTGCCTCCCCCTCCCCTTCCTTCTCCTCTCCAAAGGAAGGTAAACTTGGATGGCCAAAAGATGCCCAGTTGAATTGGGTTTTACTGGCTCCTTTCCTATTTCCCTCTCTTCTCTCTTGTCCTCTCTCCTGTCCTGTCCCCTTGTCCTGTCCTCTCCCAAAACCTTAAACCTACTGCACTCTAAAATTGGGACTCCACTGGGGCCCTGCCTGAGGGCTCCCATAGACCCTCCTAGCTTGACAGTGATTATCAATACTAACTGCCACTGTTTCCCACCCAGCCTGATGTCTTTCTTTTTTTTTGGTCTCATTTAAGGGGCCATGCCCTGGCTACTTCTTAAACAGGCCTATTCAGTGAATGAGTGTGGCCTCAGCCTAACTGAGTAGCTGCAAAGACCTTGGCCTAAAGGGCCCAAGGTCTCCAGCAAAAGGGTTGGAGGTTTTAGTAGACTGCAAGGCCAATGAGTGTTGGCAGAGTGAGATGAAGCTAAATTTGGAGCCTCAATCGAAGACTCCCAAGTGAAAGCCCAGGACCTCCACTCAGAGAGATGACGAGTCAAATGCCCTTTGCCAGGGACTGACCCATTCTGGATGATTTTGTTCAGCCTTCAGTGTCACAGCTGAGGAAGGGAATTGAGAGGAGGCTCACCTGATGACAGGTGAATTATGCTGTCACCCACCATGCATACTATCTACTTAATCGAATAATGTGGGCAGAAACAATTTATCTGCTTGGTTTTTTCTCATATGGACGATTATACCAAATTCTTTGGAGTATCCACACATCTTTTAAAGGAGCTGCTACAATATTCAAGGGCTTGCACCACTTAGAAGAGTGTCCCCCACAAACAGGACCATCTGTTGAATCTTCCCATCTATTGGAAGACCCTCCTTCAAAGTGGTGAACAGTTTTGACACATACACATCTTCCTATTTTGTGCCTGGCCTGATGATTATGATCAGAGTCACTGAATAAGGTTATCTCTGTTCTATATTTCAAAGACTCTTGAATGACGTTGATGTGTGAATGGGGCCACTCTCTTAGAAGTGAACCTTTAGGATAGGAGGTGACTCAATGAATCCTGCATTTTCATAACCAACAAGGAAGAACCACAGTAGAATCTTATATTCCTCTTATTTCTCAGTGAATTTTGTGATAGTTAATGTGTGAAGCAAACTACATTACTGATTGTGAAAGACTGCCTGTGTCTCTACTAATAATCTCAAGGATGTTTTCAATGTGTTTGAAGGTGATTTCCAACGTAAATGTTTAAAATGGAAACAGAAATATAAGTAGCTGATATTCTACCCTCTTTATCCTTGGTGTTAAAAAAAATTCTGAGTTTTTTTAAACACCGTCAGCCTCTTCCTGTCCTTCGGATTTCTTATGCATTGATACCTCAGCACCCGCACAACGGCATCACCGCCAGCACGGATCTCAGTATGCATTTGGTCTCATATGGCTTCTTTCCCCATCTCTGTCTTTTGAATACTATTTCTACTTTTTCTCTAAGTACATCTGGAACAGTGACGGTAGGATCAAAGTTAGTTGAGTTTACTGTCCTAGATGGTGAAAAGAGTTTGTTATAAACATTGCTAAGGATTCTTTCCTCTTTGCCTTCTCCCTATTCGCCTTTCATTGAATCCTTAAAGGCTCTCCACAGAACCTTGCTGAGCTGGGCTCTCATTAAATTCCTTTAAACAGCTTTTCCTTTCCAACGCTTCTCTCTGCTCTATGATGTAACATCACTTATAATTTTCCATCTTCTTTCTCCATAACATTTACACACTCACTTCTCTCCTAAGTCGGCACTGTCTTTGCCCACATCTGCTTCTCACGGGCCGGTCAGTCCTGTTTGCTGACTAGACAGTTTTCAGGCCATCCTCATTAAGGCAATCTAGCTACAAAGGTTCAGATTTCTGTGTGAAATTGTTTAGATTCTCTTGTTGTTACTGGTTGGTCATTACAAATGATCAGTTTCAATGGATCACAACTGAACAGTCTCCACAGCATGATAGACATTTCTTCTCACTTTTAACTTTGTACCAATTTTGATCATTGACAAGATACAGTCTGATGGCAAAGACATTCAGAACAAGGAGACTTTTATCTGCTAAATCCAATCAGCCTAAGTCTTTGTGGGGTTCTGTGGTGCTCACCAAGTCCTTCTCACTCAGGAGGTATTTATGATGTAGAAGCATAAGCCTTCCCTGCAGCTGACAAGTATTAGCCTCTCATTCCTCAGCCAGGAGGCAGCTGAAGGCACCATAGTGTACAGTGCACTGCACCAGGGGTCAGGAAGACCCATCTGTCTGAGTTCAAATCCGTTCTCAGACACTCACCTGCTGTGTGACGCCAGGTAAGTCACTTAACTCTGTTTACCTCAGTTTCCTCATCTGTAAAGTCAGCTGGAGAAGGAAATGGCAAACCCCTCCAGTATCTCTGCCAAAAGACTCAGGAAGAGTCTGACACAACTGAAAACAAGTCAACAACAACAAATTCCTTATCCATGTTTTCCCATGTATTTTCCCCTTCATCCTCTATTTCTAACTGTACAATGAAGTTACCAAACACGAAACATAGTTTGATTTAATTTCGTAGGTTTTTCTGAATTCTTCAAAGAATTTCTAGACCCTTCAATGTTAGTAACTGATAATGGTGAATATGCTGTAAGTGTTTTCATGGCAGTTCTCCTGCAGATATCTATCGTAAGTGCATGTAAACTGTAAAGTACTTTAATGCAGTAATAGAGCTCTCTAAACTGTAAAATATTTAATGTAAGAAAGTAATCTGGAAACTATAGAAGTATAGAAGTAATAAGGTCTGTAATAGAAGTAATCGGGTCTGTATATAAGTATATAAGTAATGGGGTCTGCAAGCCATAAAGGACTCTGCAAATGAAAAGGATTAAAGAAACTGCAAATTGAAATACCTCCTCCTGTGCCCTATCCTAAATGAGAAAGAGGAAATGCTTATTAATCCTTCTGACAAGGAATATTCAGACAAGGGCACTGTAAGAACACATACAAGTTCCCCAATCAGACATACATCTTCAGGCTAAGTAAGTCCACTTCCTTAACTCTCAGCCCCCCAACCTTTCAATTATTTCTGTTTTTCTTCTCAGCAATCCAGGTATATAGCCACCTCTCCATGCTGATGGCAAGGAAACCCAGAGAAAAGTGTCACCATATCCTGGTAGGATTAATAGATGTCTTTTTGCTTGAAGGAACTGTAATGTCCCTGTATTCCTCCAGAGACTTTCAAGAAAATGGGTTCTGGTCTTATATGGCATGGTCAATCCTCTGGGCATCCATGTGGGCTGCTTCTTCTCCTAGGGCTACTGAGCACAATGACATTAGTGATCTGCCCCAGAACGGGAGTGAATGCCTCTTTTGGTGTTTCAAGGGTCACAGTATTACTGCTGTGGGACTTCCTGCAACTGTGTGCATTATAGTACCTACATATATCAATCTGCTTCATGAATCACTGGGACCAAAAAAATCATCTTTAATTCACTCAGTAAAATATATACTGAGTGAGTGACCTGCTCATGTGGTTTGACTATCAAAGGTATCCCCAATTATTCAACCTATCAGGCAGCCTTGCTCTATCTGGTTCAGAGGCAAGACCTAATAGCCATGGGGCACAGGGACAGATTTGGGAAGTGGGAAGGAAAAAGGTTTCTCACAGTGCAGATGAAGGGGCCAAAACTAAATGAGGTTGAGGGACCTGCCCAAGGTCATGAAATTAATTGTTGACTGAACAAGGACTAGACCCAAGCTTATGACTCTACATCCAGTGGCTCATTCCTCTGCAGGATAAGATTAAAGGAAGAATCAGGGAACAATGGAAGGAACTGTGGGTCTGGAGTCAGAGAACCAAGCTTCAAATACTGTGTCTGATGCTTACTATCTGCCAACCAGAGCGTCATTGAGCCTGATGACTCAATTTCCTCATCTATTAAAAAAAGTTAGGCTAGATGACCTCTGAGATCCCTTCAGGGTCTAGTAAACAAATTATCCTACACTGGAAGGGGTCTAGCAGACAACATGAAGGAATTGTCCATGGTTCTGAATTGGCTGGCTAAGGGAACAACTGTCTAGTCTTCTCAAGAAGCCTTTATAAAGACCTACCATGTGCTAGGCACATTGCTAAGTGCTAGAGATGTAAAGAAAGGTAATAATCAGCCTTGCTCTTAAGGAGTCCAAAAGGGAAAACAACTATGTACAAACAAGAAACAAACAGGATAAATTAGAGTGACCTCATGGGGAAGGCACTAGCATGAAGGGAAAGGTTTCCTGCAGCAGTGGAAAGCCTAGTCAGTTATCAAGCATTTATTAAGCACTTACTATGTGTAAGGCATTATTATGCTAAGTGCTGGGAATACAAAGAAAGGCAAAAGCCCAACCTCAACTCTGGAGGAGTTCACATTCTAATGGGGGAGACAATTGGCCAACAACTACATCCATCTAAGATATATACCATATAAAAGGACAGCAGTCTTGGAGAGAAGGCACAAGTATGGATGGGAGCAGAGGAAAGTACCAGGAAAGGCTTCTTGTAGAAGACATCATTTGATCTGAATCTTGAAGGAATCCAGGAAAGCCAGAAGAAGGAGGTGAGGAAAGAAAGAGTATTAGGCATGGGGAATAGCCAGTGTAGTCATGGAGGGCATGAGTAACATCCTGAAGGCCAGCATAGTTTTATCAGAATCTGTCAAGGGGTGGGGGAGGGGGATGAAGTAAAACAAGACTAGCAAGGTAGAATGGGGGCAGGCTGAGAGGAGCACTGAAAGCTAAATAGAGGGTTTTAATATTTGATCACAGAGATAATAAGGAGCCACTGAAGTTTACTGAATATGAGAGGTGACACAGACCTGTAATTTAGAAGGATCACTTCAGTAGGTGAGTGGTGGATGGGCTGGAGCGGGGAAAGACATGTCAACTGAGCAGTCAATTCAGCAGATCTACAGTCCCACAACCATTCTTAAGCAGGCCAACATCTTCCTAGGTTGAATGACAGTGACTGCTTTTTCAGACCCCCTGAGGATTTCTCCCAACCCTCAAACATTCTCTAGCTCTTCACGCTAATGAATAAGCTCTCAAACTCAATATCAGTCAACAGTATGGCAAGAGAGTCACCCCCAAGACAATACATAAAGTGTAACTTTAGAGTACATTAAAGGAGATGGTGTACAGAAATGAGGGACTCAACAGTCCTGTTACTCTCTGCCCTGCTCAGGCTACATCTGAGGTTAAATCTGGTGCTATGGTTCTGGAGGGACATTGACAAGCTGGACAGCATCCCAAGGCAGATGAGTAGATAGAGTAGTGACATAGAGAATAAGTGTTCCAAGGATCAGCTGAATGAACTGCTGATGTTTAGCTTGGAGGAAAAAAGAAATAAAGACTCCCTTCAGGTCCATCTAGGGACAAGTCTCTCACTGGCTGGCTCTTAGATCAGAGAAGCAGAGGCTAGAAAGGACTTCCAGGAGAGATTCCATAGTAGACTCAGGAGTTAATCCCATGTATAATTGCTCTTCTCCAAAGCCCATTTCATTGACCTTCTCACCAAGTCTGGTCTCAAAGCCTTTCCAGCCCACAGTGAGCTGCTGGAGCCTGGGCTCATTCCTCTGGCATAGCCTTCAAGAGCCAGAGTGATACATAAGGTTTTTTAAGACTAAGAAACTTGAGTAAATAATGAAGCAATCACCCGCTTGACCCTACCCTGTCTGGCTCCATGATGTCACAAGATCCTTTTCCTCTTTGTACTTCAGTTTCTTTATCTCTAAAAGGGGGTTCAGGATTCACTCTACCGATGCAAACAGAAACCCATTTGTAGCTGGGTAGATAAGAGGAAGGAGACAAACAACTATTAAACATCTACTGTGTGCCAAGCACTGCTAAATGCTTTACAAACATTATCTTATTTGATAAAATGAGAAGATGAGATAAATCCTAGAAAATTACCACAGGAGCATACAGGTTGAATGACTTGTCTGGGGTAAAACACCTAGTATCCAAGCTACTTCCAGGCAAGGAAGAGACACAAAGGTCCACTGGAACAGCCCCAAGAACAAGAACTTTCCTCCAAGAAAATCCTGCTTTGTTTGCTCCACTAGGCTCTTGAAAGCACTTAGTGAAAACACTATCAGATAAGTACCACTTATAGACCTCCAGAGCCCCTTCCAGAGGATGGCCCGCACAGAATCATGGGAGGACAGGTGTAGCTATGAGAGAAGAACACCATTACTGGAGGCACACCCAACAAGCACTAGCAATGTCTGTTTACATTAAATGTTGAAGACAGAGGTGTAGCAATGTGTCTGTCTCAATGGAAGGAGAAGCCACACTAAGGAAGGGACAGGTCCTTGCAAGACTAATGGTCACAAATGCATCCTGAGTGGTACCTGAACTCCCCTTTGCTGCTGTTCTCAGGCCCAAACTGATATAACGAATAGAGTAGGAAGCCTTTGAACTTTAAGGTCACATGGGGCACAGCTAATAAAAGCTCTCAATTGTGCTCATGGAGCTCTGTCTGTTCTTTCCACATGTACACATACCAGCAACAGCAGATATGTCTGAACAGGACAATGTAACAATGAATGCTTATCCCGTTTGACAATGATCTCTGCCCTACAAGCCCACTTCCAGCAATGATTCTGACCACACAAGCTACAGGATTCGTCCTGGGAGAAAAGGTACAACACAAAAAAGTGACCACATGGGGATGATGCCATATAAGTAGCAACTGCCACTGAAGTTCTACAAAGGAGTCTTCTGGCCAATAGGATAGAATACTGGCCTCAGGAGGCTTTCAGTAGACAATCAAGCTTTCATTGTAACACCATTCATTGTAGCATCACCACTGCCATTATCTCATGACTGACTCCATGCCCCTGGCCATTAGAGTTACCCTCCCCCAGCCTCTCCAGTTTGTCAGTATACTCCTAAAAATGTGGGGTGGAGGGAAGGTAGTGAGGTTAAAGTTATTCTGATGAGAAGTGGGTTAAAGTGAGAATAATATATGCATCTACTCAAGTAGAAAAGTCTTAACTTATAGAGAAATAGGAGGGCAAGGGGAGAGGATAAGGGAGGGACTTTTAGAAGGAAGCACAGATTAGGAAGGCAGTGGTCAGAAGTAAATTAGACTTCTGAAAAGGGATAAGAGAAGAAGAGGGGGAGAGAAGGATAAACTGATGAAAAGTGGATAGAGAGAAATACACAACTAGTAATTATAACTTTGAATGCGAATGGGATGAATTCATCCATAAAATGGAAATGGATAGCAGAATGGATCAAAAGCCAGAACCCAACAATAAGCTACTTACAAGAAATACATTTAAAAGTGAAAGACACATATAGAGTAAAAATAAAGGGCTAGAGTAGAATTTATTATGCTTCACCTGATGTAAAAAAATCAGAACATTATGTTAAGAGGTATCATAGATAATGAAGTAATGTCAATACTAAAAATATATGCACCAAATGCAATGGCATCCACCTTTTTAAAGGAAAATGTAAATGTATTATAGTTGATGATAAATAGCAAAACTATAATAGTGGGAAATTTCATCTTTCTCCTCTTAGAAAGATATAAATAAGAAACAAGTCAAGGAGATGAATAGAATCTTAGATAAGCTAGATATACTAGACATCTGGCAAGAACTGAATGGGAATAGAAAAGAATATGCCTTTTTCTCAGAGGCAAATTGGTACCTTAAATAAAACTGACCATATAGTAGGGCTAAAATTTTGGAGTTAAATTGCAGAAAAGCAGAAATATTAAATGCATTATTATCAGATCATAAAACAACAAAATACATTTAATAAGAGACCATGGAAACACGGATTAAAATTGAACTGGAAACAAATACCTAATCTTGTAGAATAAGATTAAGGAACAAGTCATAGAAACAATAAATAGTTTTATTAAAGAAAATAATAATGATGAAGCAACACTGCAAAGCTTATGGGATAGAGTAGAAGCAATAATCAGAGAAAAATGTATGTCTCCAAAGGCTTACACCAATAAAAAAGAGAAAGAGAAAATGAATGAATTGGGTATGCAATTTTAAAAAAACAAAGAAAATAACAAATTAAAAATCCTCAATTAAACACAAAATTGTAAATCCTGAAAATTAAAGGTGAAATTAAAAAAAGATAAACCATTGGTTAATATTTTTTAAAAAGAGAAAACTAAATCACTAGTATCAAAAATGAAAAGGGTGAATACACCACTAATGAAGATGAAATTAAAATAAATATTGGGAGTAATTTGCCCAATTATATGCCAATAAATTTAACAATTTAAGTGAAATTGAAGAATATTTATAAAAATGTAAACTGATCAGACTAAAAAAGGAGGAAATAGAGTATCTAAATAAAACTATTTAAAAAAATAAACTGAATAGACCATAAATAGGCTTAATAATAATAGGCTTCCTAAGAAAAAAGCATCAGGACCAGATGGATTTATTAGTGAATTCTACCAAACATTTAAAGATCAACTAATTCCTCTGTTAGATAAATTATTTGGAATAATAGGTAAAGCAAGGATCCTACTAAACCCCTTTTCTGAACCAAATATCACGCTTACACGCTCACCAGGAAGAGCAAAAACAGATAAAGAAAATCACAGAGCAATTTCACTCATGAATATTGACGCAAAAATCCAAAATAAAACACTAAAGTGGAAAACTACAACAATACATCACAAAGACTATACAGGGTGAAGAAGTGGGATTTATACCAGGAAGGAAAAGTATTAACATAATTGATTACATCAATAACAAAAATCACATGATTATATCAGTAAATGAAAAAAAAGCTTTTTGATAAAATACAACATTCATTTCAATTAAAACACTTGAAAAATTACATGAAGCAACTACCTAAAACCAACAGAAAGCATTATTTGTAATGGAAATAAGCTAGAAGCCTTCCCAGTGCAATCAGGAGTGAAACAAGGATGCCCATTATCATGACTATTATTCAATATTGTACTAGAAATCCTAGCAATTGAATTAAGAGAAGAAAAAGAAATTGAAAGAATCAGAATAGGCAATGAGGTAATAAAGCTATCTCTTTTTGCAGACAATAAGATGTTATGCTTGGAAAGTCCTAGAGTTTCAACTAAAAAGCTAGTTGAAACAATTAATTTTGTTGTTGTTGTTGTGTTCGTCCTTTGTTGCCGAAAAAAGACAATGCCATCAGTGACTTGCACTCGACTTTGTTTTGAGTGAGGGAGGGCTGTGCAAGGTCACCAACCTCACTTTCTCCTCCTGAGCCATCTGGATTCAGTGACCTGATATTCATCAGGATGACTGGAGATGGGCCAGGATGCAATGGGAGACCTTGGCCTCTCTGGGAAAGTATGTTGATTTTAGAAGTATCCTCACTAAGTATCTACCTCAGAATACAGAACGAGGTAGATTCTAATAACCAAGACTGAAACATATGCTTGAAATGGAAACAACACAGTCTCTAAAAGTTGTCACTCAAAAGAGGAGTCACCAGGACCACCAGGTTGTTGTTGAAAGGAATTAATGTGGTTCTTCCTGTGCATATGTAACCCAATCCCATTCTTCTTTTGTACCTCCTAAATTCTGAAGTAAGCAATTCTCAGCAAATAATCAGAATGTTGAGAAGTATCTGTTTTTAAGAAGCCAATCAATAATGGAAAATGGAAGATATCAAAATCAACTACAATGGCAGAGTTAGAAATGGAGAGCATGCACATCCATTGGGGAATAACTGAACAAGTTGTGACTGTGATGGAATGCTACTATTCTGTAAGAAGTGACAAGCACGATATTTTTAGAAAACTATGCAAAGATTTGCATGAAATAGGAACCAAGAGAAAGTCATATACACTAACAGCAGAATTGTTTTATAGGTAACTGAGAACCCTTCTGAGTGACATGATCATTCAAATCAACTAAGAAGGAAAATGTTACCTACCTTCAGAAAAAGGACTGATATGTGGAATATATATATATATATATAATGTATATCTATATATATATGACATACATAGATATAATAATTTTAGCAAAATATAAATCATCAGCATTTCTAACACCAATAAAGATAAGAGATAATAAGAGGTATTTTATTTAAAATAACCATAGACAATATAAAATACCTAGAAACACACCTGCCAAGACAAACCCAGGAACTATATGAATACAATTACAAAATACTTTTTATACAAATAAAGTCTTATTTAAGTAACTGGAAAAAATTCATTATGCATGGGTGGGACAAACAAATATAATAAAATTGATAATTTTACCTAAACTAAAATCTACCTATTCAGTGCCATCCCAAACTAAATTACCAAAACTTATTTTATTGAGCTAGAAAAAAATATAACAAAATTCATTTGGGAAAACAAAAAGTCAAGAATGTTAAAGGAATTAGTTAAAAAATGTAAAGGAAGGAAGTCTAGCAGTATGAGATCTTAAACTGTATTGTAAAGCAATCAATATCAAAACCATCTGGTACTGACTAAGAAATAGAATGGTGGATCAGGAAGGGACTAGACTTACAATAAAGAGTAGTAAATGATTAACTTTATGTTTGATAAATGTAAAGATTTAAGCTCTCAGGATAAGAATCCACTATTTGGTAAAAATCATTGGGAAAACTGGAAAGCATTCTGGCAGAAACTCGGTATAGACCAATCTTTTACACTATTTACCAAGTTAAGGTCAAACAGGATACATTTGGGGATATAAAGGGAGATAACATAAATAAATTAGAAGAACATGAAATATATTAATACAAGTGTCTGTAACAAATGGTCATCTAGCATCCATTTGGCGACTTTCACTGACAAAGAACTCACTCTCCTTTGGGGGACAGAAATAACAGAATGTCCAAGTTGGAAAGGACCTCCAAAGTCATTAGCAAGACCCATAACTAAAACATAATTCTCTCTACAATATGCCCAATGAGTGGTTATGAAAGCACAGCTCTGCTTCTCTGAATGCACCAAAGACAGCTGTCCACTGCTACCCATTGGCTCACAGTGAGGGCACAGCTCAGTAGAACTCTTGACTTTCCTAATGGAACACTGATGTATCAACATTTTGGAAAGAATATATTCTGGGACCAGGCTGGGTTTACACCAGAAATATGGGGTTGGGTTATCATAAGAAAGACCATCAATATAAAGTTAATAACACAAATAATAAAAACCATAGAATTATAGTCACCAGACTGAAAAGGCTTTTGACAAAATTCAACATTCATTTCTATTAAAAACTTTAGAAATCATAATAATAAAGTACCTTTCCTTAAAATAATAGAAGAAAATTTTTTTGGAAATAACATTATGATATACTTAGAGAACTAGTGAATCAACTAAAAATTGATTGAAATAATTATCACCAAAGTTGCAGGATATAGCATTCCTATACATAAGCAACAATATTCAACAGGCAGGAAGAAAAGGGACCAAGTATTTATTAAGGTCCTACTACTGGGTCAGTCAGGTGGTGCAGTGGAGACAGCACCAATCATGGAGTCAGGAGGACCTGAGTTCAACTCCAGCATCAGACAATCAAGTAGCTGTGTGACCCTGGGCAAGTCACATAATCCTGTTGCCTCCAAAAACAAACGACTACAGAAACTATAAAACACTTGGAAGAGTATCATCTAAGACTCATTCAGAGACTATTAATCAAACTAGGAAACATTCTTGGCAGAAATAAAGGCAGACCTAAATAATGGTTGGGCAGCTCAAGAAATATAACTGAAATGACAATGCCACCTAAAATGATTCACATATTCAGTGAGACACCACACTCCCAAAAGAATATTTTATTTGGTCTAGAAAAAATAACAAAATTAATATGGAAGAACAAAAATTCAAGAGTCTAAAAGATGATAATGAAAAAAAGAAATGGTAAAGAAGGCAGTCTACAGGGAGTTCCGGATCTCAGACTACACTACAAAGCAGTAATGTATCAAAACCATTCGGTACAGAATTTTTTAAAAAAAGATATTCATCAGGGTAAAGACTTAGGTACACAACACACAGAAGCAAAAAGCCAGCAGGAGAGGGGTAGGTAAACCCTGAGAACCTTGGTACTGTGGGGAGGACTCTCTCTGACAAAGCCTACAACTCCTGGCTCAGTCTCAGATGAGCTGCTTTCTATCCAGGCCTCCCCAGTCCTGGCCACACGAAGCTGATTTCTGGAACCCAAGTTCCAAAGTCTCATACCCCAAGTATGAGAGTTTATATTTACTCTTATTAAATTATACCATAATTAATTCTGTTCAATATTTAGACTACCATGGTCTTTCGGATTTCTGGAATCCAGCTCCAGTTACTGCAAGGTCCCAAATCTGCTCCCTGGCAAATTTTTACATGTGGCTCATAATTGTGTGCTGTTCTACACAAGTCTTTCAAATACTTGCAGAGACCTATCATTCATATTCATTCTCCATCTCTCTCCCTCCCTCCCTTTCTCTGTCTTTTCCATCCCTTCTCTCTCTTCCAAGCTAAATATCTTCAGTCACTGTGACAGAATCTCTAGTATCCTTTCTCCAGGTTGTTGATGTCTTTAAAAAGCAGCACCCAAAAGTACAAAAGTCATGAGCAAAGGAGAGGTTGCTGAGATGACCGCTGCCTTCATACTCCATCCTGATCCTCGTTCAGTGGGGCATAATATGGCATTAGCTCTTTAATGAAAAAGCAGAATGCCCAGGACACTTTACACATGAAAGAAGTGGAACCCAAGGAGAAAACAATATTACTCCAGCAGACCTGGGATTGAATTTGGAGCCAAGACCCTGGACTCCACATCAAGTGCTCCTTCCACCATATGATGTGGGAGACTGGCCCTCTGAAGACCCTCCGACCTAAGTACCCTCACACTCTCAGATTCTATGCTTCCAAGATATTACTTCAAAATCCTGCAGATAAAGTGTAGGGTGTTAACTTGAAGTACCCAGAGAGCAGTGCCACCCAGGACAATTTACATATGGCAAATAGGAGTCAAATCTAAAATCTCTGGCTCTGCATCTCCCCCATCTCTGGGAAGCTTTTTATCAGCAGGAATCATCAAATACTCATCCTCACTTAAGAAACAGTTGAATTTTCAGTTGTACGATAGCATCTTCCTTCAGCCTGGATGTTACTTACTAAAAGGTGTCCAAACAAGTTGATTTTACATTAAAATGTTCATCTTAGAACAAACCAAGCCAGAGAAGGAGAAATAATTGTCAAGTCAATCTTGGGCTTAGGTTTTTATTGCAGAAACAAATTGAACTCTGCTCCAGCTTTTTGACATGTAATTCTGATCCTACCTCAGGTTCAAATCCTTTCTCTCTCATCTACCTGCTAACAGGAAGCATTGTGTAATGATGTGTCAGAGATCCACCCCTAACTGGCTAATGCTTCCCTTAAATAAAAAGTCCATGCTTGTAATCACATCAACAGCTGTCAGCAGTTTACAAGAATGAGGTGCAGGCCAGGGAGGTAGCTACACACAGAAATTAGATACTCCTTATCTCCTCCAATTGTGAGCAAATTAGAGGAATCAAGGAGTAGGTTGTAGTAGATGGGCTCTGCCCATAGAGGCACCTTCAAACCTCATCCTTCCTAAGCACCAGGTCATTCTCCAAATGCTGCTTGTTCCCTCCACAAAAGCACCTTGTTCCAGAAAGTCATGAGGCCTGGGTTCGAGGGTCAGTTTTGACCTGAGATGTGTGAATGAATGGAGCGGACCGGGAAAACCAGCAGGGAAGGGATAATGACAGATATTAGGAAAATGGCAGCTGATCTTGCCTCAAGTGCAGCCATCCTGCAAGTGTGATGCTATCTAGACCTAGAGGCAGAAGGTACCACAGAGACCCTCACTCCCATTTTACAGCAGAGAAAACTGAAGCTCAGAGATAGTAACTCCCCCAAATCACAATTCTAGCACATGTGAACGAGGGTTGCACCCAGGTCTTCCTGATGCCAGCATCTGTCACTCACAACAAACAGCCCTTTGTAGGCAACCGCTAAGAGGGTGCCAAGCACACCAGCACCCTTCAGCTTATCAAATCCTCAGGACAGCACGGCAGGGCTCATGAGATCCAGCTAAAGTATTTCCGGCAGAATTCTAGAAATGGTTAATGGAATGGCTGATGGGCATTTACACAGGGAAGCAGGGATTGCTAAGAGGTGGCGTGGGTCTATTAAGGACAGGCTGTGCCAAACAAACCACTTTTCCTTCATGAGCAGAGTCATTACACTGGTGGACTAGGGAGATGCTGTGGGCAAAGTGTCGGCAGACAAAAGGAAAAGTATCTGACAAAGTTTGGTCTGCTGTTCTCTGAGGCAAGAGGGAACAACGGGAACCAAGAGGATAATGGCAATGCTGGGTGGAGTCAGAAGGCCTTGAATGACCTCACATGGAGAACAAACTGATTCTTGGACTGAACACAGGCAGGATGACCTTAGAGTCTGCTGAATAAGTCCCCCAACCCTTTCGATGCTCTGGCAGCTCATGCCCACAGTCATGAGACAGGAGGTCTGTAGTGCCCCAGTGATTGGTGCTTGGTGCAGCACCGCTCAATATTTTTATCAGTAGCCCAAGTAAAGGAAGCATAAACAGAAGACTATTCAAATGTGCAGGAGGCACGGTTAACATTCTGAATTACAAACTGAGTGTCTAAAAACATTCTAACAGACAAGAACACAAAGCTAAGTGCAATAAAATGAAATTTCAGCTCGCCAAACATAAAGTCCTCCACTTGGGTTCAAAAGGCCAACTGCACCATGCAGTAGGAGAGAAGCATCAGTGGGTAACAGTTCTATGTAAGGTATTGGGAGATTTCACCAACTTCAAGCTGGCCCTAAGTCTATGGTGTGAGAGAGGAGCCCAAGGAACAGAGGCCCAATGCAAATGAGCCAAGTGGTCATCAAGAGTCTTCTGTCCCAGCCAGACCACATGCAAAGCATTTACTATGTCCAGTTTTAGGAAGAGTCCATGCAAAGGAAGCTCTCCTTCAGTCTGTGAAATGTTGTCCCATGGAAGATGGGCCAGACTGGGACAACCAAGGAGCTCAAGGAGAAGTTGTGAGGCAAAGTGACAAGAGGGCACTTTATGATCCATCAACCAACATGTATGAAGTACGCACTATGTTCCAGGTCCTATGCTAAGTGCTGGGGACACAAGGAAAGGTAGAAGACTGTCCCTGCCCCCAAGGAGCTCACAGTCTAAAGGGGGAGACAGCATGCAAATAAATATACACCAGGCAAGCTATACGCAGGATGAATAGGAGACAATGAACAGAGGGAAGGCACTGGAATGAAGAGTGACTAGAGAGGCTTCCTGTAGGAGGCGGGATTTTAGTGGTGATTTAAAGGAAGCCAGGATGCATCAGCAGCTGCTGAATCATCATCCCTGGGGGCTCCTGGCAGAGGATGACCACTTGTCTGGGATGTGAAAGGATGTCAGGTTCCCTCTGGGGAGCCTACCCATTCTGGAATTCTGGACTTCTGAGGTTCCGAGTGTGGAAGTCCTCTGCTCCAGGAGCCATAGCTGGCACACAGTCAAGGAAGAAGACAAAGCCTGGCCCAAGCCAAGGCCTCTTGGCTCCCAGTATGCTCAGAAGGGCAGTAGGAGTGGCTGCCACCTTCAGGAGCCTGACACCTGGCTCCCTTGCCATGCCAGACAAAGAGAGCGAGGCTGATTCACCCTTCTCTGGAAGCCACCTCTGCAGACAGGCCTCTCCTTTCCATAAAAGGAAGGAAGGAAATCTCCATTAAGGGGCCTAATTAGAGTCTCTAACAGACAGTGAGGTGAGCGGCAAGGTTCCATTAATCACCACCTGATGGAGTGAAAGTTGTCAAGCAGCAAAGTGTCACATCCCAAAACAACAGTGCCAAGCATGCCTCTCCTATCGTGATCTCCTCCCTCTGCATTGATTTTGTTGATGACATGCATAATGTGCTCTTGACACTTGAGTGACAGCTGCCACCAAGCTTGGAAATGAGAAGCACCTGGTACCAACTTCTCTGAAAAACCAGGCACAGAATTAGAGGCATCAAAGAGTGTGTACAGAATTACAAACCAGCGGCAGAGAGTGTGGGAAGGACCTCTGAGAACTCCACACTCCCCTGGTGCACATGACCCAGCCCAGGGAGTCCATACCGAGTAACAACAAACTCCCTCAATGGGAGCCCAGGACTTGACGGATGCTTTAGTGTCCAGATATGGAGCAACAGGGCAACCTAGAACCAGGAAAGTCACAGAGGGTCATGATACGACAGCAAAGCCTCAGAGGGCTTAGGGCCCCAAAGGACTCTAGAGATCCTCTGATCTAATCCCGATCCTTTGCAGCTTGGGAAATAGATGATCCAAAAGGGGAAGTAACATGTCCAATACTGGAGCAATACCCAAGAATATCACCCCCATTTAAAACATCCCTAACAAAGAGTCTCAGCTGGAGGCCTACAGTGAAGAGGCAACATATTCCATTTCAGAAAGTCTCTGTTGGAATGTTCTGCCAAACATCCAACCTCAATTTATCTCTTTCCAACTTCTCCCCACTGCTCCTGGATTCCCCCTCTGGGGCCAAGCATAACCTGGCTAATCCCTACTTCACTGGCCAGGCCTTGAACACAATTCTCAGACCAACCCCCAACTCCTCTTCTCTTCTCCAGAATTAACGTTCTCAGTTCCTTTGATGGACCCACATATCACAGGAACTCGAAGCTGCTCCCCACTCTAGTTGCTCTCCAGTTCATGAAATGTGGCCCCATAACTGAATACAAGGACATAGTCATGCTCTGCCCAGGGTAGAGCACAAGGAGGTCTAGCTTCAGGGAAAATCCACACTGGAAAGGAACTGTCACCATGACCTCCTGCCTGCCCAGGGGAGGTTCTGACTCTCTCCGAAGTCTTGGCTGGGAGCTTCCTTGGCCACCATTTCACACACTGCTGCCCAACCTCATGGACACTAAGAGGAAGAAGTCACATCTGTTCCCTAATAAATGACATCACATTTGATCAGACCCAGCATTCTCGATGGGCAGAACCGTGGCGGGGCAGGGAATCTGTGTTCTCAACTTGCTACTATGTCTCAAAATCAGACAGAAGCTGAGAAACCATGGCATCCAGTGTGTTCCTGAATGAGAGTGCCCTCTGAGATGTGTCCAAACAGCATCTTCTTGGAGATCTCAAGTGAAAGTGCCAAGACGGTTGTCCCAGCTCTGTGTGACCTCTGCCTTTCATCAAAGTCATGCTATATAACCCGGGTATGAGGCTAGATCCTTGGGGCACTGCACAGGAGACCTCCTCCCAAGATGAAGTCCTACTATTCCACTTTATCCGGGCAGAGCCAAGATGGCGGAGTAGAAAGACTCACATTTGCTAGCTCCGAATCCACAGCCCATAGATTCCCTGTAAAAAGAACTCCTGACAAATTCTGGAACAGTGGAAGCCGCACAGCAACACAGTGAAGGAGATTTCCGTTGCAGAGAGCCCTGAAAAACCGACCCCAAAGGTACCCCAGACAGGAGCGGAGTCCTGTTCTGCGGAGCCCTCCCCTCCCCCGCCCCGGCCACGCGGCACTGAGAGGAGCGAGCAGACCCCAGCGGGCGTCAGGGACCTGAATCTCCGGGACCGTGAAGGTCCCTCCACCCACAGATGCACAGGTCAGTGAGAGAGACGGGCTGAGAGGGGAGCGGGGTATCTCCGGACTCGGACCCCCTGGGAAGTGGCCGCTGTGGCAGAGGCTGAGGCAGCTCGGCCAGAGGCAGAAGCAGCTCAGCCAGAGACTCCCAGAGCAGGCTGGAGCTCCACTACATAGGATCTCTGTATAAACCCCCTGAGGGAACTGAGCCTGAGAGGCGGCCCTGCCCCCACCTGAGAACCCGCAGAT
This sequence comes from Potorous gilbertii, assembly GCA_028658325.1. Lineage (NCBI taxonomy): Eukaryota > Metazoa > Chordata > Mammalia > Diprotodontia > Potoroidae > Potorous > Potorous gilbertii. The sequence continues at coordinate 670,306,863 of CM053770.1, forward strand.
AAGCCCCCATTGAAGAGCAGTCAAGCCCACTGCCAAAAGCCCTGAGGCTGGGAAGCAGCATTTGAATCTTAGACCCCAAGCACTAGCGGGCAGACCTAGGCCAGGGGGTGGAGTGGACTCTCAGAAATCAAGTAACTGGCTGGGAAAATGCCCAGAAAAGGGAAAAAAACTAAGACCATAGATGGTTATTTCCTTGAGAAGATCATTCCTCCATTTGTCTCTGACGACGAGGAGGTCTGCTTACCATCAGGTAAAGACATGGGAGTCGAAGCCTCTGTATCCCAAATATCTGAAAGAGATACTCCATGGGCTCAGGCCATGGAGGAGCTCAAAAAGGATTTTGAAAATCAAGTCATACAGGTGGAGGAAAAACTGGGAAAAGAAATGAGAGAGATGCAAGAAAAGCATGAAAAACGGGTCAAGACCTTAATAACGGAGGCCCAAAAAAATGCTGAAGAAAATAGCACC
>CM053770.1:670307830-670333441 GCA_028658325.1 Potorous gilbertii
GGACAAAAGAGAAGATGGGGTAAGGGAAGGGAGGGATGATAGAAGAGAGGGCAGATTGGTGATATGGGTAATTAGAATGTCCAGTGTATTGGGGAGGGGGGAGGGGACAAATGGGGAGAAAATTTTGGAACCCAAAATCTTGTGAAAATGAATGTAAAAAGTTAAATAAATGTATTTAAAAAATAAATAAATAAATAAATATTAGATATGGCAGACTTATATTGACTGATGAATGGTAATAGAAAGGAGAATATATGTTTCTCAATTGAATATGACACCTTTACAATTTTGGTCATGAGTTACTATGGCATAAAATCCTGACCAACAAATGCAGACAAACAGCAATACTAAGCATGTCATTTATAGACAACAGTGTAATAAAAATTATATTTAGTAAAAGTCCTAAGAATGAGGGTCTTGAAGAACAAATCATAAAATGATAGATAATTTCATTAAAGATGATGATAACACCCATTCCTATTGAAAACACTGGAGAACATAGAAATAAATGGAACCTTCCTTAAAATAATAAGCAATACTTTCCTAAAACCATCAGCAAGCATTATATGTAATGTGGAGAAGCTAGATACATTTCCAATAAGATCAAGAATGAAACAGGGATGTCCATTATCACTATATGGTACTAGAAATATTAGCTGTAGCAATAAGAGGAGAAGAAGATGAAATTGAAGGAATTAGAATATGCAAAGAAGAAACTAAGTCATCACTCTTTGCAGATGATACGATGATATATTTAGAGAATCCTAGAGAATCAAGTAAAAAACTACTTGAAATAATAAACAACTTTGGCAAAGTTGCAGGTTGCTAAATAAATCCACATAAATTATCTGCATTTCTATATATTACTAACAAAGCTCAACAGCAAGAGAAAAAGAGAAATCCCATTTAAAGCTAGGGTAGACACTATAAAATATCTGGGAGTCTACCTGCCAAAACAAACCCAGGGACTATATGAACACAATTACAAAACACTTTTCACATAAATAAATTCAGATCTAAGTAAATGGAAAAACATCAGCTGCTCATGGGTAGGCCAAGCTAATATAATAAAATGACAATTCTACCTAAATTAATTTATTTATTCAGTGCCATACCAATCAAACTACCAGAAAATTATTTTCTAGAGCTAGAAAAAATAATATCAAAATTCATCTGGAAGAACAAAATGTCTAAAATATTAAGGGAATTAATGAAAAGAAATGCTAGGGAAGGTGGCCTATCCCTATCAGATCTCAAATTGTATTATAAAGGAGCAATCATCAAAACCACTTGATACCAGATGAGAAATAGAGGATAGACTAGTGGAATAAGTAAGGTACTCAAGACACTGTAGTCAACGAATACAGCAATCTACTGTTTGATAAACCCAAGGATCCCAACTTCTGGGATAAGAACTCACTGTCTGACAAAAAATGCTGGGAAAACTGGATAACAGTGAAGCAGAAACTGGATATAGACCAATGCCTGACACCATACACAAGAATAAAATCCAAATGAATATATGATCTAGGTATAAAGGCTGATACTATAAACAAAATAGGGGAGCAAGGAATAGTGTATTTGTCAGATTTATGGAGAATGGAGAAATTTATGACCAAACAAGAGATAGAACATTATGAAGTACAAAAGAGATCATTTTGATTACATTAAATTGAAAATGTTTTGCACAAACAAACCCAATGCAACCAAGACTAGGAGGGAAGCAGAAAACTGGGAAAGAATTTTTACAACTAGAATCTGTGATAAAGTCTTCATTTCTAAAGTATATAGAAAATGGAGTCAAATGTAGAATAATACAAGTCATTCCCCAATTGATAAATGGTCAAAGGATATGAACAGGCAGTTTTCAGAAGAAGAAATTAAAGCTATCTATAGTCATATGAAAAATACTCTAAATCACTATTGTCTAGAAAAATGCAGATCAAAACAATGCTGAGGTACCACATCACACCTATCAGATTGGCTTACATGACAGAACAGGAAGATGATAAATGTTGGAGAAGATGTGGGAGAGTTGGAACACTAATTCATTGCTGGTGGAGCTGTGAGCTGATCCAACAATTCTGCAGAGCAATTTGGAACTATGTATGCTCAAAGGGCTACAAAAATGTGCATACCCTTTGACCCAACAATATCACTTCCAGGACTGTATCCCAAAGGGATCATAAAAATGGGAAAGGGTCCCACATGTACAAAAATATTTATAGCAACTCTTTTGTGGTAGCCAAAAACTGGAAATAGAGGGGATGACCATAAATTGAGAAATGGCTGAACAAGTTGTAGTATATGAATGTAATGGAATACTATTGTGCTATAAGAAATGATGAACAGGAAAACTTCAAAGAGACCTGGAAGGACTTACATGAACTGATGCTGGGTGAAATGAGCAGAACCAGGAGAACATTGTACACAGTAACAACCACAATGTGTGAGGAATTTTTCTAGTAGACTTAGCCCTTCACAGCAATGCAAGGATCTAAAACCTCCACAAAGGACTCTTGAGGCAAAATACCATCCACATCCACAGAAATAACTATGGAATTGGATCACAGAATGAAGTAGAATATTTTCTCTTGTGTTGTATTTTGTTTTGTTTTGGTTTTTCTCATGGTTTCCCGCATTCATTTTAATTCCTCCTGCAACATGACTAACATGAAAATGTCCTTAATAAGAATGTATATATAGAAACCATTTAAGACTGCGTGCCATCTCAGTAAGGGAGGGGGAAGGGAAGGGGAGAAAAATCTAAGAATTATGGAAGTAATTGTAGAAAACTGAAAACAAATAAATTGAAAATAAATAAAGATGATGATAATTAGACAACATACCAACTCTGAAGGTTTATTCCATACCCATCAGTTTATAAAAGGTGACAAAAGGGGAAAATGACAGATGCTAGAGGGGCTGTGGGAAAACACATACTGTTGCTAGAGCTTTGAACTGGTTACCCATTAGGGAAAGCAATTTGGAATCATGTCCAAAAGTTACTAAACCTTGCATACCCTCTGATCCAGCAATATCTCTACTAGGCCTATACCCTTAAGAAATCAGTAAAAAAAAGAAAAGGACCTATATATATGTACAGAAGTATTTAGAGTAGCTTTTTTTGTAGTGTCAAAGAATTGGAAAGTAAAAGAGTGTTCATCATTTGGGAATAGCTGAAAAAATGATACATGAATATAATGGAATACTATAGCACTATAAGAAATGAAAGAATCGTTTTAGAAAACTTAGGAAGACTTATATGAACTGATACAGAGAGATATAAGAACCAGAATAATTTATATAATAACACTACAAAAACAAATTACTGAAAAACTTAAGAACTGTGATCAACACAATGATCACTCATGATGCCAGAGAATTGAAAATGAAGTGTGCCAGATGCCTCTTGACAAAGAAGTAATGAAGTCAGGGAGCAAAATTATATATACATATACATGTGTATTTATATATGTGTAATATATATTATACACACACCCATATATTGGACATGGCCAATGGGACATTTGTTTTGCTTAACTAGGTATATTTGTTATAAGGGTTTTGTTTTTCTTTCATTTTCAAATTGAAAAAAAAGGTTCTGTTCACTTTTTAAAGAAGACCACTAAAAATAATTTGAAGCTTTGAAGGTTTTAAAGGATTTTATTTTAGAGGATATACAGGAATTTGATATACACAAGGGGATAAGAATACATTCTAGGCATAAGAAAGAGTATGAGCCCTGGGAAGGGCAGGGCATGTTCAGAGATCAGATTGTGAGTCAATTAACAGGAATTCCAAAGCATATATGGCAGGGAATAATATGGAATAGAGTTTGAAAGCTTCTTCCTTTCTAAAGATCTTTCAGGCCTCTTAAAAGTCACTCTGCCCAAGCTCAGAAGCCTACCACAGCTATGTCCTGAAAAACAAAGCTTAAAAAAATCTGTCCTTCAATACCATCTAGAGAAGTCCCCTGATCATATCTTGCGTACCACTCCTTCTGTCTAAGGTCACAATTTTGAATTGAAAGAGACATAAAGACAACGGTGAGTCCCCCAAGCCATCAAGGTCTTCCCAGGGTTCTTCTGAAGAACTTATTAATTAGCTTTCATGAGAAGAGCCCTGGAAGGATGCTCGGAAGACAGCACTGCCTAATCAAGACTTTGCTTTCTTCTCTCCATGAGAGACAGTCCCATGGGACAAAAGCCCAGGCAAACAGGCGGCAGCAAGAGCAAGATCCAATGGACAATTCAAGTGGCACTTTAAAAGTATGAATTAACTTGGGAAGTGTTACTACTTTTATTATATTGGCACAGCCAAGCAACAAATACTAGAGATTCCTAGCTATTTACATTGTTCGGTTTTTTGTTGTTTTTTTTTTAAAGGAGACTATGTCATTGAATTGATGTCAATCTTTTATGTGGTTGAGCAGGTTGATCTCCAAATATTTATTGCATTTTGTGGTTATTAGTAATTATTACAATTTTTGCTTCTTGGGTTTTGCTATTATTACATAGAAATGCTGTTCATTTTTAAGAGTTTAATTATAGCCTGGAATTGTCTTAATTTTCCAAGCATACCATCATATCATGAGCAAACAGGGGTAGTTTTATGTCATCTTTATCCATTTTTATGTTTTTAATTTGTCTCATCTTATTGTTGTTACTGGCATTTCCAGAATTACATCAAATAGCAGTGTGGAGAGTGGCCATCCTTGCTTCACTCCTATATTTACAGGAAAAGATCCTAGTACATCTCCATTGTAACTGATGCTTGCTTTGGGTTTTAGATAGATTTTTAATAATGTTAAAATGATTCCTCAATGCTTATAATTTGTAGGGTTTTAATATAAAAGAGTTCTGTACTTTGTCAATTTCTGTTTCTCCATCCATTGAGGTGACCATGTGGCTTTGGATGTTTTAGTTTCTGTGCTTGATGATGTTGATTCTTTTCCTAAAGTTGCACCGCCCTTGCTTGTCAGGTATTAATATCACTTGGCTATAATGAATGATGTTTTAAAAAATAAATCATTGCAATCTATTTGACAAGATTTCATTTAAAATGTTTGAGTCAATATTTGTTAATGAGAACAGCCTATAGTCTTCTTTCTGTGCTTTATGTTTCCCTAATTTAGATGTTAGGATTCTACTGGACTCATAAATAGATTCTAGTAGGTGCTTTCTTTCTAAGTTTTGAAAGTAATTTGTGAAGGATGGGTCCTAATTGTTCTATTTTATGAAAGATTCATAGAATTCTCCTGTAAATCCATCTAGATCAGGAGATTTTGTTTTGGATTCTATTTTATAGTTCCTTTATAGCTAGATTTATTTCCTTTACTGAGGTTGGGTTATCAAAAATTTCTATCTGCTCATTCGATATATGGGATATTTTATATTTTTGAAGTTATTACTCTCTTTTCTTTTCTCATATTCATTAGCATATCACTATGAATTAATATGTTCTGGTTATTTTTTTATTTTTTCTGGTTTTTACTGTGATTTCACCTTGCTCATTTGCTATTTTATTGATTTGACTTTCTGCCCTCTTCCTCTTTAATCACATTAGTTAAAAGTTTATCATTTTTATTAGTCTTCAAAGAACGAGCTTGGGGCGGAGGGGGGGGGAATTATTGTTTGCATGGGGGTTTGCTTCTAATTTATCTTTCTCCATTAATTTTTAATTTCCAAAGCCTTTTTGCTGATTTTAGGTTTATTTATTTGTTGGCTCTCAAATTCTTTAAATGTATATTCAGTTCATTAATCCTCTCTTTTGTTAGTAGGTATATATCTAGGAATGCAATTTTCCCCCTGAGGATTGCTTTAATTGCATCCCAGAAATATTAGCATGTTGTTTCATCACTATAATTTTCTTTCACATATAATTATTAATTGTTCTATGAGTTGTTCTTTGACCTGCTTGTTATTTAGGATTTCATTTCTAACTCTCCATTCGGATCTGTGTCTTTTGTTTATAGTCCCTGAACCAATTACTATTTTTGTTGTGTTCTCATCTATAAAGAATGTATTAACTATTTCTTCCTTTTTGCACTTGTTTGAAATATCTCTGACCCCTAAAACATATTCAACTTTTGTAAAAGGTCTATGTGGTATAAAGAAATACATATGTTCTTTTGCAATCCCATTTAGAAAATACTTTTTTCACTCTAATTTCTCCAGCAATTTGTTGAATTCCATGTTTTCCCTTTTGTTTGACTTTTTGTTAGACTTATCCAGAACTGAGAGAAGGATACTGAAGTCTCCTCTCACTACTGTGTTTCTGTCTGTCTTGGTGTACCTCAGTTAATGTTTCCTTTTCCTTCTCTATATGATGCTAAATCCTGACGCCTCCACAGCGCTCTGGCAGCTGCCTTTTCTCTGTAGCACCTGCCTCTCAACACTGTTCTTCATCTCCTTTTATATGCTGTCTTCCCTTATTAGAAGTTAAACTCTTGGAGGATTACAATCTTTCTTTGTTCTTGTATGTCTATCCCCAGCACTTACGTAGTGCCTGGCACAGGGTAAATCTTTAATAAATGATTCCTGACTTGACCAGATGTGTGTGTGTGTGTGTGTGTGTGTGTGTGTGTGTGCATGTCAATCCTTCTTTGCTGAAAAAAACCACGCCATCAGGAAATGATGACATGACTTGCATTTGACTTTGTTTTGTGTGGGGGAGGGCTGTGCAAGGTCACCAGCCTCACTTCTTCTTCAGAGCCATCTGAATCCAGTGACCAGATATTCATCAGGATGACTGCAGATGACCCAGGATCACACAATTGGGGTTAAATGACTTGCCCAAGGTTACACAGATAGTGAATATCAAGTGCCTGAGGTGAGATTTGAACTCAGGTCCTCCTGACTCCTGCACTGGTGCTCTACCCACCGAACCACCTAGCTGCCCCTAATTAGCATTTACATAACACTGAAAGATTTGCGGAGTACTTTACATATATTACATCACTGAATTCTCAAAACAGTCCTGGGAGGTACATACTATTGTTATCCCCATTTTACAGATCAGGAAACTAAGGCAGGCATTGTGGAAGAGGGTCACACAGATGGTAAACGTCTGAGGCTGGATTTGAATCCAGGTCTAACAAGATCCATCCTCAGCACTCTGAGATTCCTGGCCACTTTAAAGCTCTCAGAGAGAGAAGACTCTGGGACCTGGGAGGTGGGGAGATGTGGAAGGCTGTCAGGCCATTGCCTGTCAGGTCAGTACAAGCTGGTGGATGTTTGGTTGGATGCAGAGAGAAGCTCCTAAGGTCATATAAGGAAGTCAGGATCACCAACCCCTCCCCTCCCTCCCTGGCTTATAAGCTCACACTGTCTAAAGCCACCTCTCACTGGGTGATTCCCCTCTAAATCAGATCTTGGAACACAGAACAAGAATGTCAAAGCTGGGACAAGTTGAGAACATAAAAACCGAGAAAATGAAGAGTTGGGAAGATCCTGAGAATATAGAACGTGAGGGCGTTAAGGGATCTCAGAACACAGAGCTGGGAAGGCCCCAACAGCACAGATCTTTGTCAGAGACTGGTAGACCACCAAGATTAACTCATTTTGTTCACAGAGGAGAGAAGGGAGTTTCAGAGGTGCAATGACTTTTGCAGAGTCCCACTGCCCCATGATGACAAAGCTAGGCCCAGGATGCAGGTTTCTTGCTCAGACCAACAGTCACATTACTGCCTCATGCTCTCTGTGTCTCTGCCTCACTGCCAGAGGAAGCACCTGTTTCTTATAAATAAATGGCTGGAGATTAGCTGGAGAAACTCAGTTAAAATTGACGTGGAAGGGCTGGGCCAGGCGGGAGCTGGGGAGCAACATCCAAATTAGCGGGTGGCCTGCATGCCAATTTGTCCAAGCTGATAAATAGCCTCTCTGGGATGCTGGTGGTCAAGCAGTCCAGGACCAAACTGAACATGACAGGGAGATGCAGAAGGCCAGACCCAGCCAGGCTGGGAGGAAATTGGAAATGAAGCCATCATGGGTCATTAAGACTCAGATACACAAGCTCTGTTTCTCTGGTTCATGGACATGTTGATGGCTGCAGGCTAAAGAATTCAGGGGGCACCTGGGTAGGAAGGGACTGGGGTTAAGGCTCTGACACTAACCTGCTGTGTGACCCTAGACAAGGCAACTCCTTTCTTTGGTTCTCAATAGTGTCACTTGTAAAATGAAGGAATTGATATTGCTTAAAAGAAAAGGCCCTCTCCTTCCCTAGCCTTCACCCTGCCCACCAAGCTACCCTACCCACAGCCCAGTTCCTGAGTGAGAGGCGAGCTGGAAGACTGGCAGTAGCCCTTGCCTAGGCAGGAGGACTCTGTGGCCTCCAAGGTCTTGTCCAGCTCTAACTTGATTCCAAGTTCCTTCAAGCCCGTGACCTTGAGAAAGACCCTTCTCTTCTCTAGCCCTGAAAATGGCACTCAATCGATAAACAACAATCCTGACACCACAGATCTCACAGTGTAAGTGTGAGGACAAAGTGAAAAAAGGGAAATCAGGCTCTTGACAAGCCAAGGTGGGCTGAGGGTGCCATGATGGACAAAGGGGTAAAGTTGCTGTTTTCTGAAAATCTTGTCATCCTAGAATCCCTGACTGGGCAAGCACAAGCTGAACCCACAAAGAAAGAAGGCAGAAGTACTATGGGACATTTGAACTGCCTGAAGCTACCATTCAGCATCCACACTCTCAGCCCACACCAGGCAGCACAAGCCAATTCGCAGGCTTGTAGCTTGGGATCTGACTGTGAGGGTCCTGTCCCATGACAGTGACTCAGTCTGACCTCACTCTTCTCACACAGCCCACCCTGAAAACATATGACAGAATATCAAAGACATGGGTTCTGCTCAGCTACATGAAAAAGAAGGGGCAGCTGGGTGGTGAAGAAGATAGAGCACAGGGCCTGGAGTCAGGAAGATCTGAGTTCAGACTTGACCAGCTGTGGGATCCTGGGCAAGTCACTTAACATCCATGTGACACAATTCTTCATTTGTAAAATGGGGCCACAATGAAGAATGGGAAGACAGGAAGAAAGCACAGAGGGGTTTGTATTGAGCACTGGTATAGAGTCAGGGAGACTTAGGTTTGAGTCCTACTTCATACACTTAGTAACTTACTCTGGACAAGTCCCTTCAGGTCTTTGTGCCTCAGTTTCCTCATCTGTAAGAGGGGAAGGTAGTGGCTCTCAAGTCCCCTCCAGCTCGAAGTTTATGACCCTCCTTTTTTAGGGCATCCATCAATGGACAGTCAGAAAACCTTCAGACATTCTTGGCATGAGCAGGCAACATTCATGACTGAAGTGAAGGCTGAAAAGAGGCGCCTGCTGCTGAGCTCATCCAGCATCGCCAGCCAGGTTCACTTCTGGACTCCTTTCCTTCTGCTGTCAGGAGTCTCTGTTGTCTTGCCCACTTTTTGCTCTTGGCCTCCATCCATCTTTCATCCTTTTGATGACTGGTCTCCATCCCCTCTTCACTCTTTGGTCCCTCTCCTTCCCCATGAGTCTTGGGCCTCCTTGAGATGAGGGGTTTGGGAGCCTGGTTTGTGCCCTCCCTGAGTAAATACTGTGGAGAGAAGGTAGACTCCAGCTGGGGTCCCTTGGACTTTTTGTCTACCAGCCTCACTTGTTCTACTGCCCCTTCTTGTCCCCTGCCCCATCAGTTCCCCACTCTGTATTGTTGTTGTTCAGTTATATCTGACTATGTGTGTCCCTATGGGAGTTTCTTGGTAAAGATGACCAGACGTAAGTTGGTGTGATAGGAGTGATAGTTTAACCCCTCCTTTCCCAGTTCAGAAAGTACTTAAAGGTTTTCTGATCCTTCTGGGTGATGGTCCCTCCTAAATGTGTTCACTGTCTATCCCAATTTGAACATGAGTTCCTGGCATGATGCTCTTTGGTTCAACTTCCTAGTGTTCATATCAGCATTTGGCACATAACAAGGACTTACTAAACGTTTTTTTTAATTCACTGATTCTCCCACAATGATGATGAAATTCTACTTCATATTTGAATGAAGAATCAGTTAACAAAAATGAAGCTGTTTAGGCTGTGGAGGAGAAGGCTCAGAGAGTCCAAGACTCACCTTCAAGAACTGTTCTATATGGCCCCAGGGGTCAAAACGAAGAGCTAGGAGAAGAAAAGGTCAAGGATAAAACTGGGCTTACAGTAAGAAAACTTGCTAAAAACTACAGCTATCTGCAATGGGTGTCCTCGGGAGGCCGGAGGTCTCGAAGGGCCCAAGGGAAAGGACCGTTCTGCCAGACAGTGGGTCTTTTTACAAGTATAGCTGTGACCAGAGGCCTTCTCACTATATCAGGGCAGGCACATGGTCATTTCTAGATCCGAGGTCTCCATGGATCCCACACCCAGCACTCTGTACAGAAGAGAGGACTAAAAAATATCTGTCACACCTTCTCTTAGCACTCGCAAAGAACTAGAAGCAAAGTAGATTCTCCTCTTCAGAAATGGCCAAACAAGGTGGAGCATGAACTCGGTGAATTATGACAGCACCCTAAGAACCATGAATATGAAGAACTGGAGCATTAAGAAAGAAGCAGAGCCAGGGCAACGATTCCAAAAGAAAAGGAAATGAACCAAGAAGCACAGCCTTTGAGAGAAAAATGGACTCACCTCCTTCAAAGAGATGGGGGCTTACAGGTAGGAAATACTATGTACATTGTCACACGTACCTGATAGTGGCTCTAGAGCCTAAAGAGATGTGAGAGGCCAGCTCTGCCTAGTCTGACCCCCAAGGGATTCCTCCAATTTGCCCAACTGCTACAAGGCAGCTGAATGGCTCAGTGGATCAGCTGCAGGGCTACGGGTAAATCACATCACTTCTGTCTGCCTCAGTCTCTTCTTCTCTAAAATGGGGGTAATTAATAACAGCACCCACCTCCAAGAATAGTTGTAAGGATCCAATCAAATGTTTGTAAAGCACTGAGCTCACGGTAGGTCCCTAATAAATTCTTGTTCTGTTTCCTTTCCCTTCATCAAGTTTACGTAGCAAATCTGAGAGGCAGAGTCTGGACCCAGGACTTAGGATTCCAAAGTACCTTTTCCCTCTTCTGTTCCCTCCATCTATTCTGTCCATGTTTGTGTTGGTTGTTTTTGCTGAGGTGCCTTTTTTCTTTTTCTTTTTGAATTCTTTGTTACAAGAGATGATTCCCTGGACAAGGAGGGTGAGGTATCTTCCAATATGAAAACATTACAAACAACACATATTAATAGTTTCTTAAAGGCAGTGAGGTGCCAAGGCAGGAAGACTGCTAGACTTGGAGTCAAGAAGGTCTACCTCAGTCACTTATTAGCTGAGTGACCCTCAGCAAGTCCTTTAATCTCTCCCCAGACTAAGTTTCCTTCTGTCGAAGCCAAGGATCAAAAGACAAGAACTGGACAAAGTCATTAGCAAACCACTCAGTGCTATAGAGATGTCAAGCCTGAGGCCTCACCTTGGAGATGGCTGGACCAGGCTCCAGGCCTCCTCCCATGGCCCAGGCTCCTTCCATCCCAAAGTCATCTCTTCCCATCACAGATTTCTGTTTTCCATCAGAGCGAGCATCTCTGTAGAATTCTGCATAAAATCTGAATATCAATCTCCCGTTGGCTGGCAGTGATCAGCAGACGCCAGCCCGTGCAGTTAGGCTTGACGTATTCTAGGAGCCAGATCCTCATTTGCATGGGGCTCTTCCTCACTTTCTACATCTGTGTTTTATTTATGTTGCCGCAGCAATATTTATAAGTTTATGTCACAATAAGCATCCACTCTAAATTTGGGGCTTTTTTAATTGTTTAGCCAGAAGATTCACACACAAAGAATGAGAAGGAGCCTGAGAGGGAGGCAGAGTCCTGGCCAGACACAAGTACGAAGATGGGTCCCCTTTTGTACAGCACATCACTGGTAAACAGCACCATGGAGAGGCTGACATGAAGCCCAGCAGAGAGGGCAGGAGCCCGACCCTGCAGGAGCCCAGGGGCCAGGGGAGCAGGGAGGCAAGGAAACTCACTCTACAAGACTGACTATTTCCTCATTTTCCACAGCTATTACAGCATCAGCACTCGCATCCTCAACCACGCCACGATCCAGCAGAATGACCTTCCTAAGAACTAGATGGACTTAAACCTGGACGTTCTAAGCTGCAATAGGGCTACTGTTATTCAAGTAGCCACACTAAGTCCAGCCCACGATGGTGAACCCAAGGGACTGAGGATAGCTGGGGATGGGGCACAACCAAGCCGGTGTACAAGGGAGGAAGGGAGCTGGTCAAAGCTCCCTTGCCTATTGTTAAAGGATGGAGGAGAGGACAAAAGGGAAGAAGGAAGGAAGGAAGGAAGGAAGGAAGGAAGGAAGGAAGGAAGGAGGGAAGGAGGGAAGGAGGGAGGGGGGAAAGAAATACATTCAAATCATGAGACTAGCATGAGCAAAGAGGAGGGTGACTCAAACAAAGCCAGTTTACAGTCAACCTTGGGGGTGGGGTCATTACTGCCTCAAGAACACCATCCTCCTTTGTTAGGACAGTGACAGCTTCTACCACACCTACATGACGCAGTGTCATTGCACACAAACTTTCCAACATTTCTTCCTTTGGATCCTTCTGAAGAAATGGATGTGAGCAAAAAGACAAGGTGAAGAAGGAATCTGTTCTTCCTGCTGCTAGTGGTGTTTCATCCAGACCTGAGGGCAGGTTCAGGCAGTGAGGACATCTCTCCTCTTCTGCATGCTCTAAAGTTGGAAAATGATCGCTCTATCACATTTTGTGCTCTCGGGTGGGGGGGCGGGGCTGGTGTTGCAGCGGGCAGACAGGAACAATGTCCTACCAGGACCCAAGGAGCTGAGGCATGGCCTGAATGGGTATGGGAGACATAATGATGTATCTCTCCCATTCTGCTTAATGCCTATAGGGAAGCATGTGTTTGTCAGCTACCTTAAAAGAAACACAGCACACACTAGACAAAAGGAGGAGTTTTCTTCAGGAGGATGGGGGCTAAGCCAAGACAATGACTGGGTGAGAGAGACCAACCTATGGCCTAACCTGAGAATCCAGCACCATCCACAAAGGGATGGGACCAAAGGGGAGTCAGCTTCTCTGAGTACTGAGAGAAGTGGGAGTTTGGCCAACACCCAGAGGTGGCCACTGATGCCAGTGCTGCCTCTAGTCCTAACAATGGGAAAAGAGCACACGCCTAGCCCCACAAGGTACCCGGGAGGTCATCAAAGAAAGAAAATGGGGACCCAGGAAGCTAAGAAATGTATATGGGCTCACAGAGCTAAGAAGTGTCTAGGGGAGCTTAGAATTCACATCTTCCTGCCTCCCAGTCCCAGCCTGGCCTGACAGCAGGCATGAGGACCCTGCCTTGGAAGCTAAACTTACTCCCAATAGCCTCAGTTTCTTCTCAGGCACTAAAAGAGGCCTGTTATTCAGCAATTCCCCCACCCCACCTGCCATGGTGGATCAGCTTCAGGCACTGATATCTCTCCTGTACTCAGAACAGGTGGGATAGCCTTTGTTCCTAGCATCTCTCCCAGGTGGCTACACCTTGTTTCAGAGCTAAAGCTCTCATGCCTGTCTGTCTTTCCTTGGGGCAAATGACAGGGGTGCTCTCCTCACAGGAGATGTATGTAGCCACTTGGCTGCCACAGTCCTGCCTTGTCAGGAAGGGTGCCACCTCCCCAGTCCCACATCCTAGAGTTCAAGATTAGGTCTTTTTCAAAGCTCCCACTCTGAGGTTTTTCTATCATAAGCATGATCCCCGAAATGACCACACAGCCTATGGTGGAAAAACTACATGATAAGGAATTCACAGGTTCCCCCACCTCTTGCAAAGAGCCCATGCTCAATGGATGGGCAAGGTCAGCCTAGGCTGGCCCCTTTGTAACACCGCCCCCCCATCCTTGAGATGTGGTGGGAACAAAGTCAGGCACAATGTCAGGATGGCCTAAATTCACAGCCAAGGTCAAACACCTAATGGCTGGGTGAGCTGGACAAGGACCTAGATGACCCCTCTTCACCATGACAGCCCTTAAGATACCCAACTTTGACTCCTGAGTCCTCCCTGAATCTTCCCTCCTTCAGGTCCTTGGCTTATAGTCCCCTCAACATCCTACTTGTTACAGCTTGTGTTCCTCAAGTGCAGGCCCAGAGCCATGTCCAGGGTTTCAGGCCTAACCAGAGACAGGGAGAACCTGACTAGCCATTTCAAAAAATACAAAGTACCTGACTCCAGGCCTAATTCTGATGCTCATTACTCGTTCTCTAGACTTAGAGGCTAAATATCCTTCTGAAAAGAATCTCAAATGGGTTAACCTTGGGCACTAACACGAAAGTGGTACAACAATTAAACCCTGTTCCAGAGGGCCATCAGAATGTTCCATTTGAAAACCCCAGGGCTGGATGCTTAAATGCAGCAAAAGCTCAGCCCTCCAACAAAGGGCTGCCCTGCAGTTACAGGGCAGCAAACCCCCTCTGAGAGAAAACATTGCCAGGAAAGCCCAGTGGCCCAGAACACAAGCCTAGGCCCACTTTGGAGGGAGTCCTCTCCTCCCAGGATGCTTTGCCTTTTCTGATGGCTAGACAGATGCCTTCCCCACCCTAAGCCCCTGCAAGAGGGTGTGTCAAACCTCAGAACAAAGTAAACAACCCTTCAGGTTGTGCTGGGGGTGGCCACTCTGAGTCCAATGCTGGGCATGGGCAGCAGGGGAAAGTCCAGTGTCAGACCAGGGATTGCCAAGCTGGGGAGGGACAGAGGCAATGGATGTGACAGGAGCAATCAGCTGCTGGGCCTTAGGAAAAGCTGGAGAATGGGTCCAACCCCAAATACCTGGCTATAAATGCCTGCTTCCATCATCAGCCAAGAGAATGAGACGTACTGGGAAAAAACCTGGTCCTGAGCTGATGCTAGCTGAACCTAAGACCTCCTTCCTCACTACTTCTCTCTTAGACTTTGTTGTGATCTCTGGGCTGGTGACCTGACCTCTGCATCAGATATAACCTCTCACCTTTGCCCTTCACAGAAAATCAGAGCAGGACAGAGCTTAGGAGGCACCTAGTACAACCCCAGCCCGAGGCCCGAGGGCACTTGAGTAAGCAATGGCAGAGTTCAGACCTGTGCTCTGATGTCCAGTCCTTTTCAATACACAAAAGATCATGAGATTTGGGGCTGGAAAGGATTGTAAATATGCTCTGGTCTAGTCCCCTTGCAGATTGGCCCCAGAAAGAACAGGGGACTTGCCCAAGGTCACACAATGACTCAGAGGCAGAACCAGGACTAGAACGCAGGCTTCTCAAAGGCCCCACCCAAGGTTCTGTCAGCTTTGAGTGAAATGAAAGGAAGAATAAGAAAAAGGAGTCGCTTCATCTTGTCCCAGAACACCGGGTGGGGAAAAATGTTCTCTGCATTTTTCAGCACTAAGACCTCAGGCACCCCACAATGTGGCAGAGATCCAGAGAGAATTAGGGAGAAGTCTTCTGGGCCAACCTGGGGGCAATTGGGAGCTAGAAAGCCTCTGGATGCCAGCATCTGAGACACTCAGTCTACTCCCCCCTCTAGGCTGTAGCCATTTCATGAGCACGTTAATGGACCTATTGGCTTTCCACTCACACCGTCGCTGTCACACTGCATCAGAAATAAATTTAGTTCCACATAAGAATATTTAATGCCAGAGCCAGAGGGAGAGAATTAGTTTTCCATCAATGTAGCAGGAAGCTTGGCTTTCATAGACTTTTAGCAACACACTGTTTTACAAACTACTTGTTGGGTATCTATCTCTGCCCTGCACCACACGGCTCAGATCAGCCTGGGCCAGATGTGACAGCCATTTTCAACATAGACTCTGGGTCACCTCCCTCCTCTCCTTCAAAAGCCCAGTTCCAAACAAGGCCCCAGCTAGATTACATTTGTGCAGATCTCACTGGAACGGAAATTGGACAGATGAAAAAGATTAGAAGGTGACACATTATCCAAGCAGAGCTCACAAGCCAAACTTAATAGTAAAACCATTTCGCCTCCACGTAGACAACCACGAAAACAAATATCCTGTATGCTGCTGCAAGCAAGGCTATCTGCACAGCCCATCTCTGGGCCTCTGTGAGACAGGTGCCCATTCATTTGGGGCCTGGATCACCCAACTCCAGTTGACAGAAAAGGTCTGATAAAGCCCTAAGAAATCCAATAAGCACGTTCATGATTCCTGGCTGTAATGTGGAGAAGACAGTGTGGGAGGGCAAGGAAGATATAAGCCTGAAGGAACAGTCACCAAGGTTCCATCCTCCAGTTTCACAAACCGAAATCCCTTCAGTTAAATCCTGGGGCCACAATAGCCAAAGCTTCCTATAAGCCTGAATACAGATGGCATGTTTCCCCTCAAAGGCATCATCTCTACAACCTCAAGTTGGTCTAAATCAGAATTATCTGCCAGAGGATACTTGTACATTTTCTCACTTCAAAGAGATCAGAAGGTGGTAAGATTTACAAAATTATTTTAAAGGAAATAAAATTGAGACCTCTAGAGTTGGGAACTATCAGAGACCAGGTTTCCCATATAGGTCTTGGAATTCCAAGTCCAGAATTCTTTCCACTGACCTGAGCTTTTGGCACTGGTCTTCAGACCAGAACAATAACCAGTAGATAAAGGGGATCTTGGTACAGGAAGAAGTCTACAAAAGTCGCTTGTCAATTCCTTTTAATACAAAAGCATCAAACCATTGCCTGTGAGAAGACAATTGCCCAGACTACATTCCTCCTAGCAAATGTAGAGAAGAGAAAGCAAAATGCTTCAAAATCATCCAAGCCAGGGACATTTGCCCCCAGGGGCTCTTTGGCAGGACACATTCCTCCCACAGTCAACTTGTGACCCCACTTGACAAGGCCAATTCCTTAGGGTCTAGCTGCTTGCAAAGAGTAGAATGAGGACATGGCCTTTGTTGTCATTTCCCCCTTCAGGTTGTTTGTTTCTGTGACATCTCTTTATTAATCACAAAGTAACTGCATATCAAGTATTCACAAACTATTGCTGTTTATAGAACATGCCAATTTTTATGCCATAATTAGCACCCTTCTATGTGCCTTGGAAGAATATCTGTCATTATCTCTGAAGAAATACAAGCCTATTTCCTACAACAAAGCCAGTGAATTCTTTAAAGAAACAAAACCAATTTCATTCTCATCAAAACAATACTGAAAGTAGCTCTGACTTCACTTACCTGTGATTCTTTCACGTTTTCAACAGTGAAATTGAACCAGACTCTAAAGCGCGGATTGCAAGTGTCAGGCCTTATAAACAGGTCATATTCAAACTCGGACACATGATCCACCCGGCCAAGATTACCTAGGAAGAAGCAGAAAGATAACTGGAATGTAATCAAGCGAGGATGTCACAACCACTGATCACCAGCGGTGGACAGTTACTTATAATTGTGACCTTGGCCTTCACTCTACTTTCCAAGTCACACACCTAAGAGACACAACTAGCCCTACCACCAGGCCTCAACCTGCAATTAGGAGGTGCTACCACCAGGTGGCACTAGTGTCCTAAGCAGAACCCCATGGTCACAGTGGGCTAATAGCTGACATTAATTAATATGGTCCCCCAAATCCTGTGAAGATCATACTCAGAGTGTCATTACTCCAAGTCTATAGACCAGGAAGGTGCAGCCCAGAGAGCCCCAGTGACACCCATGATCTGAACCCAGGTCTTCCTGACCTCAGATCTCCCCCTACCCACTAGAGCAGCGCTGCCCTTGGCTGCTGACAAGCACGGAAGGGTCCCTACTGGCCACATACCAGCTTCTTAGAGCTGTGGTGTTGTGTGGGTCTGACTGAACTTGTATGTAGCTGGTCAATCATTTCAATAACCTCCTCTTCCATTAACAGATAAATCCATAACTTCCTGGACTGCAATTTGAGGAATTGCATAATCTGACTTCAACATGATTTTCCAGCTGTATCTTCTGCTAACCTTCACAAACCTTGCCATACAAAAACACTGTGGTCCAGGGGTGGGGAACCTACAGCCTTGAGGCCACATGTGGCCTTCTAGGCCCTTGCCTGAGACCAAGTTTTACAGAACAAATCCTTTTATTAAAGGGATTTGTTCTGTGAAGGTTAGTCTTTACAACTGTAAATCATGTGAACATTCACATTTCCATGCCCTTGTTCATGTTCCCTCCCCTATTATCAGAGGAATACCTGAGCCTCCCCATCCCTCCCTTCCATCTATTAAAATTTTACCCATATTTCAAATCCTAACTCAAATCTGACTTCCTCCACGAAGCTCTCTCTGATCACTACAGCCTCCGATACCTGTCTGCCCTCCCTGACCTGCTGGCTATTCCTAGTACATGACATTCCATCGCTCATCTGCATTCTTTCATACAGTCTGCCCCTCATGACCAAAATGTATTCCCCTTAGCTCCATCTATGAGAATCCTAGATTCCTTCAAAGCACATGAATGTGTCACCTTCCAAAGGAAGGAACCCGCAAGAGTTGCTAATACCTCTCCTCCTCTTCCCTTCCCATTTATTCTCAGGACCAAGCTTATTTATTTTCACCTGTTTGTACCTCTTCAGTTCTATTGCTGCAGATATTATGGGGGAAGGGGGAAGAGAGGGAGGAAGGGAGGGAGAGGAAGAGAGGCGGAGGCAGAGCACTTCACTTTGTATCAGTTCATGTAAACCTTTGCATGCTTTTCTGTATTTTTGTGTTATTTTTTTCTTACAGGATAGTAATATCACATTATTTTCTTACACACATGATTTGTTCTAATCTGCTTCTGATTCTCTATAATCGTAAAATATACTGCTATTGATATTTTAGTGACTCTAGGAATTTTCTGTCTTTGGGATACACTCCTAAGTCAAAGGGTGGGCATTTGAGTCACTTTTTAAAAACGTAACTCCACACTGCTTTCCAGGACAGCTTGTAAGCTTCCTGAAGGCAGGAGCTGTCTTTTACCTCTTTTGTATCACTAGCACTTAGACCAAGGCCTGGCACACACTTGGTGCTTAATTAATGTTTAGTGCTTGACTTCATTTCATAGATCCAACAGTAGCATGTTAGTAGCCTCATCTTTCCACAACCCCTTCCAACATGAACTCTTCCCATCTCTTGTCATCTTTGCCAATTTGTTGAGTGTTTTGTATTTCTCTTGTTAGTGATTTAGAGAAATCTTTCATGTTTGTAAATTTTGTCATGATTTGTAATTCCTTTATTTTTTGGTATCTAATTTACTTTTCAGTTCTCAACATTCACTTCCACAAGAATTTGAATTCAAAATTTTTTCCCCATCTCTCCTCAACTCAGCCCCAGGACAGAAAGCACCCCAAACACCCCTTCCTCCAGTCCATCCTCCCTTCTACTACTCACCCTTCTTCCATCCTCTTTCCCCTCTATTTTCCTAGAGGGCAAAATAGATTTCTGCACTCCATTGCCTGTATAGCTTAATTTCTACTTGCATGCTAAAACAATTTTTAACATTAATTCTTAAAGTTTTGAGTTCCATATTCTCTCCCTCCTTCCCCACCCACCCTCACTGAGAAAACAAGCAATTCAATATAGGTCATACACGTGTAACAATGCAACGCATTTCCATAAGAGTTATGCTGTAAAAGACTAAACACACTTCCCTCTGTCCTATTCTGCCCTGCATTTATTCCATTCTCTCCCTTGACCTGTCCTCCCACAATAGTATTTGCTTCTGATTATCCCTTTCTTCAATTTTCTGTCCCTTCTATTATCTTCCCTTTCCTATCTTCTTCCCCAGAGTAAAAGAGATTTCCATATCCAATGGAGTGTGTATTAATCACTCCTTAAGCCAAATCCCATGAGAGTATTGCCTTTCATCTCCCCCCATTGTAAAAGCTCTCTCTTCCCTTTTTTATGTGAGATAGTTTGCTACATTCTACCTCTCCCTTCCTCCTACTCCTAGTACATTCCATTCCACAGTAAATTTTATTTTTTTAGGTATTCTTCCTTTATATTCAGCTCACCCTGTGCCCTGTGTCTATATATAATATATTATATATACACACATGTACATATACATACCTACACATATATAATATACACATACATACATACCCATACACACCTACATATGTGTGTGTGTATTTCCTCTAACTACCCTAATACTGAAAAAGATCGCATGAGTTACAAATAACAACTTTCCATATAGGAATGTAAACAGTTTAACTTTAATGAGTTCCTTAAGGCTTCTCTTTTCTGTTTACCTTTTCATGTTTCTCTTGATTTTTGTATTTGAAAGTCAAATTTTCTATTCAGCTCTGGTCTTTTCAACAAGAATGCTTGGAAGTCCTCTATTTGAAATTCCATTTTACCCCTGAAGTATTATACTCAGTTTTGCTGGGTACGTGATTCTTGGTTTTAATCCCATCACCTTTGACCTCTGGAAGATCATATTCCAAGCCCTTTGATCCCTTAGTGTAGAAGCTGCTAAATCCTGTGTTATCCTGATTGTATTTCTACAATACTTGAATTGTTTCTTTTCTCCTTGATCTGGGAACTCTGGAATTTGGCCACAATATTCCTAGGAGTTTTCCTTTTGGGATCTCTTTCAGGAGGTGATCGGTGAATTGTTTCCATTTCTATTTTACCTTCTGGTTCTAGAATATCAGGGCAGTTTTCCTTGATAATTTCTTGGAAGATGATGTCTGGCTCTTTTTTTGATCATGGTTTTCAGGGAGACCAATAATCTCTCCTGGATCTAGTTTCCAGGTCAGCTGTTTCTCCAATGAGATATTTCTATTCTTTTCATTCTTTTGGTTTTGTTTTATAATTTCTTGGTTTCTCATAAAGTCATTAGCTTCCAACTGCTCCATTCTCATTTTTAAAGAAGTATTTCCTTCATGAGCTTTTGAATATCCTTTTCCATTTGGCCAGTTCTGCTTTTTAAAGCATTCTTCTTCACATTAGCTTTTTGAACCTCTTCAATATTTGGGTTAGTCTACTTTTAAAGGTATTATTTTCTTCAACATTTCTTTGGGTCTCCTTTAGCAAGCTGTTGACTCACTTTTCATGATTTTCTTGCATCACTCTACTCTCATTTCTCTTCCCAATTTTTTCTCTTCTTCTTACTTGGTTTTCAAAATTCTTCTTGAGCTCTTCCATGGCCTGAGACTATTGCATATTTTTTGGAGGTTTTGTATGTAGAAGCCTTCACTTTGATGTCTTCCTCTGATGGTATACTTTGTTCTTCCTCTTCCAAAAGGATAAAAGAAAATACCTTTTCACCAAGAAAGTAACCTTCTGTAGTCTTATTTTTTTCCCCTTTTTTGGGCATTTTCCCAGTCAGTTACCGGACTTTTGAGTTCTTTGTCAAGTGGAGGGTACACACTAGGGCCCTGTAACTTCTCAGTTCCTCCAAGGTGGCATAACCAAGGGAGAAAAGTTTATTCCTCTCCTAGCCAGCACTCTGGTCTGTGAGCAACCACAAGTACTCTTTTCTGCCCTGGAACTGCAAGTAGTGTTCCCTCTCCATAGCCACCACTAGCTCCACCACGTTAGTGCTCTTCCTCACCCCAGGACTTCCATTCAGAACTGAGATGCAGACCAGCGGCTCAATTCTCCTAGAGTCTTTAGGCCAACGGCTCCAAAAGTGGACTCTGCTGCCACAGTGGCTGCTGCTGCCCTGAGGCCAGACTGTACTCCCTTCTCACCTGGGTGAAAGAGCTTTCTTACTGACCTTTGAAGCTGTCTTTGGCGTTTGTGGATTGATAAATCTGGGAACCACAGCTGCTACTCATGGTTCTGTGCCCTAAAGCCTGCTTCAAACCTGTCTGTGCAGTGTGACTCAGGCTGGGCTGTGCTCTGCTCCAAGCCCGGTGGGATCTATCTTTCCTCTTGACCTTCCAGGCTATCTTAGGCTGGAAATATATTTTACTCTGTCAATTTGTGGCTTCTGATGCTCTAGGATTTGTTTAGAGTCATTTTTCACAGGTATTTTATGGGCTTTGGGGGGAGAGCTAAAGCAGGTCCATTTTTCTACTCTGCCATCTTGGCTCTGCCCCCCCTTCCATGATTTGTAATTCTTAATTGGAAAACCCTCTATGTCTAAAACTGCATGTCCCAAATAGAATTCATTAGGTTTCCCCCTGTTCCAAACTTACTGTTAAGGGATCCCATTTACCCAATCACCTCAGACTGCAACCTGTATCTCATCCTCAATCCTTTACTCAAGTTCACTCCATATGGTCAGCCTTTTGTCATTTTTTGTGGTTTCTACCTTCACAACATCTCTCACCTATGTCCTTTCCTCTCCACTCCCACAGCAGTCACGCTAGTGTAGGGTTTGTGACCTCACATCTAGATCACAGCAACTGCTAGTCTCCCTTATTCCAATCTCCATATTCATTGGACTGTTTTTACCTTAATATTCTCAGCACTCAGAATGGCACTTGGTGCATGGAAAGCACTTAATAAACAATTCCTGACTGACTGGCATTGGATAATTGATAGGAATTATTTGAGGCAAAGATTTTTTCTCCATTTGATGATACATCCCCTTTTTTATCTTAGCTGCAATTATTTTATTCAAGCAAAAGTTGTTTTTTTTTAATTTAACATAATGAATTAATCTATTTTATCTATTGTGATCTCTCCTATCCCTTGTTTGGTTAAGAATTTCCCTCTTTAAAAGCAGATTATTGGAGGAGGACTTGAGATGGCAGAGTAAGTAGAAGCATTAGAGTTTAGCTCTTCCCCTATACCTCTGACAAAGACCTAGAGAATGGATTTTACTTGGGAGAACCAAGAAGTCACAACAAGGGGATTTCCTGAAAAGCTAAGTAGTACCTATCTAAAACCAAGACCAAATGTTATCTTTAATAGGGATATGTTAGAAAGTCCAATATCACTATTACAATACAATATTGTACTAGAAATGCTAGCTACAGCAATAAAAAAAGCAAAAGAAATTGAAGGAATAAGCATATGCAAAGAGGAAACAAAACTTTCCACAAATGATATGATGGTTTATTTAGAGAACCCTACAGTCAACTAAAAAAACTAATCAAGATAATTAACAACTTCAGCAAATTTGTAGGATATAAAAGAAACATATAGAAATCATCAGCATTTTTGCATATTACCAACAAAATCCAGCAGGAAGGAATAAAAAGAGGAATTCCGTTTAAAATAACTATGGACAGTATAACATACTTGCAAATTTACCTGCCCAAATATATACAGGACCTATGTGAATACAAACCATTCACCACACAAATAAAAATAGACACAAATAAATGGCGAAGTATTAGTCGCTTATGGGTATTCTGAGCAAATATAATAAAAAAGACAATATTATCTAAATTAATTTCATTATTCAATGCCATACCAATCAAACTACCAAAGAATTACTTTAAAGAACTAAAAAAATATATTAACAAAATTGGCTAGGAAGAACAAAAAGTAAAGAAAATTCAAGGCATTTTAAAAATGACCAGATCTCAAGTGATACCACAGATCTATGATCATAAAGACCTTTTGGTGCTGGGTTAAAAAAATAGAGAGGGCAATCAGTAGAACAGATTAAATGTGAAATATACAGAAGCAAAGGAGCACAATAGTTTAACATGTGATAAAAGATCCTTCTCACTGGAACAAAACCTCACTAAACTATTGGAAACACTAGGAAGTTGTTGTCAGAACCTGTGGAGACAAATATCTCACATTTAATAACATCATAAGCTCAAAATGTGAGTGACATCAAAAACGAACTGGGGGGAAATGGAAGAAATTACCTATCAGCCCTGTGGCTAAAAGAAATAGTTCATGACCAAACCAAAATATAGACAGATTCAGAAAAGATAAAATGGATCATTTGGATTACATAAAATTAAAAAGTTTTCACACAAAACCAAAGCAGCTGAAATTGGGGGGGGGCCCAGGAAACTGGGGAAAATACCTTTGCGGGAAGTTTCTCTGAAAGAAGTTTCATCTCTAAGATACATAGGGAACTTAGTCAAATTTAAAACAAAAAATAAGCCATTCCCTAATTGCTACATGATCAAAGGATATGAATAGTCAGTTTTCAGAGGAAGAAATCCAAGTTATCAATAGTCACCTGAAAAAAATGCTTTATATCTCTGACAATTACCACCTCATACCAGTCAGATTGGAAAAGATGACAAAACAGAAAAATGACAAATGCTGGGGAGGCAGTTAGAAAACAGGTATACTAATGGTGAAACTATAAAAATTTTGGAAAGCAATATAGAACCAAGTCAAAAAATTCTTAAACTGTGTGTATACTTTTTGACCCAGCTACACTGCCGTAAGATCTATACGCCCAAAAGAGATCAAAGGAGAATAAAGACCTATATGCACAAAAATATTTATAACACATCTTTTTGTGGTACCAAAGAACTAGAAACTAAGGACAATGCACATGGGGAATGACTGAACAAATTATGGTACATGAATACGATGGAATACTCTCATGCTACATGAAAAGACAAAGAGGATGATTTCAGAGAAACCTGGGAAGACTTGTATGAACTGATATAATGTGAAGTGAGCAAAATCAGATGAACAATGTACTCAGTGACAGCAATATAGTAAAAATAATCAACCCTGAAGGACCTGGGAACTCCAATCAACATAATGACCTACCACAATTCCAAAGGACTCTTGAGGAAACATGCTACTCATCTCCTGACAGAGAGGTAATGCACTCAGAGTGCAAACTGAAGCATATTTTCTTCTTATTTTCTTTTCTTTTTCTTTTGTTCATTCTTTTTGGGAGAAGATGGCTAACACAGACATTTGTTTTGAATGACTATACATATTTGTAATAAGTTTTATGTTTCTTGCCTTCTTGATGAGCAAGGGAAAGGGAGGAGGAGAGAATTTAGAACCAACAATAAAATTAAATTTAGAAAAAGATCCATGGCAAAACAACTTTGAAAGACTTTAGAACTCCAGTCAATGCAATGATAAGTCCAAAGGACTGATGCTGAAACAAACCAAGCACCAGACAGGTGATGAAACTTTAAATGTAGAGAAAGAGATAGACATTTTGAGACATGGCTATATGGGAATTCTTTTCTCTTCTGAGCATTTAAAAAATGCCTCAAAAGGCCTCCAATCTTTCTGAGAACACTAATATTGACTTCTCACCACATCTCCTCCCCAACTTTCCCCATAAAAGAAAACTCCAATGCTTGTAACAATGATTAGGGTCCATAGTTATTTTTTTTTTTAATAAATTTATTTAACTTTTTACATTCATTGTCACAAGATTTTGGGTTCCAAAATTTTCTCCCCATTTGTCCCCCCCCAATACACTGGACATTCTAATTACCCATATCACCAATCTGCCCTCTCTTCTATCATCCCTCCCTTCCCTTACCCCATCTTCTCTTTTGTCCTGTAGAGCCGGATAACTTTCTATTCCCCTTTATCTGTATTTCTTATTTCCTAGTAGCAAGAACAATACTCAACAGTTGGTCCTAAAACTTTAAGTTCCAGCTTATCCCCATCCCTCCCTCCCCACCCATTCCCTTTGGGAAGGCAGGCAATTCAATATAAGCCATATCTGTGTAGTTTTGCAAATGACTTCCATAATAGTCGTGTTGTGTAAGACTAACTATATTTCC
>CM053770.1:670333941-670434927 GCA_028658325.1 Potorous gilbertii
CCTTTATTAAGGTATTGACCCGTTTTTCATGCTTTTCTTGCATCTCTCTTATTTCTTTTCCCAGTTTTTCCTCCACCTGTCTAACTTGATTTTCAAAATCCTTTTTGAGCTCCTCCATGGCCTGAGCCCATGGGGTATCTATTTCAGATATTTGGGATACAGAGGCTTTGACTCCTATGTCTTTACCTGATGGTAAGCAGATCTCTTTGTCGTCAGAGAGGAATGGCGGAATCATCTTCTCAGGAAAATAACCTTCTATGGTCTTACTTTTTTTTCCCTTTTCTGGGCATTTTCCCAGCCAGTTACTTGACTGCTGAGAGTCCTCTCCACTCCCTGGCCTAGATCTGCCCAGCTAGTGCTTGGGGTCTGAGATTCAAATGCTCCCAGCCAGTTACTTGACTTCTGAGAGTCCTCTCCACACCCCCACACCCCCACACCACACCACCACCATCACCACCCCCCACTCCGCCCACCCAGCTAATGCTTGGGGTCTGAGATTCAAATGCTGCTCCCCAGCCTCAGGGCTTTTGGCGGCAGGCCTGACTACTATTCAATGGGAGCTTATCTGCTGGTACTCAGGTAGGAGTAGAGCCGCCTCTCAGGCTCAGTTGGTTTATGCAGAGACCTTTTGTAATGGAGCTACTGTCAAGCTCCTGCCTGCTCTGGGAGCCTCTGGCCGAGCTGCCTCTGCCTCTGCCACAGTGGCTGCCTCCCAAGGGGGTCCGAGTCCCAGAGATACCCTGTTCCCCTCTCAACCTGTCTCTCTCACTGACCTGTGAGTCTGTGGGTGGAGGGACCTTCACGGCCGCCGGAGATTCCGGTCCCTGAAGCCTGCTTGAATCTGCTCGCTCCTCTCAGTGCCGCGTGGCTGGGGCAGGGCAGGGGAGGGCTCCACAGGGCAGGGCTCCACTCCCGTCCGGGGCTCAATGGACCTTTGCAGTTGGTTTTTCAGGGCTCTCTGCAACGGAAATCTCCTTCACTGTGTTTCTGTGCGCCTTCCACTGTTCCAGAATTTGTCAGGAGTTCTTTTTAGAGGAAATCCATGGGCTGTGGGTTTGAAGCTGGCAAATGTGAGTCTTTCTACTCCGCCATCTTGGCTACGTTCCCCCCCCCCCATAGTTTTTCAAGGTCCACAAATGTTTGCCAGAACCTGCAGCTTCAGCCTGTTGCTCTTCTTGTAGGGCTCTGGGAACATGTTTCACGACTGGTCTCCAAGGCTCATGGTTGGTGATTGTGCTGATCATACATCTTTGGTATTTCAAAGCTCTTTTTTCTTTACACTGCTGTTCTTGCTAAATAAGTTGCTCTCCTGTTCTGCTCACTTCACTCTTTATCAGTTCATACAATACATCAGACTCAATCATCATTCAGTTTCTCTGAAACTCACATTACATCTTTTCTTATGACACAATAATTCTCATACCATAATTTGTTCACCTCTCCCCTTGGGAGTGGGAATGGCAGAGAACTCTCAACCAAATCAGAGACAGAGGATTATAAAAGATAAAACAGATTATTTCAATTACATGAAATTGAGAAGCTTTTGCATGAACATTAATGCAAATGAGATAAGCAGGGAAGAGGTCAACTGAGAGAAAATATTTTTACCAATTATCTCTGATAATGTCCTGATATCTGAGAAATATATGCAACTAAGAAAAATACCTAAGACCAAAAGCCATTCCCAATAGATAAGTGATCAACGATATGAACAATGTCAAAAGAAAAATGATCAATTATTAGCAACCACACAAAAGAAAGAAAAATCCAACCCAGACCAATGTTTCCATTCATACCCAATCAACTGGCCAAGATGACAAAAATGAGAATAGTCAAATCTGCAATACTTATGTTAATATAGGAACACTGAGGCACTCTTCATAGAGCTGTGAACTGGTTTAACATTCTGAAAACCAATTTGGAATTAAGCAAAGAAAGCAATGAAAATGCTCCTCCTCTTGGACCCAGAAATCCCATTGTTAGGCTTATAGCCCCCAGAAGGTTAATGGACAGGCTCCATAAATATCAAAATATTGATAGCAGCACTTCTTGTAGTAGCAAATAACTGGAAACAAAGCCAGATGCTAAACAAATTGTTTAAATGGAATAATAAAGCTTTATAAGAAACAGTGATATAACTGCAGAAAACCCTGGGGAAACATTAAACTCATGCAACGTAAAACTGGTTAAACAGGAGCAACAGACCCAGTGACAGCAACAGAATGGAATGCTGCCAAATTATGGCGACCAAGCGCAGCCCCACAGAGACATCAGAAGGGCCCTCAAATCCTCTTCCTGGAAGAGGGAAGGGGAGCACAAATGGAGTATATGATAGACTTTTCCTAATAAGTTGTTGGGTTTTGCTAAACCGTTTCTTTTCCTTCTGTTTTATTCTTTGTTATAAGGGATGACTTTCTGGGAGCAAGAAGGAAATGGCTATACTGAGAAATGTAGGTACTATAACAATATTTTTTTAAAAAAATAATTTTCCTCCTAGACACCTCTATGGAAAAAAACCCTTCTCTCATTCCTTGCTAAATTTATTTTTTATGGTGTTAATTTTTATAGTCATGTCATTCTGAGTTGCCATTTTGATCTTATGTGGTAGAAGATATTGTTATCTCTTTAAAACCTAGTTCATGAATTCCCTTTGCAGCAACATCAGTCTTACTCAACAACATATCTTTTTCCTTTTCATTAGAATTATTTCTCTTTGTGTCTCAAGAATTTCCCCTATAGAATTTTTAATCCATAGATGCTGCTTAATCTTCCTTTAAAACCCTTTGAAATGTACTCTCCCAAAACCTAAAGAGCATTTCAGACTGACTAGATCTCCTGTTTTGACTGTGAGAGATGAAATGACTGAGGAAACAAAAGTTCAAGCTTCTGAGCATAACAATTTATTAAGAAATGCCCACCAACAACCCAATAAATCAGGATCAGGTGCCTTCCTCAGCTTTAGCACTGGACCCCCAATACAAGACCAGACAATTTTTTATGCATCAAAAACAATTAAATAAGACCAATTAATTAAAAGGAAATAATTAACCAAGATATAATGTGCAATCTGATTTTTAATTGAAAGAAAGATGATGGACTTTCCATGTTGGGAGAGGGAGAGTAAACATGCAATTCCTTCACGGAAAAAGAAGTGTTCCATTCTCCCCAGCTATCTGCAAACAATCAAAACAACATAGAAACAATTACTGGTTGATTGGTATGGGACCACAAGTTTTCACATAAAACATATGGACTGCTTGAGATGCATAATTGTGAGAAAACTCCTTCCACCAATCTTCAGATCTGATTGGATTTCTGGACAGCATAACCAAGGTCCTTAGTTAAGGATCTCTAAGGCAGAAGTGGTCCAGCTTCCCAGTGACACATGCAAACAATGCAACAAAATCTTCTCACAATTCCCACAACAGAAACTGAACTAGACCCATTAACTGAACAGAAAGGGAACTGAATTAGCTCCAGAACTGAATCAGCTCCAGAACTGAATCACAAGATGAAGTCACGTGGTTCACTCAATTCTCACCACCACCTGCTGCTCCAACACCTTTAATTCCCTCACTCTCCTTCTGAATCACCAATTGGAAAGTGAAAGTAGTCACCTCTTCTAATATTGCCATCATTTCCACTCCTGAAACAATCCTGCCTTGTTGGTGAGGAGATCACAAATAGAATCACTGTAAGGAAGATAAAAGTTCTTTTGGAAATGTAGGCAAAATGACTAACATATGACCTAAACTGTTACTGTTCTGGAAGGGTTGAAGGCTCCTCTTTTTGGAGGCAGTGTCAAAATCAGTTATTCCCAATTATTTTGATAGCCTCCCATACAAGGGATCATGCTCAAGTGTTTAAACAGCAATTAGCATTCTTATGAGTCTTTCCTTCGAAATTTTACAGTTAACGAGGTTGAGTTTTAATATAATATTCCCTATAGTATGTATTCACAGTCTATAAACAATCTATATCACACCTGCTTATAAAAGAAAACGGCGGGCACAAAGATACTTCATCACGCTGGGAACAGAACTAGAAAGTATGTGAGAATATGTGAATTGCACCTGAAGTGTTGTTATTAATTGATGACTTGAAACTGAAAAGCTACATTGATTGTACTTCATCTAGTCTTAGTTACTCTGATTTAAATGTCTACATGATGTCTCCTTAAAAATGTGCTTGACTGTAACTCATGCTGTTGGGCTTTGGGAGCCATCATTGCACTGCAGGGGTCATTCATGTAGCTTTTGCTTCATTATTTTGTAGAATCTCTATTCCAATTTTACAATTTAAGTGATAGATAATCCCAAGAACTATATATATGGCAAACTATTAAGAAATGTTAATGATGTTTCCCCTTTGATTTATAGCAAATATCTATTTCTCATTTTATAACAACTTGATGAGATGTTTATACTTCGTAGATCTATCACTTTCCTTATGCTTATTTCCTACTTCATAGCAGAATTTTGTTTCTTTTTGAAAAATCAACACACAAAACATGGCACCCTATAGATTTTATGTAGCCTAATACCTCCTGGGAATAAATGCATCATGGAATAGTTAAAAAAAGAATTGAATCATTGGTTCTTTGTTGCTTCTTCCACGTCTTCCGTAATGAGACCATTATAGCACATCAAGAAGCTGTTGGACAATATGTTTTTGGCAATCAGATGTCCAAGTAACAGAAGGCTCCCATCACTAACAATAGCAATTGCTAATTTGTACCTAGAACTTTGAGGTCTGCAAAGAATGTTACCTACATTCTCTCACCTGAATCTCATAAAATCGCTATTATCCCCACCAGGGTCATACAATTAGTAAAATGTCAGATGTCAAATGTGAACTTATGTCTCTCTAGTTCAAAGTTCAGCATCCTATCCACTGTACCAGACTTGTTCACAAATAAATACCACCAATCCAATACCCATTTTTAAATGCCTACTTGTTTGCAAGACACTATACTTACTGTTGAGAATGTGAAGACAAAAAGCATTTGCTACACTTTAGTAGTCACATTCTCCCAGGAAATTCAACTCTTCACCACATCATGCATTTATACCAGGCTTGGGATGTGTTTCCTCTTTGTACCTAGTGGTCTCTATAGTGTAATCTGATTCCAGTGTAAACATCTGGTTCCTGGATCTCTTCACACAAGTGTGAGCTACTTTGCTCTCCTCTCTTACTCAGTTCTTGAATAAGGTATCTTAGTAAACAGGCACACCCAGGCATGGGTCTCATCCTCCTGAGCATCACTTGCACACAAAAGACCAAAATTTCTTTCTTGCTTTAGGATCCTAATCCCAATCTGCTGGTTAGCCACACTTGGCACTTCTGCCAGTGGCCTCCACAACAGGTCCCTGCACAGCAGCCAACCTCTGCCTCCCATGAGGACGTCAGAGCACATTTCACACTGGTGAAATGCACAAGGAAACAAAGGTTCAAGCTTCCAACTACATCAAGCTCTCAAGTCCTGGGTCTTAGGCCTCTGAGCAATGAGCTTTCACTTGATCCTGCCTGGATCCAGGCTCTTCCATCATTTCCCAGCCATCTCCAACCACTCTGCTCTCAGTGGCTTTTCAATGGCAGATGCCCTGGATGCCCTGTTTTCCTGTTAGAGTGGGAGTTCCTTGAGGTCAGGGATTCTGACTTTTTTTATGTCTATAGCCAGTGTTTAGCATAGCACTTGACACAATCAGAGCTCCATAAATGCTCTTCATTCATTATTCTGGAGGAATCACAAAGACCCTGTGCTTTGCTCTTAGTACCTTTCTTAGATTCTGTCCTACACCCTGTAGCCTTGAGTCTGCTCTCCTCTGCTGTAGTTGGGCCACGTTGGGGAGGTCTAAACCTGGAGGCTGTGCATTTGGTTTGTTTGGGAGTTTGGTTTTAATTTTTTACTATTTTTAATAACTGTCTATGTGATTCTTTTGTTTCTATATATTTCTACATAATTGTTACATGCTCTATGTGCTATTTGCTTCCATATAATTTCTTCACCGGTCTGATGAAGAGTCCAGGACATTAAATGGGGTTGAGAACTCCTGCTCTCTAATACTGAGATGGCGGGATTTATCAAGTCATTTCCTTCCTCCCTTTTCCATTTAAAGATCTTCTGAATTGCAAGATTTCAGGCAAATCCAGTTTTACCAGCCCTTGTTAAGCATGCTAACTTGAGCCTGCCATTGTGATATTTGGACCTGTGATTGAACACTACAAATCCCATTCAGTGTGACACTTCTTTAACCAACTACTGACTCCCTAAATCTCAATATCCTGATCCCTAAAGTGAGGGGATCATATTTAATGACCTTTAAGGCTCCTTCTATTTCTAAATCTGTAATACTGTGACTCTTCTCAGACCCAATTCTGTTCTGATTCATTTGAAAGAATGGTCTTAACCAACCTTAGGGCTTCAAAGCAAGGTCTTTTGTGTAAAATGACTTGCCTCTATCCCATGTGAAAAACTGAAATTCACATTTCTGTCAGCCAAGCTCCTACTAGGCAATATACAATTATCCAAGTGTTACCAAACAGTTTAAGATATTGGTGTTTCTGAACTATCAGAAAATAAAGTCCTCATATCAGTCATATACAAATTTAACACTGGGAAATAGGATAGTTTGGTCTTCTTTACTCTCTGCATGTCAGTTTTTTCTTTGTGGGCACCTTTCTCAGTGTTTCATTCATTGTCTTTGTTCCTGTGCCTTTTTATTAATTAAAAAATAAAAACCTGTCCAAATCAGAAAGCAATATCATCATACTTACATGAACTGCTTTGCAAACCTTACATAAATGTCAACTCTTTCATTAAAAGATAATTTCTAACACTTCACATTAACAGAAATTGTTTATGGGACTCTCTTTTTTCCAATGAGAAGACAGCTAATTTTTGCTCTACTAAAATCAAAAATTCTTCTCTTTCTCTCATACCACCCTCTCCTCACTCCCAACAGAACATTTTATCTCTCTTGTGGTCCTGGGATTCTATCATTTGGTTCTGGGATTATTGAATAGTACATGAAATTCTGATGCCCCATTTTGGCATGGGGGCATACTGTACCAATGAAGCCAAGCTTGGAAGGTTGGAAAGGACTGGTGCATGTGGCCCAGTGATGGACTATAATTCTGCCACCAAGAATTGGCTAAACTCAAGCCACTGGAGAAGGAGCACCCACACCAATAAGATCACAGGCCCTTCAACCATTGAAATAAGTCATTTTTTAGGCATCAAACATCACGTGACTGGTTGCCTTAGCAATAGCTCTCTTATATCCTGCCTAGAAATCAGTTCCCCTCCTTTGACTAAGCCCCCTCCCACCAGAACAAGTCCAAACTTTGACCTGAACAAAACTTGTAAAGGCAAGGACTATTACTGCTGACGACAGTGCAAATACTTCATGTGACCACAGAGGTTACTACAAGAACAAAGTGTTCCTGAATGCACAGACTTTCAACCAAGTGACCTCTGTCAGCCTAGTCAAATATGGGATTTGTATTTGTATGTGTACAATAGATAGCATTGAACTTAAAATCAGTCCCAAAAAATTATTATTAATAGAATGAATAAGACCTGAGTTCCAATCCTGCCTCAGACACTTACTAGCTGAATGACCTTTGGCAAGTCACTTAACCCTCATCTGCCTCAAGTGTAAAACTGCAGTTATCTCACAGGGTTGTTGTGAAGACCAAATGAGGCAACTACATAAAGTGCTTTACAAATGTTAGAGCACTGTATAAACACTAGTTATTATTAAAAACAGCCTTGTAGGCAGGCGTGGGTCATGCGTAACGGCAGTGCAACGATAGGAAGACATTTCTCTTTCAGTCCTATCACATCCTACTTTGCATCACATCTGTCACACCCCGACTAAGTCAAAGGACTTAACAACATGCAATTAAACATGGAGATGGGATGGGGGAGGCATAAATAGGCAGGAAATCAAGGGGAAGAGGTCTGAAGCTTAAAAGATTAGGTGCTAAACCTGGAATCAGGAAGAGCGCAATCCATATCCTGCCTCAGGTGAAACTCTTCATCTGCAAAATGGGGCAATAGTATCATCTCCCTTCTAGGACTGCTGTGAGGATCAGCTAAGAGGATGGGAGGGCGACACTTGGCAGACCTAGAAGTGCCCACCATCCAAGAGGACAGGCATCACTGGGAGGCCCGATCTTCTGATCCTGTATCGACACCAGCAATTTCTTCTGTGCTACACTTTTGTTCTCTCCATATCAACAGAAAGCATACCCAGGTGTTTTGTTTTACCGTTAATGAAAGTGATGTCATTACAATGAGCAGGAACTTCTCAAGTCATTCTGAACAGCATTCTTGTTTTCCTCTGTGGCCAGCCCTCCACACAGATGCTGATCTAACAACCTTCACATCCAGTTCAGAGATCAACCGACCCTATATAGGCCTCCACGGTCTGCTTTCAAACTACCTTGTCAGTCTTACTTTATTCTGTCCAGACTCACGCTCCATATTCTAGCCCAGCAGGATTCCCTTGCTGTTCCAAAAAGGTGTCCCACCTTGTTCTACCTACACACATGGTGCAGATTGCACCACCACCCCCCACCCCATTCTTGGAATATACCCTGTCCTCCCTCCAGGCAAGATAATTCTCTTACTTCCTGGTCCAGCTCAGATGACACCTCCTCCAGTAAGCCTACCCTGATTCTCCCCCACATGCCAGAGTTCTGACTATTATTAGACTCCTATAGGATTTCATCTGAATCTCTTCTTTGCCACCACACATCATCCCTTGTAAGAAATGCAAAGGGATAAAGACTAAACTTTAAAAATTCTCGTTCAAGTAAGTAGGCACGAATTGTGTTTTCTTTCCCCTTGTCACAGAGGGGGTGAGTTTAAACCTCATAACTTTAACAAATGTAATCTGATAGTCTTTTCTAAGAGTTAACTTTGGGAGTTACTCCCCTTGGCATTATAGGCCAAGGAACCATCAATCTGCAGTACAGGGAGGACAGTTGACATGCACTCAAGGATCACAGCCCTAGGCTCAATCCCTCTGGATGACTCTGGGAAGCCACAGTCTCTCTCCGGCCTCACAGAAGCAGGATGGCACAATGGATAGAGCTCTGGACCTGAAATCAGGAAGATGTGGGCACAAATATGACTTCAGACACTTGGCAGTTGAGTGAGCCTTGGCAAGTCACTTCACCTGGGTCTGCCTTGGTTTCCTGTTCAGGAAAATGGGGATAAGAATATCACCTACCTCCCAAAGTTGTGAGAATCAAGATAAGGTTTGTAAAGAACTTTACAATTTAAACTCCATAACAGAACGGCCAGTGAAGGGATTAGATTAGATAAATCCTAAACACTAACTCCTAGAAGCATTTCTGTACTAGAGAGGGCTCTGGGTTGGGCATTGGCAGGCCACCTAATAGCCTTGGCTTCACTAGTAGAAAACTCTCTGACCTGCACTGATCATGTACTCTTCTCTGGGGCTTTGCTTTCCTATCAATAAAATTAAGGGGTTGGATTGGTGAATCATAATACCCTTGAGGGATATGATTAGAGAGTGTTTAAAATCCTTTCCACATTCCTCACCTGTGAAAGAAGTAAGAAAAAAATCTATGGGTCTCTGTAATGGCTACAGTCCCTTGAATGGTTGGTTATTGCAGGGGGTCTATTTTCTTCATCAAAAGGTACTACTTGCAGCACAATTATCACTCAAATTTTAAACCATACCATAGGTCAGAAGATAGAAATGTAAGCGTGTGTGTGCGTGCATGCATGCATGCGTGCGTGCGTGTGTGTGTGTGTGTGTATTCATCCTTCGTTGCCAAAGAAGACCATGGCATCAGGGAAATAACAGCATGCAATTGACTTTGTTTTGAGGGAGGGAGGGCTGTGCAGGTCCCCAGTCTCACTTTTTTTCCAGAGCCATCTGAATCCAGTGACCAGATAGTCATCAGGATGACTGGAGATGACCCAAGATGAGACAATTAGGGTTAAGTGACTTGCCTAAGGTCCCACACCTAGTGAATGTCAAGTGTTTGAGGTGACATTTGAACTCAAGTCCCTCTGACTCCTGCACTGGTGCTCTATCCACTGCACCACCTAGTTGCCCTGTATGTATACATACACAATCCATAAATATATAGCAAATTAGTTCAAATTAGTTCAAACTGGCCGTTCTGTTATGGAGTTTAAATTGTAAAGTTCTTTACAAACCTTATCTTGATTCTCACAAGTTATTAAACACAAGGTAGTTTGTGCGGGAGAAGACACAAGCAGTTGGAGAGATGAGGAAAAGCTTCATGTAGAAAGCAGGGATTGAGCTGCATCTAAAATGAAGAGAGAAACTCTGTGGCGGAAATAAGGAGGGAGTGCCTTCCAAGCATGAGAGGGACTGCTAGTGCAAAGGCCGAGAGATGGGAAATGAGGGTGTTGTGGGTGAGACCAAGTAGGGAGCTGGGGATGACCCTCACAGAACCCTGAACCTGGAGTCATCTTAAGGATCACAAAGAGATTCACAAGACATTAGTACCAAAAGACAAAGGGAGAAGATGACACAAAAGGCTCAGGTTGGACTGAGAGCTCCACTCACCTTTGTTTTTGCTTTGTTAGTAAACGAATTCAGTTAAACATTCACCTATGAGGTTTATGTGAAATGTCATTTTCTCAGCTGTTTTTAAGAAATTGATTTTATTACAAGGCAAGTAAGCATTATGAATGTTGAAACAGCAGCCATTGCCACTTTCCCACAATAACCAGCTATTTGCCACGGGCCATCAGATGTCCAGGCAGGGAGAGGAGGCCACTCAAAGGTCCTCCTACCCAATGGCTCTGCCACATCCTCCTAAAGGCACACAATGACCCAACTGGTATCGTCAATGAGTGTGCATTAGCCTCAAGTTCATGGCTTCAAAGCTGTCTTTAAGCTGGGTACCTCAGTTTTGTTGGTCTTCCTGGACAGATTTCATGCTCAATTCTACTCATTCTTATACCCTGCTTCCCTCAGCTTCATCCCTAACACAGGAGGAGAAACACAAACCCAATGAAGCCATACAAACAGGAGGACAATAGCTAGGACAGAGTACCAAGTGATAGGTATATGGATGGTCACCCACACCTCGGTCATCCAGGGCATTTAAAGGAAAGAAGCAATGGAAACCTTGTAAGACCAACATTACACTCTACTGTTGTGGAGATGTAGGGAAGGAATGAATTGAATGAAAGAGCATTTATTAAACAGCTGCTACATGCTAAGCACTATAATACAAATTTAAAAGTGGGTAGGGCCCTACTCTCAAAGAATTCATACACTGTGGAAGAAATCAAATAGGAAAGAGTTCAGCTGTTAGGCAGACAGAAAACTTGAAGTCTGAAGGAATTGGTGGCAGGGTAGATGGAAAGGCCTAGGAGTCCTTAGAGCAAATATACTGGCAGATCAACTGGCAATGTCCAGGAACCCAGGAGGCATAGCATCAGGGAAACTTGCAAGCCCCAGCAGACCAGAGAATGCTGTTGTAGTTGGGGCAGATGGTAAAGTGGTCCTCTGTCTTACAAGAATAACTATTATTAGATGTTAGCTCACATGTGTGAGCACATGTGTCCATTCTGTATGGTAAGAAACCTGGAGGGATTCAGCCCATCACTCTGGGAAGGCAGAACTCAGTCTGAGGGCCCAAGAATAGTAGGGATTCCCGGTTCTCTCCTTCAGGAGTGGTAATGCACAGGGGGAAAGTGAAGTCACTGCCCATCCAGGAGGGGAATATTGGCAGAAGGGTTAGGAGAGAAGGGAGCTACCAAATGAGCTCTGTGTAAGACATGGGGGAAAGGAGTCAGGAAGTACTCTTATCTTTGAAGAACACTGAGGGTGGTAGTCCAACCCAAAATGAATGAATTATAAGAGATAGAAAAAGCAATTCCATCTAAAGTTACTGTAGACATCATAAAATATTTGGGAGTCTACCTGCCAAGCCAAACCCAAAAACTATATGAATACAATTACAAAACACTTCACACAAATAAAGTCAGATCTAAATAATTGGAAAAACATTAGTTACTTGTGGGTAGACTGAGCTAATATAATAAAATAACAATCCTACCTAAATTAATTTACTTATTCAGTGCCATACTAAACTACCAAAAAATTATTTTATAGAGTTAGAAAAGAAAATAACAAAATTCATCTGGAAGAACAAAAGGTCCAGAATATCGAGGGAATTAATGAGAAGAAATGGAAGGAAAGGTGGTCTAGTATACCAAACTTTAAATTGTATTATAAAGCAGCAATCATCAAAACTATTTGGTACTGGCTAAGAAACAGAATGGTAGATAAGCAGAATAGACTAGGCACACAAAGCATAGTGGTCAATTTCTATAGTACAGATTGTCTATAGTTTGATAAACCTCAGGACTCCAGTTCCTGGGATAAGAACTCACTAACAAAAACTGCTGGGAAAACTGTAAAACAGTATGGCAGAAGCTAGGCACAGAGCAACATCTTACAATGTATACCAAGATAAAGTCAAAATGGGAACACAATTTAGATGTAAAGACTGATACTATAAGCAAACTAGGAAAGCAATGTCAGATTTATGGAGAAGGGAAAAATTTGTGACGAGACAAGAGACTGAGGGGACTTATTGATTGGAAGTGTTTCATTTGGCCAGATGAGACTCTGGGCAGCCGCTAAGGAGCCCCTCAGCTCTGAAAACTTAAATGTTGGTGCTTCTTTCTCTGGTAACTATGTATGTATGGTCAGGCAATTATCTGTCTGTTGATCTGTCAGGCACCTGAAAGCACTGTCTGTTGATTTTGATTCCTCTGTATTTTCTCTGAAGTTCAGGTTGCTGACTTTTCCCCATGAACTGAGTGAATGATATATGTACTTGATTAAAGTGATTGTTGACCTCTCAAAAAAAAAGGGATTGAGAGTATTATGAAATTGCAAAATGTATGATTTTAATTAAATTAAATTGAAAAGTTTTTGCACAAACAAAGCCAATACAAGCAAGATTGGAAGAGAAGCAGAAAACTGGGGGAAAAACTTTACAGCCAGCATCTCTGATAAAGGCTTTATTTCTAAAATATATAAACAATTGAGTCAAATTTATAAGAATCAAGTCATCCTCCAATGAACAAATCATCAAAGGATAAGAACAAGCAGTATTCAGAGGAAGGAACTGAATCCATCTATAGTCACAGGAAAAGATGCTCTAAATCACTAGTTATTAGAGAAATGCAAATCAAAACATCTCTGAGGTACCACATCACACCTATCAGATTGGCTAACATAACATAATAGGAAAATGATAAATTTTCTGGGAGAAGATGTGGTAAAGTTGAAATACTAAAGAATTGTTAGGGGAGTTGTGAACTGATCCAACCATTCTGTAGAGCAATTTAGAATTAGGCGTAAAGGGCTATAAAACTATGCATACCCTCTGACCCAGCAATGACGTTCTGGGATTATGTCCCAGAGATCATAAAAAAGGGGAAAGGATCCACATGTACAAAAATCTTTATAGCAGCTCTTTGTGGTGGCAAAGAACGGGAAATTGAGAGGATGCCCATCAACTGGGGAATGGTTGAACAAATTGTGGTATATGTATGTAATGGAATACTATTGTTCCATAAGAAATGATGAGCAAACAGAGGGTGGATTCAAGATGATGGAGTAGAAGGCCAGACCTGCTCTATCTCTTCCCCTACAGCCCATAAAATATCAGTAAAAAATTACTCTAAACAAATTCTAGAGCAACAGAAGTCACAAAATGACAGAGTGTAACAGATTTCCAGCCCAAGACAGCTTGGAAGGCAAACAGGAAAGGTCTATCCAACTGAGCTCAGAGTGGAGTGCACCCCAACCTAGGCCATACTGCATGGCCAGGACTGGAGCAGGCTTCAGGGCACAGGATCATAGGTAGCAGCTGCAATTCTCAGATTTCTCATCCCACAAATGCCAAAGACAGCTTTAAAAGTCAGTAAGAAAACTCTTTCACCTGGGTGAGAGGGAAGCACAGTTTGGCCCCAGCCTGGCCCCAGGATGGCTGGCAGCAGTACTGCAGCAGCAGCATTCACTTTTGGAGCCCTTGGCCTAAAGACCCTGGGGGAATCGAGCAAGTGATCTGAGTCTCAGTCCTGAGTGGTGGTCCTGGGGTAAGGAAGAGAGCTGACATGCTAGAGCTGGTGGTGGTTATGGAAAAGGAACCCTATTTGCAGTTCCTGAACAGAAAAAAGTACTTGTGGTTGCTCACAGACTGGAGAGCAGACCAGGAGAGGAGTAAATTCCTCTCCCTTGATTGTGCCACTTTGGAGGAACTGAGAACTTACAGGTCCCTAGAGATATCTCGACAATCGCTGCACAAAACCTCTGAAGCCTAGGGTAGTATACCCTCCACTTGACAAAGGATTCAAAAGTCAAGTAATTGACTGCAAAAATGCCCCCAAAAATGGGAAAAAAATAAGACTACAGAAGGTTACCTTCTTGGTGAAAAGGTATTTTCTTCCATCCTTTTGGATGAGGAAGAACAAAACATACCATCAGAGGAAGACATCAAAGTCAAGGCTTCTACATCCAAAACCTTCAAAAGAAATATGCACTGGTCTCAGGTCATGGAAGAGCTCCAAAAGGATTTTGAAAATCAGGTAAGAGAGGTAGAGGAAAAATTGAGAAGAGAAATGAGAGTGATGCAAGAAAAGCAAGTCAACAGCTTGCTAAAGGAGACCCTCAAAGAAATGATGTAATAAAATAACACCTTTAAAAATAGATTAACGAAAATAGCAAAATAGCAAATAAACAAATAACAAAAGATGTCCAACCCTAAATTCGCTCTCCAAAAAGAGGAGAAGAATGCTTTAAAAATCAGAATTGGCCAAATGGAAAAGGAGGTTCAAAAGCTCACTAAAGAAAAGAGTTCTTTTTTTTAAAATTAATTTTATTTATTTTCAGTGTTCTATAATCACTACCATATAAGTTAGATTACTTTTTCCCTCCCTCTCCCCCTTGCTCCCCAAGAAGGCATGGAATTTTATATTGGTTCTATACATACATTCCTATTAAATACATTTCCACTATAGTCATGTTGTGCAGAAGAATTAAAATGAATGGGAAAAATCATGTAACAAACCAAAACATAATACAAAAGAAAATGATCTGCTACATTCTGTGATTGAATTCCAAAGTTCTTTCTCTGTGCATGGAAGGCATTTTGCTTAAAAAGACCACTGGGAATGTTTTTGAGACCTTGCATTTCAATGATGTTCCAGAAAAAACTCTTGCATACTGAGGTCTTTGCTGTGCACAAAATTCTCCTGGTTCTGCTCCTTTAGCTCAGCATCAGATCATATAAGTCTTTCCAGGCCTCTCTGAAGCCTTCCTGTTCATCATTTCTCATATGTAATAGTATTCCATTACATTCATATACCATAAATTATTTAGCCACTCTCCAACTAATGGGCATTCCCTTGATTTCCAGTTTTTGGCCACCACAAAGAGGGCTGCTATAAATATTTTTGTACATGTGGGGCCCTTTCCCATTTTTCTAATCTCTTGGGGATACAGTCCTAGAAATGATATTGCTGGGTCAAAGGGTATGCACATTTTAGTAGCCCTTTGGGCATAGTTCCAAATTGCTCTGCAGAATGATTGGATCAGTTCACAGCTTCACCAACAATGAATTAGTGTTCTAACTCTCCCACATCTTCTCCAACATTTATCATCTTCCTGTTCTGTCATGTTAGCCAATCTGATAGGTGTGATGTGGTATCTCAGAGTTGTTTTGATTTGTATCTCTCTAATCAATAGTGATTTAGAGCATTTTTTCATATGACTATAGATATCTTTAATTTCTTCCTCCGAAAACTGCCTATTCATATCCTTTGACCATTTATCAATTGGGGAATGACTTGTATTCTTGTACATTTGACTCAGTTCTCTATATATTTTAGAAATGAGGCCTTTACCACAGACACTACTTGCAAAAATTCTTTCCCAGTTTTCTGCTTCCCTTCTAATCTTGGTTGCATTGGATTTGGTTGTGCAAGAGGGGGCGGAGCCAAGATGGTGGAGTAGAAAGACTTACATATGCTAGCTCTGAACCCACAGCCTATGGATTTCCGCTAAAAAGAACTCCCAACAAATTCTGGAACAGTGGAAGCTGCACAGCAACACAGTGAAGGAGATTTCCATTCCAGAGAACCCTGAAAAACCGATCCCAAAGGTCCAGCGCGCACTGGACAGGAGTGGAGCCCTGCCCTGCCCTGCCCTGGCAGCATGGCACTGAGAGAGCGAGCAGATCTGAGCAGGCTTCAGGGACGGAATCTCAGCGGCCATGAAAGTCCCTCCACCCACAGATGCACAGGTCAGTGAGAGAGACGTCTGGACGAGCTGAGAGGAGTGCGGGGTGTCTCCATAACTCTGCCCCCCTTGGGAGGCAGCAGCAGAGGCAGCGGGCAGCCAGTGGCTCCCGGAGCAGGCAGGAGCTCGGCAGCAGCTCCATTACATAAGGTCTCTGCATAAACCCCCTGAGGGAACTGAGCCTGGGAGGGGGCCCTGCCCCCACCTGAGCACCAGAACTTAAGCTCACATTGAATAGCAGCCGGGCCACCGCTGAAAGCCCTGAGGCTGGGGAGCAGCATTTGAATCTCAGACCCCAAGCACTAGCTGGGCGGACCTAAGCCAGGGGTGGAGAGGACTCTCAGAAGGATTTGGTTGTGCAAAAATTTTTCAGTTTAATGTAATCAAAATTATCCATTTTGTACTTCATAATGCTTTCTCTCTCTTCTTTACTCAAAAATTCTTCCCTTCTCCATAAATCTGATAAATAAACTATTCCTTGTTCCACTAATTTGTTTGTAGTATCAATCTTTATACGTAGATCATGTACCCATTTGGATTTTAATCTTGTGTACGGTGTCAGGCATTGTTCTATTCCTAGTTTCCACCACACTTTTATTCAGTTTTCCTAGAAATTTTTGTCAAATAGTGAGTTCTTATCCCAAACACTGGGGTCCTTGAGTTTATCAAACAGTAGATTGTTATATTCATTGACCACTGTGTCTTGAATACCTAGCCTATTCCACTTGTCTACCTTTCTGTTTCTTAGACAATGCCAAGTGGTTTTGATAATTGCTGCCTGATAATACAATTTGGTAGAGCTAGGCCACCTTCTCTAGAATTTCTTTTCATTAGTTCCCTTGATATTCTGGACCTTTTGTTCCTCCAGATGAATTCTGATATTATTTTTTCTAGCTCTAGAAAATAATAATCAGATAGTTTGATTGGTATGGCACTACACAAGTAAGTAAACTAATTTAGGCAGAATTGTCATTTTTATTAAATTGGCTCAGTCTACCCACAAGCAACTGATGTTTTCCCACTTACTTAGAACTGACTTTATTTGCACAAAAAGTGTCTTGTAATTGTGTTCATATAGTCCCTGGATTTGTTTTGGGAGGTAGATTCCCATATATTTTATAGTGTCTACTCTAGTTTTAAATGGGATTTCTCTATCTCTTGCTGTTGGGCTTTGTTGGTGATACATAGAAATACAGAAGATTTGAGTGGGTTTATTTTGTAACCAGAAACTTTGTCGAAGTTGTTTATTATTTCAAGTAGTTTTTTACTTGAATCTCTGGGATTCTACAAGTATATCACCATATCATCTGCAAAGAGTGGTAACTTAGTTTCTTCTTTGCATATTCTTACTCCTTCAATTTCTTTGTCTTACTTTATTGCTACAGCTAACATTTCTAATACCCTACTGAATAATAGTGGTGATAATGAACATCCTTGTTTCACCCCTGATCTTATTGGAAATGCATGTAGCTTGTCTCCATTCATATAATGCTTAATTAGGGTTTTAGATAGATACTGCTTATTGCTTTATGGAAAGTTCCCTTTATTCCTATGCTC
Organism: Potorous gilbertii; assembly: GCA_028658325.1. NCBI lineage: Eukaryota > Metazoa > Chordata > Mammalia > Diprotodontia > Potoroidae > Potorous > Potorous gilbertii. The sequence goes on from CM053770.1 coordinate 670,351,839, forward strand.
TCCAGTGTTTTTAATAGGAATGGGTGTTGTATTGTGTCAAAAACTTTTCCCGCATCTATTGAGATAATCATGTGGTTTATGTTAGGTTTGTTGTTGTTACGATGAATAATGCCAACAGTTTTCCTAATATTGAATCAGCCCTGCATTCCTGGTATGAATCCTACCTGATCATAATGTATTATTCTCATGATAAGTTACTGCATTCTTTTTGCTAAAATCTTAGCATCTATATTCTTTAGAGAAATTGGTCTATAATGTTCTTTCTCTGTTTTGTCTATCCCTGGTTTAGGTATCAAAACCATATTTGTATCATAAAAAGAATTTGGGAGGACTCCTCAAATTTTCCCAAATAGTCTACATATTATTGGAATAAACTGTTGTTTAAATGCTTGATAGAATTCACCTGTAAATCCATCTATCCCTGGAGATTTTTTCCTAGGTAGTTCATGAATGGCTTGTTCAATCTCTTTATCTGAGATAGGGTTATTTAAGTAATCAAGTTCCTCTTCTGTTAATCTGGGAAATTTATATTTTTTTAAATAATCATCCATCTCATTTAGATTGTCGAATTTATGGGCATAAAGTTGGGCAAAGTAATTTCTAATTATTATTTTAATTTCCTCTTCATTCAAGGTGAGTTTACTCCTTTCATTTTTCATATTGGCAATTTAGTTTTCTTTTTTTTAATCAAATTCATCAAAAGTTTATCAATTTTATGAGTTTTTTCGAAAATAGTTCTTTAAAAATTAGAACAGAGCAGATGGAAGGTAATGACTTTATGAGAAACCAAGAACTTCTAAAACAAAAACAAAAGAATGAAAAAAATAGAAGACAATGTGGAAAATCTCACTGGAAAAACAATTGACCTGGAAAATAAATCCATGAGAGACAATTGAAAAATTATTGGTCTATCTGAAAACCATGATCAAAAAAAGAACTTAGAAATCATCTTCCAAGAAATTATCAAGGAAAACTGCCCTGATATTCTAGACCCAGAGGGTAAAACAAAAATCACTTCCTGAAAGAGTTCCAAAAAGGAAAACCCTAGGAATATTATAGCCAAATTCCTGAGTTCTCAGGTCAAGGAGAAAATATTACAAGCAGTCAAAAAGAAACAATTCAAGTATTGTGGAAAAACAATCAGGATATAGCAGTTTCTACACTAAGGGATCAAAGGGCTTGGAATATGATATTCCAGAGGTCAAAGGAACTAGGATTAAAACCCCAGCAAAATACTTCAGGGGGATAAATGGAATTTCAATGAAATAGAGGACTTCCAAGATCTGACTTTACTTAGATCTGACTTTATTTGTGCAAAAGGTGTCTTTTAATTGTGTTCATAGACCAGAAATGAATAGAAAATTTGACTTTCAAATACACGAAATCAACAGAAACATGAAAAGGTAAACAGGAAAAAGAAGCCTTAAGGAACTCATTAAAGTTGAACTGTTTACATTCCTACATGGAAAGATATCATTTGCAACTCGAGAGATTTTCACTACAAGGATAATTAGAGGGAATACATACATACATACATACACACACACACATATATAATATGTGTGTATGGGTACATATATGTATATTATGTGTAGGTATGTATACGTACGTGGGTGTATGTGTATATGTATATATGTGTATATACGTGTATACACGTATATATACATACATAGACAGAGGGCATAGGATGAGCTGAATATGGAGAATATCTAAAAAAAAATAAAATTTACTGTTGAATGGAATGTACTAGGAGTAAGAGAAAGGGAGAGGTAGAATGTAGCAAATCTTCTCACTTAAAAATGGGAATAAAGAGTTTTTACAATGGAGGGGAAAAGGGGAGAGATAAAAGGAAATAAGTGAGCCTTACTCATAGGATTTGGTTTAAGAAGGAATAACATACACTCAATTGGATAGGGAAATCTATTTTATCCTGCAGGAAAACAAGGGGGCAGGAGATAGGGGAGGAAAGATAGTAGAAGGGAAAGCAAAATGGGAAAGGGATAATCAGAAGCAAGGATTACTGGGGGAGGATAGGTCAAAGGAGAGAATGGAATAAATTAAGGGCAGGATAGGACAGAGTGAAATGTGGTTAGTCTTTTACAATGTAACTATTATGAAAGTGCTTTGCATTGTTACACATGTATGACCTATATTGAATTGCTTGTTTTCTCAATGAAGGTAGGTGGGGAGGGAGGGAGAGAATATGGAACTCAAAACTTTAAGAATGAATGTTAGAAACGGTTTTAGCATGCAACTGGAAACTAAGCTATACAGGCAATGGAATATAGAAATCTATTTTGCCCTCTAGGAAAATAGAGGGGAAAGAGGATGGAAGAAGGATGGGTAATAGAAGGGAGAACAGACTGGAGGAAGGGGTGTATGGGGGTACATGCTATCCTGGGGTTGGGTGTGAGGAGAGATGGGGAGAAAATTTTGAATTCAAATTCTTGGGGAAGTGAATATTCAAAACTGAAAAATAAATAAATTATACATAAAAAAAGAAATGAGCAGGCGGACTTCAGAAAATCCTGGAAAGTTTTACATGAACTGATGCTAAGTGAAATGAACAGAACCAGGAGAACATTGTATGCAGTAACTGCCACATTGTGGCAGTTGGATAGACTTGGACAGACTTATCTCATCTCAGAAATGCAAGGATCTAAGACAACTCCAAAAGACTCATGATGAAAAATGCCTCCACATCCAGAGGACAAGCCATGGAGTCAGATCAAAGCAAACTTTGATTTTTTTTCTCATGGTTCCTCCCATTGGTTCCAATTCTTCTTTACAACAAGACTGACATGAAAATGTTTAATATGAATATATATGTAGAGCCTATATCAGATTGGGGCCATCTGGGGAGGAGGGAGGTCAGTGAGGGTGAGAAAATTTAGAACTCAAAATCTTATGGAAGTGAATGTTGAAAACTAAAAAATTAATTTTTAAAAAAGAATGGATTTTATACAAAGCACCAGAAATCATCCTTGGGGATCTATTTGAAATAAAACCTCAATAAATCCATATGAATCATCTATTGTGCATGGAAGCCTTGTGTGAGGTATTGGGAAAGTCCAAAGCTGAAATAATCCTCTGTGTAACATAGCCCTGTGGGATGGACCTGAAGCCCAAGAGACCAGGCCTCCTTCCTGACCTCTGCTGCCAGTGGTATGAGTATAGACACTTCACCTTCACTCAATCCCTCCACATCTCAATCTATAAAATGAGGTGAGACAACTGTAGTCAATTCAAAGACTTGTGCGTGATTGTCCTTCATTGGCGAAGAAGACCATGTCATCAGAGAAATAATGACATGACTTGCACTTGACTTTGTTTTGAGTGAGGGAGGGCTGTGAAGGTCACCAACCTCATTTCTCCTCCAGAGCTGTTTGAATCGAGTGAACAGATATTCATCAGGATGACGGGAGATGACCCAGGATGAGGCAGTTGGGGTTAAGTGACTTGCCCAAGGTCCTACAAATAGTGAGTGTCAAGTGTCTGAGGTGAGATTTGAACTCCTGACTCCTGCACTGTTGCTCTAAACACTGTACCACCTAGCTGCCCCCACAGACTTGTGAGGAACTACGGAGAGGTGTGTTAAGTACTTTGCAAAGGCTAAAAGAAAAATAATAGCCTCTGCCCTCAACTTACAATCTCCTGAAAGGGAATACATGTATGTGAATGAGTAAATTCAGTTTTAAAGAAAATAATCTGGGACAGAGCATTAAGAACTGGAGAGACAGATATCATTCTTTGTCTCCATAGGAAATCTGCAGACATCCTGTTAGAAACATAATCACTTTAAAAACAACAACATTTATTGTGAAGTCAGGAAAGGTTTCATTAATCTTTACACTGATTCCTGAATGAATGAATGAGTAGTTCCTAATGGACTACTACACTTGCTTCAGACAAATGCAAGGTTTATATGCCCTGCTTTCAATTTGAATTCCCAGCCTGCCTCCCATTGACCACCATTTTAGGGTTCACTAAGCCTCACCCCATGGGGGTCTACCACATTCCTCTTTTTCTTTATAGAATGATACAATCTTTCTGGTGCTGATCTGAAGGTTTGGTAAAAGAGGCAAACTGGTTAAGTGATATCTTAATTGAATAGGAGGTAAATACAATAAGATAAGAGAGCTGACAAAGGGTATCTGTGTTTTCTTTACCATCAATATGCCATAACATAGTATATGTCCATAAAATATTCAAAGGTGGAAAAAAGCCCCACTGTTCAGGATCATATTTTGGGTTAAGGACCCTTACTCTTAAGTCAGCTCCATCTGGCCTTGCTGACACAGCCACAAAGAAGTTGTCAGGTCCGGGTCCTTCTTGTTTGTCAGTTCAGTCTCTGGCCCTTATCAAGGCCACAAAATACTAAATGACACTAAGTGACTATCACCACTATTACAGATATACATATTTTCTGTGGAAACGTAAGTTCAATCCATCTCTTACAATCCCTATAATTTCCCTGCAGCGATCCTACTCTACCCATCTGCCCATTTCCACTTCCTGCCCTGAGAATGACAATCAAGGGTTACAGCCGCCGCTCCTAGAAATGCCATGCCTCTTTGTCCCAAATGTCCCTCTCCATCTGTGCTCTTATTAGAAGATGAGCTCAGGGCCTGACTCCCTTTCTCCCTTTTCTCTCTGTATCCAGAATCCCCACTCAATCTGAGCCGTGTCCTCCAACTCACCAAGCAAAGGAATTCCTGCTCCAATGTACCTAACCAATGGCGGCCCAGCCTCTGCTTGGAAACCTCCTCCAAATGATGGGGACATGATCTGAAACTCTCAAATGAAAGGTCTGTGTCTTTGGGACCTAGATCCCAACGCCCCTGAACCTGATCTCTGGTGTTCCAGAGGCACCTGGCCCAACCCAGTCAATAATCCTTTTAACTGCAGAGCCACTAACTCCCTCAGTTGTCTGCCCCTGGCCCTACTTGCCCCTCCTTAATTCTACCCAGCTCTTCCCACAGTCTTCCTGTATAAAAGCACCCACTTTATTCTCAGCAAATGAGCAGATTCTTAAAATGTGGCCCACGTGCACTGGCCTCACAGGCTCTGTAGGAGTCTGGCTCACTTTCACTGTTGTTGCAATAAACTCACTTGTTGCCCTGACAGGCCTGAGTGGCTGAATTCTTTCAAGGCTTTCCTGCCTTGTAACCCTGGATTTGGGGGTTCCTAGCACCCCTACGCCACCACAGAAAGGAGAAGCAGCCATCCCTCAAGACAAGCCATTCCAGTCCTCAACACTCCCTAATTCAAAAGTTCATTCTGAAATCAAGCCTCATTCTGCCTAACTCCTCCTCGTGTGAAAGCCCTTCAGAGACTTGATGAGAATGATCGTGTTTCCCCTGAATCTTTTCATCCCCAGGTTAAACATGCCTCGTTCCTTCAGCTGACCCACATCATTCTCTCAACTCCTCCCCGTGCTAGCGACCCTGCTCTGAACAATTTCTCCCATCCTTGTTCATGATTGTTCACCCACAGAAGTCATCCTACAATGCTTCATCATTAAATGGAGACGACTCTAGGTTCTTGTAGACTGACTGGGGAGCTTTGAAAGGTTTTCCAACTTTCTGACGCCCAGCCTCGCTAAGGGTATCAAAGCTCCTCACCAGGAAGCTGATCACCAGCTAACAGGTGCTTGGCACACTGGCATTCTTGCTCTTTATGATTATTATAGAAGACAGAGTGGAGTAATGGAAATCACACTAAATTTTGAGACAAAAGGCCTGGTTTATAGACCTGAGTCTCACTAGCTGGATAATCCTGGACAAATCATTCCTTTCTGAGACTCAACTTCTCTCTTTGTAAAATGGAAATGATATTTGCGCCGGCTACGTCACTGAGATGATGCAGGGAAAGTTTTCCAAATATTAAAATATAATAAGGATACGAGTCATTAGGATGACTAGCGTGATATCTGTTCCCTGTAGCTTAATGAAAGCCAGACATGGGAGTAGCAGGAATTTCTCGGGATGATCCTTTTCCAGTCAGAAAGCAGTCATTTTCCCCTCTCCCTGGGGAAGATCTCTCTCCTCCCTTCAGGTGGTTGCCTGCTGGGTGTTTACCAATTAATTGCCTGAATCTACATACAACTGGTCTCCTTGGTAACAGCCCTCCTAAGCTCCCAGCTGTAAAGCAGCTTCTAATTTTTAAAGGGGCCATATTTAAAAACCAGCACATAACATTTAACATATACACAAGTTTATTTTAAAAGTGGGATTTTAAATAAATATACAAAGATTTCTTGGTCCCCATAACAAACCTCATAATTCACATTTGACAGACCAACTCTCAAGCAATCTTCCAGACCCTCCTCAACTTTCATTCTTCACTCAAGATTCATCTCATTCCCCTCTCTCCATTATTTTCTTCTAAACTGACTACAAAAAGTCACCTCTTCATTCAGTCTATCAAGCCCTAGTGAGAGAAACCCAGAACACTGAGGATGGTGAGGGGATGGGGGAAGGGGATTCTAATCACATCCTTGAAGTGGAAGGCAGGAAAAGACAAGAAACTCGCTCAGCATTACCGGAGAGCCCTGGGTCATTCTCCTCACTCCACCTGGGGACTCTCTGCACCATTTCTTGTAAGCTTCCAAGGAAGAAAACTAAGACAGCTGGTCCAATCAGCACAGCCAACAACTGGAAGCTTTAAGGCCCTGGGTCCCGGCAGGGGTTCAATGGGCTGCTGCGTGGACTGGCCCATCTTCCAGTCCCTCTAAAAGCCACTCCCCTTCACTTGCTCCAGGATCTGAAGCCTGAACGTCCCCAGTCTCCCAGCCTATAAAGCCTTTCTCAGAACCATGTGGGATCACCTGATTTCCTTCAAGGCTCAATTCTGGGGTCCCCTCCACAAGAAGTTTTTTTGATTGTTCTAGCCATTAGACCCTCCCTCTGTAAACTCCCATGTATTTGCTTAACTCTTCATACTTAAATATATGTGTACATATAGTCTCCCCATCAGAAGGAAGGCTTTATTTTTGTCTATGTACATCAGTGCTTAGCGCTGGGCCTAGCACCTAGTAAGACCCTTCCCAGGCCCCCCAGCTGTCAGAGGCCTCTCCTCTGAGAGGACCTTTCACATACTCTGTATTTATCCTACATGTAAGGACATCTTCTCCATCGGAATGGGAGCTCTTGGAGGGAGAGACCCTGTGTCTTCTTTTCTTTGTAAGTCCAGGGTGGTTATAGTACAGTGCCTGGCATAATAAATGATTGTTGACTGAGGGAAGGTTCCTAATTGTTCAAGTGTGGCAGCTGGACTAGATCCAACTTGAGCTCCCTCCCAGCTCTACTAGCCCTGGCTTCTAGAAGGAAGGGGGTGCCAGGTCCTTTTGTCTGGGTGAGCTCTGGAGTGTCTCCTCAAAGCAATCACTGAAAACCCTTCAAAGTGCTTAAGTGGCCCTGGATGAGCCTTCCCCTTAAAGGGTCAGGAAATGTTAGTGGGACTCTTACTGAACAGCCAGAAAGGGATCTTGGCCCTAGAACAGCCACTCCCTGTACAGCCTCCTCAGGCTGATGCAGAAGTGAGGGGCCAGCATGGATACATCAACATAACAAATTTGCCTGACTCTCATTTCTTGCAAATGAAATCATGAGGAATGTACCTTTGTGGATAAATACCAGCTGAGCAAATGTGCAGCTGAGGGGAATATTGTTGTGATTGATTTTTTTTAACAGATGCAACACTGATAAGCCTCCAGGCCCATATATCAGGGAAAAAAACAATGTTAAATATCTATTTCCTATTGATTGCTACTGGGTTTGCCAAATGTCCCACATTATCAGAGAAATGCCTTACTAAAGAGATAACAGCTTTTGATCCAGTCTAGAAAAAAGCAAACCTGAGCATTTCTATGTTGAATGTGGGGTAGAGCCCTTCCTGGAGGGGAGATACACACAGCTAGAACCAGGAGACAGGGCTCTCCCACAGACAAGCTGGGCACTTGAGCAAGTCACTTGACATCCCTAAGACTGTTTCCTCCTCTGTAAAATGGGCCTAAGAATCTGTGAACATCTACCTCACAGGCTATTTCAATAAAAGTGCTCCGCAAATAGAAGAGTGTTCTTTCAAGGGAGTCATCATTATACTCATTCCCACTTTTGAAGGCAAAGAGGGAATACTGTGAGAGAATGGAAGCCTGGGTTCTCACCTTGGCTCTTCTGCCAAGTGGAGGGATCCCCTTGTGACCTCTGCTCTGTCAGGACAGAAGTTCTGAAAACTCTTGGGCATCATGGGGAAAGGGGTGGGACGTGGAGCCAGATGATCCACGGTCCCTTCCAGAACTCTAGGAGGGCACACTTCGGGGAATTCTACAAAGTACCAGGACAATACAATTTTTTCCTTCCTTTCATTGTCTGGGTCCAAAGCAAGGAAACATGAAGCTTTCTGTATGATGTCATTTGAAGTAAGTAAGAGTCTCCTGTCTCCAGAATCACTCAGGAGGACTCTGGGTAATGAGCAGGTGTCAGAGGCCTAGCATCCCAATCACAGCCAGATGGGGCCCTCCCTGGCACCTGGGCTGTAACCCGAGACTGCAGCACTCAATTATAACCTGGGAAACCTCCCTGAAGGAGTTGGCACCATCCCCCTCTGAACGCACTTTTAAAGGCTTTCAGAAACTGAAAGGGAGTCAGCAGACTGGATACAAATAACAGGAAAAATGCAAATCCATGAATCCAACACAAAAATATGCCTGTGGACAACCCTGGCACCAGAGATAACAATTGTTTCACCTCCACCTGGCTGAGAGAAGGGGTGAAAGGACTCAAGGGAGACTGATTTGGTGACTCTAAGTCACTGTCACACTGCGCAAAGTCAGAAGCCAACTTTATCAGGTGCACACTGAGTCCAGTGTGTAGCCCCCGAACCATGTGAGATGCTGGGAGGGCTAGAAGCCCCAGAGGGATGGCAGGGCTGAGAGGAGGGGGCCTGCCTCACACAGCTGCAGCACAGGACCCTGCACTAACGAGGACCCACCCCAGCTGAGCCCTAACTCAATGAACCTGCAACAATGGGAAATAATAATCCCTTCCATGGCTATAAGCCTTCGTTAGAAGCAGCCTCCCTGTCCATACTGTCATACGATCCTCCAAACAGCCCCAGGAGAGACCGACATTCAAATGTTTTTGTGTGTTGAGGGTGAGGGAAGAGGCTGGCAGGCAGGTCATGGGCAGGTCACTTAAAGAAGCTGGCAAAAGGAGGCCTGGCGGGGCTGCCATGTGCACCAGAAGACTTCCCGGGCCTTGTCCTGCTTGGCCCCAGAAGGCAGAACTTGGGCCCAACACAAGAAACAGTTTCTTAAAGTCCAGAGTTGTCCAGTAACAGAGTGGAATAGGTTCTCCCTCCCTGGAGTTCTTACAGTGGAGGCCAGAGGACCCTGTCACATATTCTCTGGCAGCTAAGTGGCCTAGAGGGCAGGGTTCCAGACTTCCAGTGCCAGGGAGGCTTGAGTTCAAATACTGCTTCAGATACTTACCAGCTTACACTCCGTCCTTCATGTCTCTCTCAGCATCAGCTGACCCATTGGTACAATAGGCATAACAGTACCTATTTCCCAGGGCTATTTGGGGGAAAATCCTGAAAGCACTTTATTTTTCTGAGCTCTCTGCCATTGCTAGAGGGCCTCTCTCAGCTGAAGAATTCATGGCTTTATGACGTGCCCTGGGTGGCCTTCTGAGAACAGGAGAAGTGAAAAGGAGGCAGGATGTCTGGAAGTTGGAAGCCAGGGAGGGGAGGATGGAGGGAGTCTGGAGTGGGCCAGTCAGCCACTGCTGGGGAGCCTGGCAGCAGACCCTCCCAGCTCAGGGGAGCTCTCTGAACCTAGGGGGTCTTGGTTCAGTGTGCCCTCAGAGCCCTACCCACTGCTATGTCCATCCATCCATCCATCCATCCATCCAGTGCTGCCTAAGCTGTGACACTTGACACTCTTGATATAGTCTTCATTTGGTGGGGAGGGGGGATGTAAAGGAGAAGGGCACTAGATCCCAAGAACAGCCTATGTTCTGACCAAACAGGCAAGACAGAAAAGTTACAATTATACGAGAACTCGTCTGATAGTACATGAGTTTAGTTACAAGGGAAACATTGTCTTTTGAAATGAATTTGGATATTCCTCTATGGTCAGAAGTGGAGAGCTGTGTTACTCAAAGTGTTCCCTCTTTTCATATTGAAATCATAAACTCAGAGGATGTTAGAGGTGGAAGGGATCTTAGAGGACTCGGCATGCATCGTAGACCTAGGGAGGGGAAATTTCAAAAGCTTCAGAGGAAGGAGAGTTAAAAAGACCCAGTGGCCCAAATTACCTCAGACAAGTCACCAAGCAATCATGTCAGGACAGCCATCTCTGGCAGAAAGGACTAAGATGTGGAAGAGGGTTGGACTGGGTTCCACTCAGCCTCAGGAAGAAGAACACAGGAGTTATCAGACTTGTGAAGAGGTCAGTGGAGACAGGAGAGTTTGTAACCCTCAGAGCTGTCCCCAAAGAGAGGGAGTAGGCTGCCTTGCAAGGAAGACACTTCCCAGGGGACTCCAAAGTCCCAGGGAGTGGAAAGGAAAGGTGGTTTCAGGTGCTGAACAAGCTGCTGCCTCCAAAGCTCCTTGGCCTCCTTCTGCCTCCTCAACAGCAGAGTGCGTGCCCAGTCATCTTCACAAGCAGCAAAGGCTGCTGCCCAGCTGTGCTCCCTTCGCTGGCTCCTTTCATGTGCCCTCTTCCCCCATTAGGATAGAAGCACCTGGAGGGGAGACCGTCTTTCTTGTGCTTGGATTCCCCTCACTGAGCACAGGGCCTGCACATAGCAAGCAAATGCTGTGATCGAATGAAAATTCTGAGAGAGAGGCAAAGTTCAAAGGGGCTGCAGAAGGTACAACATTGATGTGAGAGCTGGAAGGTGTCTTGCAGCACTTGCGAAACTGTGTAGAAAAAGTTTAAGAAGCACTGCCTTACAGCCTAGAGAACAAGACGTCAGCGCTGGGAGGACCTTCAGAAACACCCAACTCTAATAAGCTGAAGCTGTCTTGCTTGCTGGTAGTCACAGACACAGAGACCAACAAGCTGAGTCCCTCCCCACTGGCCACAGAGAAGTGGGGAGAGGGAAACAAGCCCTGGACTGGCAGAACTCGGCCACACATAAAGTGGGTCCAAGGCTTGAGCCTCGTGCCACCCCTCTCACAAAAGATGCAGGGAGGACAGGGGGCGCTGTGGGAGCTACACCGATGTCACTATGATACCGTAGCCTCCCCCGGGCCCTAGAACACCTACTCCTCCTCCTTCCAATAGGTGGGCCTGGTTCAGCCTCGAACACAGAGCCCTGGAGGCAAAGGAAAGTCACTTCCCTTCTCCTTGATACAAAGATGACAACACTTAGAAAAACAACACTGAGGGGTTGGCATGGTGAGGAGGTTGCTCACGCTCTAGATGTGGAAATTATGAACCACTGTTACTGTGACTCGTATTAATTATACTGGTGAGCTCCAGGAGGCACTTCAAATCCCCTAAATGCATTTTTAAAAATAATACCGACCACTTCCGGCAGACGACTAGCTTGGCCAAGGGATGTGGGCCCTGACAGTTTGTACCTGTGCTGCAACATGAGGACAGGGAGGGGAACAGGAAGGAAATTTGGGGCACTCACCCAGCCGGCCTGTGGCCCATTCAGTGCCCCATCTCACCTTACATAGAAGCATCAGCCTCTGGGATGCCCAAGTCAGACCTTGAGGGGTACCAGGGCAGCAGGGTACCATTCAGGGCTCATGACAAGATCCCAGGGCCCCTGAGGGAGCTCATCTCCCTCCCCTGGGTAAAGGTTCTGTTTACAGACAGTATTTTTGTTCCCGTGGCTCACCAGAGAAAGAGATTTTAAAAGTCAGAACATTTGTCTGAAGATACACAGACCATGAAGGGAGAACAGAAATCAATGCCATTGCCTCATACCCCCATTCGACTGATGGCTTATGTGCCTTCAATACCTGCCAGGACCATGGGGGCAGCCAGAGACCCAGCCAAGTATAGAGTCAGGGATAAGAAATGTCTGAAACACAGACAACCAGGATGATGTGGTTCGATGGCAACAGTAATGGAGAACTGACTCACGGAATTTTCAGAGCCGAGATGGGCCTTGGAACATAGAACGTGAAATATTAGAGCCAGGAGCGGCACTGGAATATATAATGAGGCTTGTCAAAGTTGGGAGGGGCCCTGGAACATAGCACACAGAATGTCAGAGCTGGGAGGGATCTTAAAACAGTCAATATCAGATCTGGATGGGCTCTAGATTAAGAAAGGTCAGAGCAGAAAACTCAGAACACGGAACATCAAAGTTGAAAGGTACCTCACATTTCATCCCCTACTAGGAAAATGAGCTGGCATTCCAAGTCGGCCTATGCCCCTGTCTTTACCCCCACCCCCAACCAAGTCCCCTCCATGGTCATGGAGTCAGATCCTGGCTGATTGTTGCCAGCAGAATGACCTTAAAGCAGCCATTTCTGTAAAGAGGCCAAGGCTGCTGCTGGGATGAAATGGACACAAATGCTGTGACTAAGACATGATGGAGAAGGGAGCTCTGCTCTTCTTATATCGTTGTTACCACTTGGAAAGGCCCCGAGTCGGTCAGGAGCTTACCCAGGGCCTAGATGCCGTCGGAAACCAGGAGCTTTGAGCTCACTTCGAGGATCCCTGCCCAAGGGACCCCGGTGCCCCCAGAAAACAAAGAGCAAATTACTAGAAATATATTAGGCACTATAGCAGCAATTAAACATTGATTACACAATGAATATTTGATGTTATGCATCCTATAATACAATCAAGCATAAAAACAGGGACGGGGAGGAAAAGAAGACATTTCAAAGGTCGTTCTGTTTTTCCCAGGTTACAGAATGCTTTCTGAGCAGATTTCCCTGAATTTGGCAGCTGTGGGCTAGAGGAGACAGCACTAGGAGGTAAGGGTTGGAGTCTGGACTCTGCTGCTTCCCCACTTGGTGACACTGGGTAAACCTCAGGGCAGAGAGGCCAGGGAAGACTTTCCGGAACTGGGGGGAGGTTTGTTTTTTGTGTTCATCCTTCATTTTCAAAGACCATGACATCAGAGAAATGATGACGTGACTTGCACTTGACTTGGTTTTGAGTGAGGGAGGGCTGTGCAGGTCACCAGCCTCATTTCTGTTCCTGAGCCTTCTGGATCCAGTGGCCTGAGAGTCATCAGGATGACTAGAGATGGCCCAGGATGCACTGGGAGACCTTGGCCTTCTTAGGCTGTTCTTTTCAGGTACTCACTTAGAGGGAAGTAACACCCACCGTGTGAACAGACCTCTTTAAGAAGTAGTCAGGGAACAGCCCTTTTAATGAGCAAAAGAAAAATAATGACTAAATCAAACGGGGAGGGAAAGAAAATCTGCGACTACTGATAATCACTCTGAGCCAGCCTCTAAGCGGAGGTTGGGCAGGAATCTACGGTGGTCCAACCAATGGGCTTCAGAGTGCACTGCATTTAAGGGTGGGGGACAGGAAGGAAGGAAGGAGGGAAGGAGAGAAGGAAAGAAGGGAAGGAGGGTTAGGACATCCAGCCAGTAAACCCCAAAGGAAGTTGAGAGGGAGACAGAAGGGAGAGGATGAGCTGGGTTACCCAGCTAGCTGAGTCCCCACTCAGGCAGCTCGCTCTACTCACAGGCTGTGTTTGTCCTTTGTTTTCAAAGAGACCATGACATCAGAGAAATGATGACATGACTTGCACTTGACTTGGTTTTGAGTGAGGGAGGGCTGTGCAGGTCAGCCTCACTTTCTCCTCCTGAGCCATCTCGGGGCAGGAGATGGGGGGAGAACTAGCCCGGAGATCCTTCTCCTTTCCTAAGCAAAGCCAGGGGCAGGATAATGCAGAAACCACACAGGAGACATTTAGGAGACCAGCCCCAGCTGGAGCAGCAGGGCCAGGGCAGGAGGAAACCTGGAGGAAGTGGGGTTCCCATGCTCGGGGGCTTCTTTCAGGTCTATGGAGGGTTATAATGAAGACAAAGTTCAGAGTCCTTCCACTTGACTTCAGTGGGAGTTAAAGTAAGAGAGGGGCAGATTTTGGCTCAAAGTAAGAAGAATTTTCCAAAAAACCAGAGCAGTCCAAAAGAAGGATGGGAAGTAGGGAGCTCCCTGTGTGCAGAAGACAGATTTCCACTCATTCAGAACATTGCAGAGTGAGTACATGGCTGCTGAGAGTGACAGCTGGACCCAACCGTTTCAAAGGCCCTTCAGAGGAGACTTGAGCGTGTGAGTGCAGAATTCCTTGAGAGCCACTATCCAGGATATTCTTCCTCTAGGAACCTTCTGCTTCCTACAGCCCCTAGAAGCAAGCACAAGGGAGCCGGGTCCTGAGAAGGTCCCAGAGTGGGGGTCTCTTGTCCAGCTCTAGTGTCTGCACAGCCCACCTAGCCCTCTCCACAGAGACTGCCAGCTCTCAGAGTTGGGCCTCATTCCATGTTCAGATTGCTTGTTTCTGTCATCATCCCAAGGAAGAGCCACATCTCATCACATATTGCAAATATAGGGAAGAGAAGAAGGGGAGGTCTCCTGAGACATTGGGGGATGTGGAATAGGGGCTGGAAAAGAGTGCCGGGTCTGGGGACACAACATCCCTCTGAGCCTCAGGCTCCCTCATCAATCAATGGGTCCCATCATCCTTGTCCTCTTCACCTCGTGAGGTTATGGCAACAAAAAAGCTTGGAAAACCATCCGTCTAGAGTGGGGCTGGTGCTGCTGCTGTCAGGGGGATATTTGTGGGGAACGCTGAGGATGAAAAATAACCCTAGGGGGTGTTGGGGAGCAGCAGGCAGGACCAAAATCAGAAGCCTTGCAAGGAAGGACAAGGAGATGAACTGCTTGGAGACAGCCCAAAGCTCCTGTGCATTCCTTAGACCTTGGAGCTGAAAGGGACCTGAGGGGACAGTGAGTTTATTTTACAAAGGACAAAACGGAGGCAGAGACATGATGTGATTTTATGTTGGTTGCTGGGCATTAGGGCTGAAGGGCAGCACAAGGTCATTCAGGTCACCCTTCTTGTTTCACAGAAGACCAAACAGAGGCCCCAGGGGCCAACCTGAGACATGGGCCAGTGTCCTGTCTCCAAAGCTACCTTGCTGTCCCCCAGTCACTGGTCCTCGACAACACTGCTACAGCTCTGGCCTCAACTGATGGGTATTGGGTTAGGGGAGGGGGCACGACTGAGCCTCAGTGTCTCTCCTGTGTGAACACAACCACTACCAACATTCATAAATGCTTTGAATGACAAGAAGGACACTTATAAAATGCTTTCCCACAACTGTCTACAGGACTGATGGTTCATTCTGGTTGCAGAAGTTCAGGCTCAGGAGGTAGACTTGGAAAGACAGATGTCCTTCAGGAAGGACCGAGGCAAATTCTCACAGTAGACTGGCTTCATATTGTCCTCCCACAGGGCCAGGGATGAGGCTCTAGGTCCTGGGCCCCCTTATCAGAAGGTCAGAGACACGAAGGACTTCTGAGGTCACCTCATCCAATTTCTTCAATTACAGAAGGGAAAGCAAGTCCAAAGAAGTTAACAGATGCTTTTAGGTTCCTCCAGTATTTGGAAACAACAAGGCTTGAGCATGAGTCTTGATGCCTCTGTTTTCACTAGGATTCCATTTGACAACAGTCTACCCCGGCTTCTAACCATACGCTGTTCCCTAGGAAAGTGGTGACTCAGAGGGAGGCCTGGCCTCAATAAGCAAGGTCAGAGGCAACCTCCACTATGGTAAAGCATTTTGGCCACCCATTGGAGGGCTCCAGGTGGGGTCCCTGCACGATGATGAAGGGGGCAGCTGTGCCTTTTCAAATGATCCTTATCTGGAAGAGAAAGGTCCTTGCACCTGCCATAGTTAATCCACAGAGGGCTCAACATTGCCTTCCCACCTCCATCACCAGCATATTCAGAGGCTGCAGAGCTAAGAGGAACATAATTCCAGCTCACTTAATGCTCAAAAGTGTGCCCTGTGGCGTACTGGAGAAAGGAGAGAATGAAAGCTCAGCGAGGAGATGTCAATAAATCCATCGTTGGCAAACCCTGAGGAGGGCAAGAGCACAGGCCATTGGGGTCTGCTAAGAGCCAGTTTTTCAAAAACAGAAGCTGCAAAGTGCTCCCATGTTGGTCAATACACAGCCAGGTGGAGAAATACTATTTTTCATCTACACAATCAAAGCCCTGAAAAGGACACAATGGAAAATTGCTGCGATGCCAGCCAGCTGCACTTCAATCCATGCAAGTTATAGAGGTTCAGCCTGGGGAGCATAAAGAAAGTAGCCCACAGACCTCAGATTCAGAGCTCCTGTCCACACTACCCTGAGACCCAGGTAGCCCCCCATCCAACTGAGGCTTAGCCTTCCTCCCCAGCTTAAAGGACAAGGACCAGGGCACTCTCCAGCAGACAAATCAAGGGCAAGACAGGCTGATTTCCATGGGTGGCACGTCCTGGTCTCAGAGATGAGGTTCTGGCAGACACAGTGCCTGCAGGTTACACAACCAATGGCCTCCAACTGCACTTTCTCTCTCTCTCTGGCCAGAATCAGGAAATATACTTCAAGGTCACACATTCAAGAGCACTTAGGGCCTATGTTCCCTGTACTGTGTTTCTCACACTTCTACCAGTGTGACCCTATGGAAGCCAATTCCTTTCCTCAGTTTTCTCCTCTTAAAGTGGGCAAGTTGGCCTAGCTTCTGAGCTGCGATTCTGTGAGTGACCCCTCATAACTCCAGAGTCCCCTTCTCCCTCTCTTCAGCTGTGAGCTGTGTGAGCTCTTTCTGTGCGATGGTAGGGATTCCTCAGCAAGGAATCCATCTCTGGGGCCAGGATTGGCTGGGTCTGGCCCAACCTGGCCCTGTACCTGGCTCTAGGGCCTCTCATGGCTTTGGTTCTTGGGGAGAACACAGGCTCACCAAAGAACTCCAAGGAGAACAGCAATCAATTACTGTAGAAAACACTCCTCATCACAACGATAAGAGCTTTCTAATTTACAAATAACTCCTATTTCTCTAACACCACAAGGCTTACAAAGAGCTTCCTGAGCCTCCTGGGACTCCAAGGACTCAGTCAGTCAATATGGGAAGTGGCCCCTAGATCCTCTGCCCTCAAAGCCCTTCTCTCACACCATGTCATGTCATCATAGCTGCCTGCTGTCATCCTCACCTTATGGAGGAAGGGCCCGAGGCCCACAGGACACAATGCTCAGCCCAAGGCCACGCAGAAAGCAAGGGACAAAGCCGGAGTTCTCATGGAGAGTGGGGCTCTCTCCACTGAGGAGGCAGCTGATTAGAGATGAGGAACCAGAAATAAGCTGCACAAGTCATAGGTGTGTGATGGGGCCACACCAGAGGGGCCTTTGGAGTGTGATCAAGGTCCAGTTGATCCCAGATGCAACATCAGAACAAAAACCAGGGATTCTCCTCACATCACTTCCCCAATTCCATGTGAATGTGTGATATCCTGAAACCCTAGAGGCAGAGCTGCAACATCTTGTTGAGCAGCCTTCTTTGAAGCCCAGGACTTTCCTTGTCCCAAACATCACGATCATGACTGGCTCTCATTTGCACTCCCTGTGATCATCACAGAGACCTTTCCCACAGACTCCCTCAATGGGGTACAGTGGCCCTAGGGAAAAATGGGACAAGTGATTCCCCTCATCTTAGGCCTAAGGTCACCCACTTTTTAAAACTAATGCTAATCAATGCTGATGGGTGAAACCAGGGATGAGTTACAGAAAGTCGGGCAGGAGGGAGAGGGTTGTCAAAAGGGTGAGTAAGGGGAGACCTTCTGCCCTAGGGGCAGAAACCAGGGATGAGTTACAGAAAGTCGGGCAGGAGGGAGAGGGTTGTCAAAAGGGTGAGTAAGGGGATTACCATCTGCCCTAGACAGGAGCGTGTCCATCAATGACAGCACGAACCCTAGCCGAGTTCATGACTGGAGACCCAGACCCATAAAGCTTTCTAGGTGGATGGGTCTCATGTCAGAAATTCAGCTCAGTCCACATTTGCCTACTACCTGTCTAAAAATTCACTTCCATGTATGGCTGTCTTCACAGAGACAAATCAGATCTACTGCCTTCAACTCCAAGAGGCACAGCTGGAAGCAAGTGTGGTGGGTTGCTGAGTCCACACCTTGCCAAATGTGCAGACACTGCGTCCAGTCTGGATGCCCATCCCTCCTTATTCCTTTCCAGTCACTTCTATAAGCACATCCCAGGCTGGGATGTTAAGCCCAGTGGTGAAATGATGGAGAAAAATGTTCTTAAGAAAGGCTCAAAATGAGGAAAAATTTCACAGTGCTTAGAACTGCCCCAAATTAGAGACTCCTTCTTAAGGTAGCAATCTCCCCCTCCAGCCCCATCTCTGGATCCTGGCCCATTACTGGCTTTGATGCCCTATGAAAGATCCCACTGAGGAAACTTCATGCACACAGTAGGAATCATAACCACAAAATCATAGAAGGTTAGGATGGTAAAGGACCCCAGTGGCCACATGTTTTGTATCTAAGCCAAGGGATATATGGAGGAATGCCCCCTCCAGCAGACCTGCAAGTGGTCATCCATGGTTCCATGTAGTGTCTTGGTAGTAAAAAAATTCAAGCTGACAGTAGCCTGGACCATAGTTTCTCCTCCTCCTGGTTTTGTTACTACCCTCCAAGGCCTAGCAGAATAATGCCACAGAATATCCTTCACCGGACATTTGAGAGGATGACCTTATGCCAGGAAAAAAAGTATAAGAAAAATGCGGTGCCTGCTCACAGGGAGCTCCCAAACTAGAGAGGACGGAGGATGAAGAGAAGGACACAAACGCCTATGATACAAGAAAGAAAGTGAGATGAGACCAAAGGAGAGACCCAGGCTAAGTACAATGAGAAACGTGAAGAGGGAGTGAACACTGCCTTAGTAAAGAAAAGTCCAGGTGGGAAACCCCTCTTAGGATCATTGACTAGCAATGATCTAGTTTCTACCTGAATTCAATTCAACTCAGTGAGCACCGATGAAGTCCCTACTATGTGCAAGACGCTGAATGAGCCATTTCAGAAGTGAGGAACCCATTATCTACTGAAGCAGTCTTAAGTAAACTAAGGAAAGTAAATGATGCCCTCCAATTTTAGCCCATTCCAACTCTTCTATTCTCCAGCCTGAATGTTCCTAGTTCCTTCAGAAATGACCTTGTGTGACTGGACCTCCAGAGCCTTGCTCCTTCCCTTCCAAGGGACACAATCCAGGCAGTCAGGAAAGAGCTGAGAACAGAAGCGATTGGGGACGATTGGCTGCCTTGCATCTACTCCTGTGGTAAAACTCACATTAAAAATTTAACCCAGTAAAAGCCTTATAACTTGGCCGTGAAAGAGTCTGTCAGAACTCCACATGAGCAAGTATTTTTACAGCAAGGTAGCTCTCATATTTCCAATACCAAGCAGAGTCCAACTTGAAGCATTTATTTTGCATTCATGTATAATTTAAAGAATAATTTAAATCTGGCATATCAAAAATTGTGTAAATCATTAAAATATGTTTAGAAATTCAAATACTGACTTTTTATAACTCCTCAAGAGAGGACGTCGGAAGGCTCAAACGCATTGAACGGTGCTGGCGGGTAAATTGGTATAGAAGGAAGAGGAGGAGGATATTTTTAATTGTGGTGGGCAAATCTGAAAGGTTCAGATGCAGCTTAGCTAAGCAACCAGAAAGTCATCCATGCTTTTACAGAGGCCACTGAAGGGATCCAGGGTAGGGAAGAGAGTGCTGGGCTTGGGCTCAAATCCATCCTCTGACCCTTACCAGGTGTGTGACCCTGAGCAAGCAACTTCAGTTCTCACTGTCTCCATGGGCTCACCAGGTCTTATCTGCTAATTCACAGAGAAGCAGTTCTACACTTCAATGGAGGGAGGCCATGTATATGAAATCCCTACACACACACACACACACACACGCACACACACACACACACACCATCCCAGTGAATCCCTCTAACAAAGCCAAGTGACTAAGAGAGATAAAGGCTCTGGGACACCCAGTGGACAAGGTTCAACTAATGCCTCCCAGGAGGAGTCATTCGTTCACCTACATCTTTGTCTTTGAGATGCCTGCTCTTCAATAGGGCTGGCAGAAGAAAGGGCAGTGGCAATGGACTTTTCTCAAGATCTGTCCTTCTGAGGACAAAAAGAAACCATTCTGCTTTAAAAGGCAGGACAGAGGAAGAGAATGACCCCAAGTGGAAGGTTCTCTGCTCAGTCCAGCACGGACACTTCAGGGTACAGGAAAGATAACTGCGGGCAAAACATCCAGCTCCTGGAGCTGCCCCTTAACTGGCCTGGTCATCTTCAACACAGTAAAATGTGTCAGTCATTGGCAGGGGTCAGAACAAGTCTTTTGAGGATCCCTCTGTCAACAGAAAGGACTAGAAGTCTCCTGGAATAGATCAAAGGAAGACTCTCCCTTCTGCCTCTACCCTCAATACCGGTGCCTCCTAGACTCCAGAGATCTACAGCCCCCTCCATAAAGGAATAATATGCTCTCACATGGCTGTTCCTGTGGCAATTTTCTGATGGGAAGTAGGGATGAGTTTTCATTAATTTATCCACACTCTAATGCTGTGATAATGACACCTTGCCTGAATTAGTCTCAAAACTGAAAAAGGTCTTGCAGGTCTCCTAGGCCAGCTTCTCACCCTACCTGAAACTTCCCACATGACCATCCAGCCTCCATCTGAACTCTAATGGATCAATTCAACAAACACTCAAAAGGCACCTATTATGCAAAGTCAACACAAGGGTCCCTTCCATAGGAGGCAGCTTAGTATATCCTAAGGCAGTAAACCCAAAACTTGCAGGTCTCCTTGGCCTCCATGTTTCCTCTACTCCCCATTAAATATGAGAAGATAGTGTCATGCTAGGAGGCAGATGATCCCAGACATGCACTACTCAGATAGGCCCATAGAAAGAATCCCCTCCAGACTCCCCCACTCAATACAGAGACAGCAACAATCCCACAGAGATAATGGAGTAGACAAGGTGAGGCAGGTCAAAAGCCAAGCACAGAGAAGCCACAGGGCAGTCCCAGCACTCCTTGCCCATACTTTACAGGCCCAAGAAGGCCAGAGCCTTCCCCCTGGTCCTAAGACTGCAGAAGAATGACTATAAGCATTCCAGAGACCCAAGTCTTCACTAAAACCTGTGATTAACTGCCTAAGCAGCCTTACTCTGGAGAGAATATTATTGGGAATCTGATGGGCAGATCCAACAAGGCACCAGCAGCTCTGCTCAAGCTATAGGAGAAATGGCTTAGGGAGAATCTAGCCCAAGCAGTACCTGAGGTCCATGGTGGGAATTAAGGCCAGGAGTAGTCCCTGGGCCTAGCACCAGTGGGGAAAGACTCTAATGAAGCCTATGGAGGGAGGGAGAATCCAGACCCCTGTGACAAAAGAGTGCCTTCAAGCCTTGCATCTGAAAGGAAGGGCCCAGTCTGACCCACTCTCTCAGAACCAGTTAGACTTTGCTCCTAACATTCAGTTCAGAGCTTGAACCACCCCATGCACCACTCTACCCTGCTACCCCTCCCCCCCACCCAATGAATAAGTCAAGGAGAAAACTGACCACCAAGAAGAAATATTTTCATCTGGGATAAACCCTAAAGAGGACAATGAACCTACAAGTTCAGTAAAAGTCTCAGAGAAGAAAATGCCCCAGTCACAGATAATGCATGTGTGACTGGAGGTAATAAAATGAGAGATACAAATTGGAAAAACCAGGGAGGAAAAAATGAAAAGGAAAAGTCATACCTTAAAATAGAAGGTAGAAAAATCTAGCTGGAGTACTTAAAATTAGAATGGGCCAGACAGAAAACAAAGCTTTAATAATAATAAATATCAAGACAAAACCAATAAATTGAAAAAAAGAAGAAAATCTAAGGAAAAAGACATCAAAATCCAGTAACCTAAAAAACAAATCAAGAGAGAAAATCAAAGAATAATTGAACTCTCTAAAAGGTTTTATTGGAAAAACGCTGGATACTATATTTGCGGAAATTCTTGATGAAAAAAATGTCTAGAATTCTTAGAACCAAAAACAAAGGGCAAAAAGGAGAAAAATGCATCCATCACCTCCAAGAAGAAATGCCAAAGTTTAAACTCCCAGGAACATCATAGTCAAAGTCCAGGGCTTTTAGGGAAAAGAAATAAATACTTCAAGCAGTCACAAAGAACAATTTTAAATACTAAGAAGCCACAATAAAGATTATACAAGAATGAATGCTATAATAATGAAAATTAATGCCATAATAATAGAGAAGAGAGTTTGGAATACGAAATTCCAAAAGGCAATAGAAAAAAGGACCAAAGAAAACCTATCCAGAAAAAATAAATATAATCCTTCAAGGAAGAAATGAACTTTTAATGGAATATAGGATTTCCAAGCATTCCTGTTGAAAAGCTCAGAACTGAGAAGACATTTGTAAATGGAAATGCAGATGTGAAGAGAAAGTTACAAAACTTGTATAAACGAAAGTGAACACAAGGGGATGAATTTTTTACATATTAATGGAGAATAAACAAATGTCTTCTTAGAACCATAATAACTTTAAGAATAAAAGAGAAAAGTTAAAGTTACAGAGGATCTATGAGTACTTTTGTTCCCTTTTAATGGTCTTAGGAAAAGACAAAAATAGAAGGGATAGAGGACTATATTGAAAAGCAAAGAAGGAAGAAGAAAGGGGAATCACTATTGTAGAATAAATCTAATGTAGTAAAGATATAGGAGGGGAAGAGGTAAAAATCTCTGCAACAATTTTCTCTGACAAAGGTATCATTTTTAAGATGCATAAGGAAACTGGTTCAAATTATAAGACTAAAAGTCCTTCTCCAATAGAAAAGTAACCAAAGGATATGGACACGTAGTTTTCAAAAGAAGAAATCCAAGCTATCAACAATCATATGAAAAAAATGCCGTAATTCACTAATAGTTAGAAAAATGTACCTTAAAGGAACATTAAGGTGGGAACAAGGAAGGAGAACACACATTTATTTAGTACCAGATGCTGTGGCCTACCCCCAAAAAAACACAATAAGAGGAAACGGGCTTATATGCACAAAAATATTTACAGCAGCTTTTTGAGGTAACCCAGAATTGGAAATTATGGTCAAAGCTAGACAAATTGTGGTACACGAATGTAATGGAATAATATTGCACCATAAGAAATCATGAAATGGATAATTTTAGAAGAAACTAGGAAGACCTTTATGAACTAATGAAAAACAAAGAAAACAATTTATACAGTAACCATTTTATAGAGAAAAACAACGTTCAAAGACTTCAGAACTCTGATTAAAGCAAAATGCAAAAGTAGGAAGATGAAACCTACCACTCACCTCCTACCAGGGAAGTGACGAACTTAAAATGCATTGGAAGGAAGTTGTACGTTTTCAAACGTAGCTACTATGAGAATTTGTTTTTCTAAACAACGCAGACATGCATGGAGGAATCCAGTTTTTTTCTTTTGCCTTTTTGTTTTTAATTTGCTAAATGAGAGGGAGAATAAAAGGAACAGTTTCATAATATAGAAATTTAGGTCTGGAAAGTCAAATAAACAAAATATGTATTAACCAGAATTTACAAAAAAGGAAACATCCCCAGACCTAACCTAAATCCCCAGAACTATCTAACCTCTAGTTGAACACCTTACCTGATGGCAAGCTCACTACCTTATAAACCAATCCTTTTCATTATGGTGAAATTCACAGAATTCACAAGGTATCAGTTTAGGAGTGAAGACTGAAAATGGAACAAATTTTCTGCCTGTGTCACCAAATCCACAACTTTGGCTATCTTCAATGGCACCGCACCTAGGCTAGGCAGCCTTCGATAATTCGCATAGTTAACTCTCCATGAGTGGCAGCCCACACTTTTCCTCTCAGAGGCTGAACCCCAACTGCAGAAAGCGATGCAGACTTGAAAGAATAAAAACGTTATAACATTTACACACCCTTGGACATCTGGCCAGGTCCAGCTCGGTATCTGAGGTCTACTCCAGAGGTTCAGATGCCCCTAAAGAACAGCCCCAAGAGCAATCAGAGAGCAGACCCTCGTCCTTCCCCAGCCTCCCCAAGGCATTTCCATGGTTCAGAAGACCCAGCTCTGGCAATGCCTACAAATTCTAGGAAGATCTCTACACTTTCCTGAGCCTCAGCTTATGACTGGGGTAATGATTTTTGCACTCCCTCCTTTATGAGGAGGCTGCCAGGTGGTCTCTCCCTCCTCCCACTACCCTGGAGCAATCTATGTCTGTCTTTCCTTTGCCCCTAGGGCACTCTAACTAAGACATAGTTACTTGATGGACATGTTTTTCTCCCTCTCCTTCTCTCTGCCCTTAACCCCTGTCACTAAGCTGTAAACTTCTTGAAGGCAGGGACCGTACAGTTTTTCACCACTGTATTCCGAACCCATGGGAAAACAGGCCCCTGCACAAATGAGGTTCTTAGCATTTCTGATGGCTGTGAAGGACAGCTCCAAAGCAGGGCTCAGCCCAGTGCCCTGCACATAGACCCAAGATCTCCACCCTCTGCTGGGCTCCCTCCTTGGTCACATCCCTTAGTGGCTTTGTGAGATCCTGGGCATGCCAACTGTTCCTCAGAAGATAGAAACAGTCATTGCTGCAGCTATGGACTTTCCAGACCTTCCAGAGGTAAGTAACACTGGGGGTCAGGCATTCCAAAGCTACCATGTGAATTTATTCATAAATTAATGAAATTTAATTCATGGATTCCATCACTCACACCAGGACTGTAATACATTGGTTGAGAGCCAATCCTCAAGCCCTCTCCTGACGTAGTGGAAAGAGCACTAGAATTCAAGTCAGAAAACCAGAATTTGAACTAGCCTAACTACCTGTGTGAGTCTAGGTAAGTCATTTCCACTCTCTGTACCTCAGTTTCCTGATCTGTAAAAGGGAAGGAGAAACAGACTGATCTCTAAGATTTATCAAGCTGTAAGGTCTTAAGTAATGTACAAACAATGTGTGTAGGGCTATCTCAGCCTCTGGAAAGAAGAGGCAGCACCTTGTACCCAAGGTAGCTCAATTATAGAGAACATCACTTGTCTGGGGAGCTAATCTATGACCATCTTGTAGAACTCTGAGAATCCAGACAGTGTCCCAGAGAAGATAGACCAAGCAGTCTCTAATCCAATTTCAAATCCTGCCAGTCAGATGAAATTCCAGCAATGCTGATAAGGTTTGAGATTCATTTGCAATGCTATTTTAATCTCCTATTGAAGCTACTTCCAGAATGTAACCCTCTCCATAACTCGCCACTGGCACAATGCCAGCCCAAGTGGGAAGGCTATATATATACCAGCATCAGGAAAATGAGCTTGGTTATGGCTGACCTCTCAAAATTGCTGAAAATCAATAGGCCTAATTTAACAGTGCACAAGAACTGTTAGAGAGGCATATGCCCACCACTTTGCAGAAGCTGTCACCTGCAGCCCAGGGTTTTACTCAGCCTGCTGGACACCAATCCCCCTGCTATTGCTGCTGCCTCCACTCCCACTACAACCCTGCCATTTGTGGCCTCTGCAAACTCCACCAAATGCTTCAATATTGTCCTCCATACTTTGCCACTGGACTGAATGACTTTCAAGTTGTTTTCCAACAAAATTCCAAAAATATAAAAAAATTTCCATGGTCTGAGCCCTAGAAAGGAGGATTTAGTTATGAAGGTTCCTGATTAAACAAAATCATTCCAGGGTTCATGTGCCAGAGTTGGTGATGCCACATGTCATGAAGACACTGGTGGCAATAGTAACTTTGGAAGAGAAATTTGTTGATGAAAAGAAATTCATTCTGAAGTCCAGTAGTTCTGGCATCCTGTCCTTGGTGGATGCTCTAACCAACACAAATAACTCCCAGGCTTTCACGCATCTTCCTGCAATTGATTGGATGGCGGGCATGTTGTCTTGAATCAGGTCAAGGCAGGGCTAAATGCTGGATACCAGAGAATATTTTGGATGCTAGGATTGGAAAACCAGCAAGCATATGGACCATCACTGCTGACTGTGGAACCCCTTTCATGAGTCCTGTTTTGTTTGGTCTTAAGAACCAAAGCATTCCATTGGGAGTGGAGGAAAGCACTCTAAAGATAACAATGTGCCTCCAAGGGCTGAGAACACAGGAGACACTGAAGGGCCAAATTACTTATCCTTCCCTAACGCTCACTGGAAAGGGCTAGCCACCTCAGAAGTAACAAAAAAGACACCTATTCATCCTCCTACTCTGACATTCTTCCTTGACCTAGGAGAGGCATGGGGAGCCCCAGTGTTAGGGCAAGGTAAAGACGAATTTATACTAGGTAAATTAAATTGTAGGACTTTAGACCTGGGAAGAAATTTAAAGACCATCTAGTCAAGAAGTATCAAAACAAGCCTTTCAAGGCTGCCCAACCAAATTAAAATGTAATTGGGAATATTTAACAAAATAAATAAAATTATAAAAGGAAAAAAATAAAGTGGAGGAGAAAACCCTTCACCATCCTTCTGTATACTCTCATCCTGTAAAAATCTATGTACTCTCACTTGCTGGAATTCTCTTTGGATTTAATTTCACAGGTATGGCTAGACAGAAGAATTAAATTAATGCTTATGAAATAAAAACTTGTCTAGCTATACCAGATCTCAAACTATATTATGAAGAGAGATTCATTAAAACAATCTGATACTGGCTAAGAAAGAGTAGAGGAGCAGTAGAATAGGTTAGGTACACAGTACACAATGTACAATAGTAAATGGCCAAAGTAATCTACAGTTTGATGAACTCAAAGATCCACACTTTTGGAATAAGAATTCACTATGTGACAAAAACTGATGGGAAAACTGGAAAAGAAGTTTGGCACAAATTAGGTATAGACCAACATCTCATACTATATACCAAGATAAGGTCAAAATGGGTACATGATTTAGACATAAAGGATGCTAGCATAAGCAAATTAGGGGAGCATGTTTTATCTTACCTGTCAGATCTATGGATAAAGGAAGAAGTTATAACCACACAAGAGATAGAAAGCACTACAGGATGAAAAATGAATAATTTTGATTATATTAAATTAAAAAGTCTTTGCACAAATAAAATCTAGCCAAGATTAGAAAGAAAGGAATAAATTGGAGGGGAGACATTTTATAGCAAGTTTCTCTGATAAAAGCCTCATTTTTTAAATATATACAGAACTGAGTCAAATCTGTAAGAATAAGAGTCACTATCCAATTGATACATGATCAAAGGACACGAAAAGACAGTTTTCAGAAGAAATCAAAACTGTCTATAGTCATGTGAAAATGCTCTAAATTACCATAGATTAGGGAAATGCAAATTAAAAAACTCTGAGGTACTACCTCACACCTCTCAGACTGCCTAATATTATAGAAAAAGAAAATAATAAATGCAAAGGGGGAATGTGAAAAAATTGGGATATTAATACACAGTTGGTGGAGTGTTGAATTGATCCAATCATTCCAGATAGTAATATGGAACTGTGCATACCCTTTAACCCAGCAATACCACTGCTAGGTCTACATCCCAAAGAGATAAAAGGAAAAGAAAAAGGACCTAGTTGTACAAAAATATTTATAGCAGCTGTTTTTGTAGTGGCAAAGAATTGTAAATTGAGGGAATTCCCATCAATTGGGGAATGGGTTGAACAAATTGGTATATGATTGCGAAAGAATACTACTATGCTACAAGGAATGATGATAAGGATGCTTTGAGAAAAAAATGTGGGTCACTATGGCAGAGCAGAAGGACAATCTGTAGGAGTTCTCCTCCCACAGCCCATGAAATACCTGTAAAAACAGCTCTAAACAAATTCTAGAGCAGCAGCAGCCACAAAACAAAAGAGCAA
Organism: Potorous gilbertii; assembly: GCA_028658325.1. Lineage (NCBI taxonomy): Eukaryota > Metazoa > Chordata > Mammalia > Diprotodontia > Potoroidae > Potorous > Potorous gilbertii. Next base: position 670,379,756 of record CM053770.1, read on the forward strand.
AAGAGATTTCCAGACCAAGGCAGCCTGGAAGGTCAACATAAAAAGGTCTACTGCCCTGGGATCAGAGTGGAGCACAGCCCAGCCTTGACTGTGCAGTGTGGCAGGGACAGGACTGGAGCAGGCTTCAGGGCACCACTGGCAGCAGCTGCTGTTCCTAGATTCCTCAATTCAAAATTGCCAAAGACAGCTTCAAAGTGAGAAAACTCTTTCACGTAGGTGAGAAGGGAGCAGAGTCCTCACCTAGCCCTGGCCCCAGGCAGCATCAGTAGTAGTATCCATTTTTGAAGCCCTTTGCCTAACGACCCTGGAGGAATAGAGTTATTGATCTGGGGCTCAGCCCTGAGTGGCTGCCCAGGGGTGAGGAGGAGCATTGGCTGGTGGAGAATATGGAGAGGGAATTTTACTCACAGATCCTGGGCTGAAAAGCTTGCAGTAGCTCCCAGACAAGAGCACAGGCCAGGAGAAGAGTAAACTCCTCTCCCTTGATTGTGCCACCTTGGAGGAATTGAGAAGTTACAGGTCCCCAGAGAATACCTCCTCTTGACAAAGGCCTCAAAAGTCAAGTAGCTGGCTGGGAAAATGCCCAAAAGAGGAAAAAAATAGGACTATATAAGGTTACTTTCTTGGTGAACAGGTATTTTCTTCCATCCTTTAAGATGAGGAAGAAAAATGCATACCATCAGAAGAAGACATCAAAGTCAAAGTTTCTACATCCAAAACCTCCAAAAAAATATGCAGTGGTCTCAGGCTATGGAGGAGCTCAAAAAGGATTTTAAAAATCAAGTAAGAGAGGTGGAGGAAAAACTGAGAAGAGAAAATGAGAGCAACGCAAGAAAATCATGAAAAAAAGTCAATAGCTTGCTATATTAAAGGATGGCCAAAAAAAATGCTGAAGAAAATAACACCTTTAAAAATAGACTAACTCAAATGGCAAAAGACATCCAAAAAAGCCAATGAGGAGAAGAATGCTTTAAAAAGCAGAATTAGCCAAATGGAGAAGGTTCAAAAGCTCACTGAAGAAAACAGTTCTTTAAAAATTAGAATGGAGCAGATGGAAGCTAATGACTTTATGAGAAACCAAGAAATTACAAAACAAAACCAAAAGAATGAAAAAATTGAAGACAATGTGAAATATCCCATTGGAAAAACAATTGACCTGGAAAACAGATACAGGAGAGACAATTAAAAAATTATGGGACTACCTGAAAGCCATGATAAAAAAAGAGCCTAGACATCATCTTACAAGAAATTATCAAGGAAAACTGCCCTGATATTCTAGAACCAGAGGGTAAAATAAGCATTGAAAGATCACTGATCACCTCCTGAAAGAGATCCAAAGAGGAAAACTTCTAGGAATATTGTAGCCAAATTCCAACATTTTCAGCTCAAGGAGAAAATATTGCAAGCAGCCAGAAACAAACACTTCTAGTATTGCAGAAATATAATCAGGATAACACAAGATCTAGAAGCTTCTACATTAAGGGACTGAAGGGCTTAGAATATGATATTCTAGAAGTCAAAGGAATTAGAATTAAAGCCAAGAATCACCTACCCAGCAAAACTGAGTATAATACTTCAGGGGAAAAAATGGTCATTCAATGAAATAGAGGAATTTCAAGCATTCTTGATGAAAAGACCAGCACTGAATAGAAAATCTGACTTTCAAACATAAGAATCAAGAGAAGCATGAAAAGATAATCAAGAAAGAGAAATCATAAGGGACTTACTAAACTTGAACTGTTTACATTCCTACATAAGAAGATAATATTTGTAACTCTTAAAACTTTTCTCAGTATTTGGGTAGTTGGAGGGATTACAAACACACACACGCACACACATGCACACACACAGAGATATATATATATATAGACAAAGGGCACAGGGTGAGTTGAATAGGAAGGGATTATACCTAAAAAAATAAAATTAAGGGGTGAGAGAGGAATATATTGGGAGAAGAAAGAGAGAAATGGAATGGGGCAAATTATCTCTCCTAAAAGAGGCAAGAAAAAGTATTTTCAATGGAGGGAAAAGGGGGGATTTGAAAGGGAAAATGTGAACCTTACTCTCATTACATTTGGCTTAAGGAGAGAATAACATGCACACTCAATTTGGTATGAAAATCTATCTTACACTACAGGAAAGTTGAGGAAAAGGGGATAAGTGGGATGTGGGGGGATAAAAGAAGGGAGAGCAAATGGGAAGAGGGGGTAATTAGAAATAAACATTTTTGAGGAGGGACATGATCAAAAGAGAGAATAGAATGGGGGACAGGATAGGATGGAGGGAAATACAGGTAGTCTTTCACAACATGACTATTATGGAAGTCTTTTGCATAACTACACATGTATAGCCTGTATTGAATTGCTTGCCTTCTCTGTGGGGATGGATGTGGAGGGAGGAAGGGAGAGCAGCAGGAACTCAAAGTTTAAGGAATGAATGTTGAGAATTGTTTTTGCATGCAACTGGGAAATAAGAAATACAGGTAATGGGGTATATAACTCTATCTTGCCCTACAAGAAATAGAGAAGATGGGGATAAGGGAAGGGAGGGGTGTGATAGAAGGGAAGGCAAATTAGGGAAAGGAGTAATCAGAAGAATGGTGTTTTTGGGTGGGGGAGGGGAGAGATAGGGAGAAATTTTGGAACTCAAAATCTTGTGGAAATGAATGTTAAAAACTAAAAATAAAAATATTTTTAAAAATTTGGAAAGACTAACATGAACTGATGTAAAGCGAAGTGAGCAGAATCAGGAGAACACTGTACCCAATAATAGCAATACTGTAAAATGATCAACTCTGAACGACTTAGCTATTATCATACAATGATCCAAAACAATTTTGAAGGACTTAGGAAAAAAAGTGCTATCCACTTGCAGGAAAAGAACTGACAGAGTCTTAATGCAGATCGAAACATACTTTAAAATTTTTCTTTATTTTTCTTCAACTTTGTTTTTTTTCGTCTGTGTATTCTTTTGCACCATGGCAAACACAGAAATATGTTTTGCATAACTGTACATGTATAGTCTATATCAAATTGTTTGCCTTCTCAAGTAGGACAAAGGGAAGAGAGGGAGATAGACAAGTTAGAACTCAAAACTTTTAGAAATGAATGATAAAAATTGTTTTTATTTGTAATTGGAAAAACATTTTAAAATAATTTCTAAAATGAAATAAAAACTAAACCACATGAAAAAGAAAACCACAAGTCTTGAGGCAAGATCTCCACATCAAGTGAAGAATCATCAGGAGGTACCCTAATGTGCCAATAGTCAATTATCATCCTGAAGGATACTGTCCATCCTTCCAAGGATAAATCATTTTGCTTCCTGCCTCCCATTTCAGTAAACAGACAAACACTGGGGAGAAATGAAACATAAAGTTCTTGTACAAAGTACCTTTGGCAAGTGAGTCACCTGAGTTTCAGACAGAGAAGGTTTGGGGCTGGCATTCATCTCCAAAGGCTGGTCCTAGAACAACTTGGACTCCAATCCTATCCTAGAGTGGGAAAGAACTCTAGAGCTGTCTAGGAAGCCTCCCCAGACCTCATGGTTCAGGTGTCTTGGGCTGAGGGGATATCTCCCTCCTCTAACTCCCGCTCTCTTAATTCCAGTCTTGCCCTCTAGGTGAATGCAAAAAAATCTTACTACTTTTCCATATGATCCATCATCCTCCTTCTCTTCCCTTTTATCTTGGACACCTCACTCCCAACACTTGTTTTACAGGTGCACAGTGGCTCTCATAGGTTATCTCTGAAGAAGGAAGCCTCTGAGCACCATCCTTCATCAAGACCTATTCCAGAGCTTCTCTTTCCTCTCTTCCCTGCTCCCCTTGTCCTTCCATTCATCTCCTGGCTTCATGGCCCCTGTCTACAATCAGGTCTACACATCTTGAAAACCTGCCACCCTCCTCAAATTCTTGTCCCACATCCCTCCTCCCTCATGCTGCTAAATTCCCAGCAAAACTGTTGGAGCTTCTAGCCTCCCTATCTCACCTCCCGCTTTTTTTCTTTCAAAATTATTTATTTTAAAAATTATATTGTTTTATCATATACTTGACAAATAACTAATAAACATGAACGTTTTCTTACACAAAGAAAAAGAAAATTGCATACAAGTCCTTCCCCCTCCAGTAGTGACAATTTTCCTCTTTTGTCATCTCTGTCAATTGACCAATGAGATAGAATCACAGAGTTGTTTGAGTTTAAAATTATTTAATTATTTTTTGATTTGGAACATTTTTATATGGTTATTAATAAGTTTTGAGAACTGTATATTTGTATCCTGTGACCATTTATCTTTTAGGGATCCACAGAATTTTAAGTGTGACTTCATTCAATATTGAATCTAGTCCATATGTCTGATTTCCCTTTAAAATTACATAGAAACATTTACTCTTTCTAGTCTTTACCATGGCAAATAGGAAACAATTCTCATCTTGAAAGATCTGAACTACCTGGTCAGATCTCAGATCTTCATGAGTACTGTATCCAGATCTGATTCCACACTTTAAATAAATGATAGATTGGGGAGACAGACAGACAGACAAACAGAGAGAGAGAGAGAGAGAGAGAGAGAGAGAGAGAGAGAGAGAGAGAAAGAGAGAGAGAAACAGAAACAGACAGACAGAGACAAAAAGAGAGAAGGAGGGAGGGAGAAAGAGAAAGGAAGAGAAAGAGGAAGGGAAAGGGAGGAGAGAGGGAGAATACTTATTAGGTGTTTACTATGTCGCAGAAACTGTGGTAAGCACTGAGAATATAAATAGAAGCAAGTAAAATGATTCCTGCCTTCAAAGAGCTTACACTATCATAGGAGAAAATACAGGAAAAGGAATTGGAAGCTGGGTAAGAAAAGAGAGGCGAGGAGGAAGTTTAGATATCTTTTAATATTTTTCCAGTTATATGTACAATTTTTAACATTCATTTTTTAAAATTTTGAGTTTCATACTCTCTTCCTCCCTCCTTTACCTTCCTTCTTCCCTGAGAAGCAAACAACTGTATATAGGCATACATGTGCACTCATGCAAATCATATTTCCATTTTAGACATGTTGCAAAAGAAAAAACAGACCAAAAACCCTAAGAAAAATAATGAAAAATTTTAAAAAGAAGGCAAAAAACCTGCTCCATAAGTTCTTTCTCTGAAGTGGATAGCATTTTTCATCATGAGTCCTTTTGAATTGTCTTGGATCACTGTATTGCAGAGACTAGCTAAGTTATTCAGAGCTGATCATTGTACAATATTACTGGGTACAATATTCTTCTTGCTCATTTCACTTTGCATCAGTTCATGCAGATTTTTCTGAAATCATACTGTTCATCATTTCTCATAGCACAATAATATTCTATCACAATTGTATACCACAACTTATTCAACCATTCCCCAATGGGGATGAGCATCCCCTTGATTACCAATTTTTACCATCACAAAAAGAGCTGCTATAAATACGTTGTACAAATAGGTCTTTTTCCCTTTTCTTTGATATCTTTATAATACAGAACTAGTAGTGGTACTGCTGGGTCAAAGGATATAATTTGATTGCCCTTTGGGAATAATTCCAAATTCCTCTCCAGAATGGTTGGTTCATTTCACAATTCCATCAACAGTACATTAGTGTCCCAATTTTTCCACATCCCCTCCAATATTTGTAATTTTTCTATTCTGTAATATTAGTCAATCTGATAAATGTGAGGTGGTACCTCAGAGTTCTTTTAATTTGCATTTGTCTCATCAACAGTAATTTAGAGCATTTTTATATGACTATAGGTAGTTTCGATTTCTTCTTCTGAAAATTGCCTGTTCATATCCTTTAACCATTTATCAACTGGAAAATGACTTGTATTCTTATAAATTTAATTCAGTTTTCTACATATCTGAGAAATGAGACCATTACCACAGAAACTTACTTTGAAAATATTTCCCCCAGTTTTCTGTTTTCTTTCTAATCTTGGCTGCATTACATTGTGAGATTCTGGTTTTTAATCCATTGTGCTATCTACTTCCATTTTATAGCTGAGTTCTTCTCATTCACATTCACAGTTATGATTATTGTATATCCTCCATTTTATTTTCTCCCCTGTTTACCCTTCTCTCTCTCTTTTCACTCTATCCCTCCTGGGATGGAGGGGGACACCATCCCAACCTTCAGGTTTGTTCTGCTGCTGTTTTCAGAGTTAGTTCTGGGAGCCTGTAAGCTTTCAGTTCTTCCAAGGCTGTATGATCTAAAGAGAGGTGTGGTCACTGATCTCCTGGCCTGTGCTCTTATCTCTGAGCAACCAAAAGCACTCTTTCCTGCTCTAGAATTGTGATCAGGATCCCTGCTGCTGTTATTGCTCCTCCTTGCCCTGGGACTGTGACCTGGAACATCATATGGACAATGCAATAAACTACTGCATCCAGCCAGTCTCCTGTAAACATCTGACAAATTGTCTGAACCCTTTACTATCTGTAGACCAAAAGTTCCAGAAGCTGCTGCCAATTCCGTCATCCCATAACTTGTCACTGACTTGGCAGGGCCTGTGCTGTACTGTGCTCTACTTTCATCCCAGTGAGACACACCTTTCTTGCTGACCTAAATTGCCTACAGTTGGAAAATTGCTTCATCCTTGGTTGGTTCTGCCACTCCACAATTCATTTTAAGGAGTCATTTTAACATTTAGAGGGAAATCTAGGTAAGCTTAAGCAAATCCTTGCCTTTACTTCACCATCTTGACTAGAGTCCTTTTAAGGAGGATATTGATGATCTACAGCACATCAAAAGTAGGGTGACTGAGAGGAAAAGAAACTTAATACTACATCAAAGTGTGATCAATTGAAGGAAACAGAGATATTTAGTATTTCCTCCTGGTTTCTGTTAATCCCATTTGGAAATGCTGTTTTCAAGAGGTCAGCCTCAGCTCCATGCTTCACTCCAACCATCTTACCATCTGACCTGTTGGTACTGCACCCTCCAAACCCAGACCACCAGAGGTTATGTCCTTGAGAAACTAAGTCTCAAATCTTTGGAATTCCTTCCCTCAGCTGACACTATCCCTGCTAGATACAGCCCACAGTATCTAGCAGAATCTAAACCCTAGACAACAAGTTTGTAATTTTCCTGCCATTCACCCTGCTGCATCTTGTATATATCCAACCAACAGAAAAAAACCACCTCTAACTCTGGCTTAGGATCATTAACCACTGTTTCTGGAAAGGTCATGTCAGTCAATTACCTTATGTTCCTACTCAAAATCTCTGTTACATTCTAGAACCAAATCACTTTTACCTAGCCCCTGCTACTCTATGTAAATTGACCCTCACTATTAGAATGAAAGCTCTGTTGAGGGTAGCAATTATCTCCCTATTGTATCAGTATCCCCAGTACATGTACAATGTCTAAAAATTAGTAAATATTTTCACTCAAATATCTGAAGAGCTATAGAGAATATTTTGAAATTGCACTTATATGTTTGGTGTAGGATAAAAAATTACAGGCTTTGGAGTCAAAGGATATTGATTTGAATCCTCACTCTGCCACCTATTTACTAGCTGCGTGACTTGGGTATACTGTTTGACCTCTGACTCTCAGTTTCCTTAATGTAAAATAAGGTGATTGGAATAGATGAACTCTAAGGTCCCTTTCAACTATAAATTCATATTTCTATAAACTTTAGTTCCAATCCTGTCTTGAAGGTTAACTACCAGCCAAATATTTTGTATTTTTACATAACATAGTTATTTTTTTAAATTTACTTATTTTTTAATTTACTTCTTTATTTTTAGTTTTCAACATTCATTTCCACAAGATTTTGAGTTCCAAATTTTCTCCCCATCTCTCTCCTCCCCCATCCCAAGACACCATGAATTCTAATTACCCCTTCCCTCACCTTGCCCTCCTTTCTGTCACATCCCTCCCTTTCCTTATTCCCATCTTCTCTATTTTCTTGTAGGGCAAGATAGAGTTTTATACCCCATTACCTGTATTTCTTATTTCCCAGTTGCATGTGAAAACAACTCTCAACATTCATTCCTTAAACTTTGAGTTCCAACTTCTCTCCCTTCCTCCCACCCCACCCATACCCACTGAGAAGGCAAGCAATTCAATACAGGCTATACATGTGGAGTTGTGCAAAAGACTTCCATAATAATCATGTTGTAAAAAACTACCTATATTTCCCTCCATCCTATCCTGTCCCCCATTAATTCTATTCTCTCTTTTGACTTTATCCCTCCCCAAAAGTATTTAACTTTAATTATTCCCCCCTCCCATTTGCCCTCCCTTCTATTCCCCCCCCCACATTCCACTTATCCCCCTTTCCCCTACTCTCCTGTAGTGTAAGATACATTTTCATACCAAATTGAGTGTGTATGTTATTCCCTCCTTAAGCCAAATGTAGTGAGAGTAAGGTTCACATTTTCCCTCTCAACTTCCCCCTTTTCCCTCCATTGAAAAGCTTTTTCTTACCTCTTTTATGAGAGATAATTTGCCCATCCCATTTCTCTCTTTCTCCTCCCAATATATTCCTCTCTCACCTTGTAATTTTATTTTTTTAGATATCATCCCTTCCTATTCAATTTACCCTGTGCCCTCTGTCTATATGAATATAATCCCTCCAACTACCCAAATACTGAGAAAAGTTTTAAGAGTTACAAATATTATCTTCACATGTAAGAATGTAAACAGTTCAACTTTAGTAAGTCCCTTATGATTTCTCTTTCTTGATTATCTTTTCATGCTTCTCTTGATTCTTGTGTTTGAAAGTCAGATTGATTTTCTATTCAGCTCTGGTCTTTTCATCAAGAATGCTTGAAAGTCCTCTATTTCATTGAATGACCATTTTTTCCCCTGAAGTATTATACTCAGTTTTGCTGGGTAGGTGATTCTTGGCTTTAATTCTAGTTCCTTTGACTTCTGGAATATAATATTCCAAGTCCTTCGATCTCTTAATGTAGAAGCTTCTAGATCTTGTGTTATCCTGATTATATTTCTGCAATACTAGAAGTGTTTGTTTCTGGCTGCTTGCAATATTTTCTCCTTGAGCTGAAAATGTTGGAATTTGGCTACAATATTCCTAGTTTTTCTTTTTGGATCTCTTGCAGGAGGTGATCATTTCTTTCAATATTTATTTTACCCTCTGGTTCTAGAATATCAGGGCAGTTATAATTTCATGCAAGATGATATCTGGGCTCTTTTTTTCATCATGGCTTTCAGGTACTCCCATATTTTTAAATTGTCTCTCTTGTATCTATCTTCCAGGTCAGTTGTTTTTTCCAATGAGATATTTCACATTGTCTTTTATTTTTTCATTCTTTTGTTTTTGTTCTGTAATATTTTGATTTCTCATAAAGTCATTAGCTTCCATCTGCTCCATTCTAACTTTTAAAGAACTATTTTCTTCGGGGAACTTTTGAGCCTCTTTTTTCATTTGGCTAATTCTGCTTTTTAAAGCATTCTTCCCCTCCTTGGTTTTTTGGACCTCTTTTGACATTTAAGTTGGTCTATTTTTAAAAAGTGTTATTTTCTCCAACATTTTGGGAGTCTCTTTTAGCAAGCTATTGACTTGCTTTTCATGATTTTCTTGCATTGCTCTCGTTTTTCTTCTCTTTTTCTTCCACCTCTCTTACTTGATTTTTAAATTTTTTTCTGAACTCTTCCATGGCCTGAGACCATTGCATATTTTCTGGAGATTTTCAATGCAGAAGCCTTGAATTTTATGTCTTCTTCTAATAGTATGCTTTGTTCTTCCTCGTCTGAAAGGATGGAAGAAAATATCTGTTCACTGAGAAAGTAACCTTCTATAGTCTTATTTTTTCCCTTTTTTTGGGCCTTTTCCAAGTAAGTTACTTGACTCTTGAGTCCTTTGTCAAATGGAGGATATACTCTAGAGACCTGTAAGTTCTCAATTCCTTCAAGGTGGCACAATCAAGGGAGAGGAGTTTCTTCCTCTCCTGGCCTGTTCTCTGGTCTATGAGCAACCACAAGTATTTTTTTCTGCCCAAGATCTGTGAGTAGGATTCTCTTTCCAGAGCCTCCATCAGCTCCACCATACCAGTGCTCCTCCTCACTCCAGGACTGTACTGAGACCCTGATCAGCTGCTTGATTCTCCCAGGGTCTTTAGGCTGAGGGCTTCAAAAGTGGACACTGCTGCCACAGTGGCTGCTGCCACCTGGGGCCTTGACTGAAGCCAGAAGTTACTTCCATTTCAACCCCAAACCCCTCAGTAGTAGTCCTAGAACACTGAGGAGAGATATATCTCTGGGGACCCAGCCTGGCAGTGTAAGTAAAGGTTGGGACAGTAACTTTTGAGTATATTTCACATACTGATCATATTAAACAAGGATGCTCCCATATTTATGCTTTTTTTTGGAGTTTTTAACATAAATGAGGGCTATATTTTGACAGTGGCTTTTTGTGCATTGTGCATGGCTAGTTTTCTAGTTTTGTTCAAATTTTATGTTATTTACTGGAGTGTTTTTCTTCTGTTACATCATTTTTGCATTCATGGAGAAATCCAATTTTGTGACAATGAATAATATTTGGATATGTCCTTAGAGAATTTGGTAAAATTGTATTTATAATATTTACATCAATATTCATTAGTGAAATTTTTTATAATTCTTATTTTTTACTTTATCCCTACCTAATTTGGGCATCAGAGCACATAAAAGGAGTTTGGTAGAGTGTGTTCTTTTTTCTCAGTTACTGAGAATAAATGTTTACAATGTAAATATTACCTATTCTCTAAATATTGAATAGAATTTACTTATAAAAAAATCTTCCTGAATCAGGGATTTTCTTCCCCCTTGGTAATTTATTTATGGCTTATTTAATTTCTTCCACAGAAATTGACTCTGAATGTGTTAGTTGTTCGTTTTTTTATATCTAGGGTCAGATACAGTGCCTAGCACACAGCAAGTACTTAATAAATGTTTTCTCATTCATTCATTAATTCTATTTGTGGTTTTGTGACTTGGGATATTTATCATTTTATACATAATGATACATTTCCACTAACATCACAGTCTTGTCAGCAAATAATTGTGACATTAGTTTCTGATATTTCATTTCTTCTTTGTTAAGTGTGAATTAAATCTGATTCTTTTTTTTAATAATTTGTTTTTCTTGATAATAGTTTTATTGATTCCATTAGTCCTCTTTAAAAAAAATCTCTGAGGTCTGTACATGATTTTTCTACTTTTATTTTAAATTCCATCTATTTTTACTCCTACCTTAGATGATTACCTGTGTGAATTTGGCACTTAATTTCTTTATTTGCAAAATGAGAACTAGGAGACTAGATTACCTCTAAAGTCACTTGCAGATCTATATCTATCATCCTATATTTTATTTCCCATATCCCTTTCAAGATAACTTTTTCTTGTGCTTATTTTGAGTTTGTTCATTAATTTTTTCTAGGTTTTTCAAATTGTATACTCAATTCATTAATCTACTCTTTTTGTATTTTGTTAACATGTATTTTTAGAAATATGTTTTTCTCCTGAGGATTGCTTTAATTGCATATCACTTTTTAAGTATATTGTCTCTTGCTATCATTCTTTTTAACATATTTATTGTTTCTGTGAATTGTTCTTTAACCCATTTATTTTTCAGGTTGTCAGTTACGTCAGGATCCATTTAAGATGGATCTATTGCTTTATTTTCCTTACATTAATTACTTGCAGTAAGGTGGAAAGTACACTGACTTTAGAATGAAGGGATTTGGGTTTAAATCCATCCTTTTCCACTGACTATCTTTGTGACTTTAGGCTTCAGATTCTCTGGGTTTCAGTTTCCTCAGCTGGAAAATGCAGAAGTTGAACTAGATGATTCTGAAGGCTCATTGTATATTTAGACTCTTTCTTGTGCTATTCTCAATAAAGCACATTACTTTTGCCTTTTTGCATTTATAATTTTTGCTTTAGCAAAGATCAAACTTACTGTCAGGTGAGGCTAACAATATGTATATTCTTTAATATTATCATTGAGAAGATGCCATAAGTCTTTCAAACTTCTATTTCTAAGTCTGTTTAGCTCTTTTCTTTCTTTTTTTATCTTTCAGTTATATTTATCCACTTTGGAAAAGTAACGTTAAATTTCCTATAATTATTTTTGTTATATTCTCAATTTGGATCACTGGAGTTCCCATGCTGATGCTCAACTCGAGGGGTTAGAGCCTCCCTGGATCTTTGAGGTTCAGCATTCTGGATCTTCAGGGCCTTCTGTGGCATCTAAGGACAGAATACTAAGACTCTAGGTCCCGAGTACCGGAGCTGTCGCTTTCATTCCAAGGCCTGTCACACTATAATTATCACTGCCACTGTCCCGGCTTCCAAGGTCCCCACACTGGAGATTTGACCAAAGGAGGGTTTTCTGATGTCTCTAGGATTTTCTATCAGAGATGGAAAAGAGCACACCTCACTCTTGATGGCTCCAGACAACAGTCCATCTGGTTATGTGTCTGCATGGTCTCTCTCTACAGTCACTGGGAGGTTGCTGACTACTGTGCTTTTGCTGGTGCTGGGTTTACTGCAGGTCTTTTCTGTCACTGATGAGCTTCTGGCTGATTTTCTGCGCCGTCTGAGACAGAAGTCACTGTAATTTCTCTTTAGATTGTTTGATCATTACTCAACATGATACATATTATAGTTGGTTTGTTTGCTTGTTTCTGGAATTGGTGTTTGGAAGTCGGATGTCTGCCTCTGTCCAGGAAGCCACTTCAGCCATAAGTCATTCTTAACCCCTCTAACCCGGCTTGTAATTCCAGTTACTGGACTTGCTTCCCCTTTCAACAATGTTTCCTGTCTCTGACTCTTCCAGCTGCCTCGCTTCTATTTTGGTTTCTTGATCACTGTCCATTTTTATAATATTCCTGACCACTCACCATCACTTTAATCCCTAATTCCCAAAACATAGGGCCTAATATTTAGAACTAGATTTGATCTGGAAGAGTACCTAGGGAGAACAGAAAGGGGGATGACTAGAGAGAAGCAGTATAGCACAGATTCCATGACAAGTATCTCAACAAAGTTTTCAGATACGCACAAGAAGCATGGAAAAATAAGAATCTAAGGAGAAATCACCATGAGTTAAAGCACAAGATCATACATTTGAACCATAGGCAAGTGATCAGGGCAAGAACTGTAGGACAAGGATGGATCAGAATTGCAGAGCCAGACCCTGAGGGCAGAACAGTGTTATTGCTCTGACACTAGAGAGATGTGATCTTGGACTCACTCACTCCCTGGCTACAGAGGCCATAGTTCTGTAATTCTTAACCCAGAGAGGGAACAGAAACATCAGACATATATCCCCTGAATGCAGGCTCACCATTGTGTCACTCTGACCCTGGAGAGGAAATCTCAGAGCAGACCCAGGAAGAATAGAAGGGTCTCAGCACTGCCACTCTGACTCCAGTAGCAGTAGACTATGCAAATCCACAATAGTAGTTCAAAGTATACAAAATCTGGTTACTTCAAAGTCCCAATCAGAGAAGGGAGGCTGAAAGAATGGGTAAACAAAAAAAGACAAAGAGTTATTGAGGTGCTAGGGATGCCCAAAATAAAAACCCAGAAAAGAAGATTAAGTCCAAAACATATCGAGACAAAGCCTCAAAGAAAAACAAAGCTTGGGCAAGATTAATTAGAATTCTTAGGTGAAATTAAGCAGCAGTTTAAAAATAGATTTATATAAATGAAATGAGAGTGCTAGAGGAAAGAAGTAGAAAAGAAATGATAATTATAGAAGACAGACTTGGAAAGAGATTTAAAGCTTAACAACATAGGTAATCTTATCTTAGTAACTGGCTCCCTGAGAATTAGAACAGATCAACAAAATTTAATGATTCCACAACAAAACCAGAAATATTAAAACAACTCAAAAGAAACAGTATAAAAATAAAAGTAAATGTAAGGTATCTCATGTCAAACACAAGTTAGATGAATAACAGCCTAAGGAATGATAATTTGAGAATATTTGGTCTACCTGAAAGACCTGACTGAGAGAAGGAACCTAGATATAAAATTTCAAGATATCATGAAAAAGAAATGGCCATATTAGAACAAGATGGTAAAGTGAAAATAAAAAGGATTCACCTCCTGAAAGAAACCTCAGAATGAAAACTCCTAAGAATGCCATGGTCAAAATTCAGAGCTTCTATGTCAAAGAAAAGTAGAGGAACAGCCAGGAAAAAAAAAGAGATGATGTAACAAGGAACCACAGCTAAGATCACACAAGATTTCACAGCTATTTCTATAAAAGAGTCCAGAACATAGAAACAATATTCCAAAATTCAAACAATATATGCCAAAAACCAAGAATAACTTAACCATCAGAAATAAGAATAATCCTACAAGGGAAAAATAAAAGCCCTTCAGTGAAACAATTTCCAAGCACTTCTAATGAAAAGAGAATCTTTGAAATATAAAGATGGGAATTAAGAGAAACACAGAAAGTAAATACAAGTGAGTAATCAGAAGAACTACTTTCATTCTGGAGAGTAGAGGGGAGGATATAATACAAAAGTACCTTCAAAATCCTAATGTCATGAGTTCCTCCCATAAGACTCTCCCTCTCCTGGTTCTGGCATTCTTCCGACTGTCTCCATTCCTGGAATTCTCTCCTTCCTTATCTCTGTTCTTGGGTTTCCCCAGTTTCCTTTAAGTTCCAGGTAAAACTGCATGTTCTACAGGGAGCCTTTCTGATCCCTAGTGCTAGCAGGGCCTTCCCTCTGTTGATTATTTCCAACTTACCCTATATATAGTCTGTACACACTTATGTTGTATCCCTCATTAGATAGTAAGCTCTTTGAGATCAGGAATTATCCTTTGCCTTTCTTTGCATCCCAAGTACTTAGTTGAGTGCCTATCACACAGGAGGGCCTGAAAAAAATGTTGACTGATGGTCTGACTAATCAGGTGTCACATAGGAAGTCAAATAGAGATTATCTATTATAAAAGTCCTTGGACTTTTTGGTCTCAAGATACCTTTATACTCTTAAAATTTGTGGATGACCCCACCTCCCAAGAACTTTTGTTTATGTAGGTCATATCTATCAATATCTACCATATTTGGAAATTATAACATCTTATATGAAAATTGTTTTGGACTTGTGGACCTCCTGAAAGGGTCACCAAGGAAAACCATGGATGTACTCTAATCTCCTCTTCTGACAGATGAGAAAACTGAGACCTAGAGAGGTTAGGTGACCTACTTGAGGTAACATAGCCAGTAAGTACCAGGTCAAGATTCAGACCCAAGTCTTCTAACTGCCAAGTCAGTGTCCTTTCCACTGGGCCACACTGCTATATATCATGGCTGTTCCAGTCAACACTCTTGCTCAATTTGCAGTCTTAGCTGGGGTGGGTCATGGCAAATTTACAAGTTCAAATATGGGAGGAGTTCAAACATGTCATGCTGACATGAAGTTGTAAAAAAACATAATCATGGAAATGTTCAGTTCTTTTAAATATAGTTTTCAGCCCTCCAGATGCCTTCTGCTTAAGGCTGCTAAATATTAGGCCTCTACATCTGGCTAGGCTGGGCCTGAGACCACAGATACAGAGTCCCTCACCAGGCCTTTCCTATAAGACTGACTTGTTTAGGAAGACTTGACTTTAGCCGTAGTGTCATTTGAAACAACAGGAACTAGTCCCAAAGCACTGAGGGGACATCAGTGAGACATTTGTCACTGATGGAGTTTTATATTCTAAGGTTGCAAATTTCCCTTTAATGCTGAAAGATACATTTTCATTTTGATTATCTTACTGTCTGTCAGATTGCTGAAGAATGAAAACTGTATTCTGGTACTTCCTCCAGGTACATGTTTGTCTTTGTCCCATTAACTGACAGAGCTCACGGTTTGGGCCTCTTTGTTTAAGCTTTATGGCACTCAGACTGATAATTCAATATTGACATTTTCAATGTTATCAAATGGCTTTTTTAAAAATTACAATTACAACATTTTATTTAAGAGTCTGGGTCTTCAATGTTTATTTCATTTCACCCAATCAGAAAGTATTTTCCCTTGTATTGCAAAGATTTCCAGCCTTTTGTAAATTAAATATTAATCTTCCTCAGTAAATGTCAAGGGATATTTAAATGTTCAGTGGCAGATAAATGATAATTCATATTAATCTTCAAAATTCATGGCTGTTATTTATTTTTCTATGATATTTAAGAAAAAGCTATGAATGTCAAAACAATTCAGCAAACAGAGAATTTACTGTTCTACCATCCACTAATATGACCTGAGGCTGAAAGAAAAGGAGTCTAATCTACAGTGTGAGGGAACAGATAGTCCCATCAAATACCGCACTGATCAGGCTATATTTAGGGAACTCTTTCTGATTCTGGGTCCCATATTTTAGAAAGGACAGTGAGAAATAGAAGCATGTCCAGTGTAGAGTGACCAAGAATATGAGGAATTTAGAAACCATTCAACATAAGGTGCAGAGTAGGAGCTTAATAAATACTTGATGACTACTTAATTATTTGATTAAAAAAAACAGGAATGTTTATCCTATAAAGGGGAAAGACCAGAGTGGGGGAAGAGAGGGCCAACGATGACCACATAAAGGCTGCCTTCAACCTCAGACAACGTTGTGCGTAAGACAGGTCGGATAACTTTCAGCGGCCAGAGGGAGTTAGGGGAAGGGGCAGTAGGCTG
This sequence comes from Potorous gilbertii, assembly GCA_028658325.1. Classification (NCBI taxonomy): domain Eukaryota; kingdom Metazoa; phylum Chordata; class Mammalia; order Diprotodontia; family Potoroidae; genus Potorous; species Potorous gilbertii. The sequence goes on from CM053770.1 coordinate 670,396,393, forward strand.
GGGAGGGACAGGACAGCAGTTACAAGATGCAGTTTCTGCTCGGTGCCTCTTCAGGCCTTCCTACATTCCCAGCTTCATCAGCGTGTCACGGTACCGCCTCCCTGACACAGACCACACGCCCTGTACCGCTCCTAATCACGGTAATGATCATTGATCACATTTCTCTAGAATCTTAAGGTTTCTCAAGTATTACATGAGGATTATCCCCCTGGAATACTGTCACACGTCCTCTTGGAGCATCTCCAAAGTGGATGAAGCCACTCCAGGGCCATACTTGAAACTTGGTGGCATTTGCCATATCTTTCCAGGATCCACCTTCACCCTCATACCTACTAGGTGCCAAAGTTAATACAGAATTGAACTCAATAGTCAGAAAGGGATGAGCTCTAATCTTGCTTCAGACAATTACTACCTCTCTAAACTTGGGCAAGTCATTTAACCTCTCTCAGTCTCAGTTTCCTCCCCTGTAAAATGGGGACAATAACGGTGCACACCCTCCTAGGACTGTTGTAAGGATCCAATGAGATCATACAAACCTTAAAGTGACACACACATGCTAGCTATGATTATCATACAACGAGGACATAATTGGGACTTGCACTTAATCAAATATTTATTAACCACCTCTCATGTGCCAACAACTGCAGCCTCAAAGTACAAAAATGAGAAAGCCTCTGCTCTCCAGGAACTCTCCTTCTATCAGGGGACAAGGAAGGGAACTCTGGTCTAGGCACTTACAAAGTTTGGGAGTATAACTCTACGATAAGTAGACTGCTCTGCCCATTTCCAGTAGCAGTGAAAATTGTGATTTGAGTATTAGCAAAAGTTGGAAAGCCCCCAAGGGATGGAGGTGACATAAATACACAGCAGCAAGGCAGATGTTGAGATGCCTATGACTAGGCCTTGGTGATGTGGTACATATCTGGACTGGGTGAAACAAGATCAGAGACCAGTTAAATTTAGAAAGCCAAAGTGAGAACTGACTCACTGACCTTCATTCCAGAGTAAAGCCCAAAGCTGCATGAAATAAAGAGACTACAGGTTAGACAAGGTCTCTGGAGGTCTATGTCTGGAGGATCACTACTCCTGGTATAGAGAGGAAGAACTTCAAAGCAGGCAGTGAGATGCCCAAGCAGCCAAACCCTGGCTACCCTGTGGATAACAGCTTCAGGGGATTCGAATGAGAAAGACTTCTCCTCATTGGAAACTGCTCTGCACACTGAGGTCTAAGGATTCTAGGCAGGGTGAGCAATGTAAAGCAGGGTTCTGTGGGTGAGTTATGCATTCCCCTCAAAGATATTAAATGTGAAATTATATGTTTATGTATCAAAAACATTTAATATAGGAAGCATTTCACTGTGAAAATGAGCTTAATTTCCCATTCTGTGCAAAAGCATCCTCCATCAATAAGATCCTAGGATAAAGGCATGTCTCCAAGAATCCCTGAGCAATAAGAATGGGTTCAACAAATATGTTACAAGCCTAAAAGTGTTCCATGACAAAACTGATTTGAGAAACACTGGTAAAAGCTACCAAAAATGTGACAGGTTGCCTTGGTGAGCCCCAGCTGACTGAAGGTATCTGAGCAGAAGTAGTATGATCGCTTGTAAAGGACATGATAAGCAAGCTGTGTTTCAAAATGAGGTTCAAAGGTATAAGATCATAGGACTTAGAGCAAGCGAGGAAATTAAAAGGTATCTCTTTCAACATTTTACAAAATAAAATAAAGTTCCTGAAATCCTGCTGGATTAGGAGGTCACTAGGTAGAGCAGTGGATAGCAAGCTGTCCTTGGGACCAAGGAAAGTCTAAATTCAACTCAGCCTCTAACAGTGCCTAACTGTGTCACCCTGGGCAAGTCACTTTACCTCTTGCTGTCTCAGCGTCTTCATTTGTAAAATAAGAATGATAATAGTACCTACCTCCCAAATGAGATAATGTTTATAGAGTGTTTTCTAAACCTTAAAGTTCTATATGTTATTAGTGTTGTCACTAATTCCCAAAGTCATAGAGATAGTAAGAAACAAAAACCCAGATCTGAACTAACGTCACAGGATGACAGATTTAGATTGGAAAGGTAGTTACAGATCATCTTATCCAGATCCTTCATTCTGCAGATGAGGAAACAGAGGCCCCAAGAGGCAAAGTCATTTGTCTAAGGTCACATAAGTCATTAGAAGCAGAGCTAGGTTTCCAACCTGTGTCTTTTGATTCCCAATCTTGTGCTCCATTTACTCTAATACTTGCTACTACTTTCAATGACCTCCAAGTTCCCTTCCAGCTTTAAGAATCTATGGTTTCATGATTTGCTCTCCATGAGTCTGAGAGGCAAAAGAATTACTGTTGTTGTGAGGGGCTGAGTTTTGAGACTCAAAGAGAGTCTAATATGAATTATGACATCAACGAGATGGTATGAGGATGGCAAATGTTGTGAAGTTAATTTTCATTAAAAGCCCCCTTTGGCCACTCAGGAAGCTTTATCAAAGATGAGAGCCACTGTCACACTAATAATCAGCCCTTTTCCACTATATGAAATAGGAAAATAAAATCTGATCAAAGGCAGAGGCTGTCAAGGTCATAAATCAAAGCAGAGAAGCCCAACACTGAGCTTTGTGAGCCTGCCAAGGATTCAGCCCCTTAGCACTTCAATACAAAGTCTGACTAAGACCCCCACCCACCCCACACACATACATGGGACAGAATGCCAACCCTGAACCCAAGTGTATGTAGCTGGGGAGGATCTTTAGTTGTATGTTCTGGGATCTGTAAACACAATTCCCTGTAAGAAGAAAGAAACTCTTTCAGCACCAAGGACAGGGCCAGAAGGCAAACAATTGCTATGGGAATGTCCTGTTCTCTACTATCCAAAGTCAAACAGATTGAACTTCATCTTCTTCCTGCTTGGGGTCACAGACCAGAGCATTAAAAAGAATCCCTGCCAATAACAAGGGAACCTGAATCACAGAAGAGTGTCAAGCAAAATCCTTCAGAAGCTTAAAAAGCAAGTGTCATGGATATTAGCTTTAGAGAGCATATGCAGGACTCTGCATGTGTGCTAGGCAAGTGGAAGGCACATCAAATCCCAAATTCCCTAAAAGGCTCTCTGGAGGATCTAGTCCAACTCTAACCTGGGCAAGAATTTTATAAAACATCTCTGCAGACATACTTATCCAGCCTACACTGAATGAACTCCAGAAACAGAGTCAATCCACTCCACAGACAGCTCTCCTGACAAGGACTTTGGTCTTCACATCAGAGAACACTGGCTTCTCCACAACTCCACCCTCATGGCTCTCCATTTGACTATTTAAGGTCAATCAAATGAAGAGTAATTTAGCTTCTGCATGGCAGACCTTTAAATACATCCTCTGTTCTGACTCTTACTCACCCCATATATACAACAAACTATTTCCAAATCCTGTTGTTCCTACCTTCCCCTTAATTCCATTCAGACAGCCCTCACCCTCATTCAGTCTTTCTTGACTTCTTACCTAGATTATTACAAAAGTCTCCTAACCGGTCTTTCTGCTGCAAGCCTTTCCCCATTCCTATCCATTTTCCACACAGCTGCCTGTGATTTTTCTAAAGCATAGGTCTAACCATGTTACCCTCCTCCCTACTAAATAATGCCAATATTACCACCAGGATCAAATAGAAAGCCCTCTATTTGACATTTAAAGCTCTTCCAAACCTGGATTAACCAACACATGTCCTGTAAATCTGTCCCAGTGACACGCAAGGGGTGAGGTAGACAGGCACCAGAGTCTCACAGGTGACCCACCCTGCCCTGGGCATCCTCAAGGGGAGAAGGAGAGAAGGCATAATCTTGAGCTTCTCGCTCTGACACCAAGGAGTTGTTTGATCTCAGGAAAGTAATGGCACCTTATTGGGAATCAACACCCTATCTAATTTATAAAATATAGAGGTCCCAGCACAGCTCATCCAGCTCTAAAATCTTTCTGAACCACAGGGCATTCCTGTTTCAAATAAGGATAATCATATCTCCACTCCTCACTAACACTGGGAAAGTCACCTCACCTCTGTCTGCCTCAGTTTCCTCATCTTTAGGATATAACAATACCACCAATCTCTCAGTACTGTTGTGAGGATAAAATCAGATGTTTTTGAAGTACTTTGCAGACCTTAAAGAATTTTATAAACATTTAGTAGTAGCAGTAGTAGTAATATTAATTCACAGGATAGTTGTGTGTAAAATACTTTGTAAACACCAAAACTGCGCAGAAAGGCAAGTTCCTACGGGTCCTCCAGTCAGAGGGGCATAGTGCAAAGACCTCTGCACTTGAAATTATGCAATGAAAGAATTTTTGAGCTAGAACTTATCTCAGAAGCATCAAGTCTAGGAGTTTCCTATGGTCATCAATATCCCAACCAGATCTGTTTGAAAACCTCCAGGGAAAGGGAAGGATCCCACTACCCACCAAAGGCAGTCCATGGCACTTGGACATAGCAGAACCTGCCGGCAACTTTTTTGTCCCTAACACTAAGCTGAAATCCACTTCTCTGTAAAGCCCTTCTCAGACTCATTGCTATCAGGAGCCCTGCAAAACACAGTCACTCACTCATTAACATCACAGTCCCTCAGGTGTTTTATGAAAGAGATCATATTCACACACACACACACACACACACACACACACACACACACACACACACATCCCCCCAACTACAAGTTTATTTTTCTGAAATCTAATCGTAGCAGTTCCTACAATTCATCTTCACTTTAAAAAAAATCTTCCCTGAAGCCCTCTGAAAGGCCCCATGACAAGTGTGACCCTGGACAAGTACTCACCCCTTTCTTCCATAGCTCACCTCTGCGTAATGAGAATAAGAAGATTTTCACTCTCTGTCTCATACTGCAGCTGTGATGAAAATGTTTTGTAAATGTAAAAACCCTCCCAGAATGTGACATGCTCAAACCTTCCTCATGCCATCAGAGCAACTTAAGGACAGTCAAAGCCAGGGAGGGAAACAATGAGTTCCATTTTAAGATGAATTTGAGATATTTAAGGGTTAACCAGTTTGGAATGTCTAGTTGGTAGTAGATGTGAGGTTGATGCTCAAGAGAGACGAGGGCTGAACATATCAATGTGGGAGGGAAAGGTTAGTTATGGGATCTACGGTTTCATTCTATGGGGAAGTTGCGCTCCCCTCTCTCCTCCATCTTACCAAGGCAACCAGCACCTTCTCTGCAATTTATTCTCTTAAAAAGTTGGTTAGCATATTGAGGGATTAAATGACTGGCCCAAGGTCACATAGCTAGAATTTGTCAGAGGTAGGTCTTCCTATCTCTGGGGACAGCTTTCCATTACTCCATGGTGTTGCCACACCCTCTGAATAAAGATGACAACTAAATTAATGGGAGGTGATGAGACCAACAGTAGATGTTGTAGAGGGAGAAAAAAAAAGAAGCCAGACTTCGGTGACTCCAACTGAATCAGTGTGATCAGGCTGGTGATACAGCAAAGCCCACTGAGGAGGGCTCGGACAGGGAGAAAGAGTACTAGAACAGAACAGTGTCATGCAAATCCTAGAGCAAAGAAAGTATTTAGGAGAAGAGGATTATAGAGGCTACAGACAGGTCAAGAAGGAGGGGGATTAAGAAAAAATTCATCAGGTTTGGCAGTTAAGAACTCCCCCCTGACCCCTGCCCAGCCAAATCCCACTTTATCCCTGACAAATGGTCCATTCAGCCTTTGTTTCATCATTTCCCTTCATGGAGAGTTCACTACCTCCTAAGGCAGTTAGGGTTTCCACATTACACACAACACATACATTCAAGGGTCTTAAGGACTCTAACACAGAAGCACTCAGTAATGAAAACACACACACACACACACACACACACACAGATAAGCAAGGAGAAATAAATGAAAATGACAAGGTTCAATGCACAGTTACCCAGCATCACAGGACAGAAGTGTGCAAAGCACTCTGCTCATATTATCTCATTTGAGCCTAATAACAACCCTGGGACTAGATACTAATATTATGCTCATTTTAATAAATAAGAATAAAGAAACTGAGGCAATGACTTGCCCAAGGTCACACTGTTAGCACATGTCTGAGGTCAAGTGTTCCTGACTGTAGACCCAGCGCTGTGTACTGTGGTGCCCCAGCTGGCGTTGGGAGCCTACTTCCTGTTAGCTGTGTGACCCTGGGCTAGTCCCTTATCCTCTCTCTTAAGCTCACAGTTTGCTCTTCTATGATGCCTACATCACAAGGTTGTTGTGAGGCACACAGGACACTATCAGAAGGCCCTGAGATCTCTTCACAGGCTGCTTCTTCTCAGGTGAAGGCTGGGATGCAGGTCAGAGTACAGGGCTTGCGAGGGCCTGGCCAACCAGGAGGTTCCAAGATTTGGTGAAGTGTCTCATACAGCATCAATCAGTGAGTTACTGACAAAAGTAGGACTAGAACCCAGAGCTTCTTACTCTGAATTCAGGGGGTTGATTTTTTTTTTTTACATTTCATCTCTCTCCTCACTGATAAGCAGCTAAAGATGGCTCTGAATTCCAGTCATGTGCCTGTCTCTGGTAGAAAGCTCCTTCAGTTTCTAATCTCCTTAACATGCAAGAAACCAGATAGCAAATATGCTCTGAGGCTCAGTCTGAAGAGCTTCTATGAAAGTGGTTACATTGGTGGATGGATGGATGGATGGATGGAGAGATGGAGGGACCAAGGAGGGTCAGATTCTAGGAGAGAAGTAGAGAGGTAAATCAAGAGAAAGTTAAATTTTCAGGAAAGCAGATTTCAGCTCAGTATTGAGATAAACTCCTCAGTGCTTACAAGTGTTGAGCAATGGGGCAGGCTACCTTCTAGAGAAAGAAGCTCTCCATCATGGGAGGAGAATAGTCCTCCTTGTGCTGGAAAGGATAACACCCCTCCCATTCGCTGGGTGACCTTGACGGTCCTTCTCAGGTGTGCCTTTTAATGGTGTCTGCCCACCAGATAGTAAAGAGCAATTCCATACTTAGCCAGAGGGTTGCATTAGGTAAAGCAAATGGCACCAATCGACACTCAGGGTCAATCTTCCCCAACATGGAAAATCAAAACCAAGTGAATTATTTATCACCAGAAGTCTCTGAAAACATAGTGGTTTCTTTTCTGGCTGTCCCCCAGGTCTTTAATTCAAAGTCGACTGATTCCTCTACCAGAAAAAGAAACACCTTAAAGAGCAAAGGAAGGCTTTGTGCTCCTTGTCTGTGTCAGCAGAGAATACAGCACAGGACACACCTCAGGGGACCTGAGACAAGCCCTCGCAGCACTCAATGCCTACCTCTTGGCTCTGAAAGAAGACTTCTGCCATGTGGTTTACAGAAACACTTAAGATGAAGGCAAGAGTGGGCACTTCACTCCCTTCTAAAAGCCCTGCAGATGTTTGGGCACTACTATTTCCTGTGCCCTGGAGTCTCTGGGGAGTTTAGCCCTAATCTTACCACTCATTCTGTGAAAGCTCCAAGGGATGAGAAGCACCCAGCACAGCACACAAAGCAGACAGCCCTGGGCTAGGAATTAGAAGGCCTGGGCCTGACAACCTAAGAGAGAGAGACAGACAGACAGAAAGATCACTGAGAGATCTAGTCCAACTGCCTCCCTCATTCTCCATATTTTACAGATGAGGAAACTGAGGTAAGACATGGACACAATAACTTATCCAGTAGCACACAAGTTAGGACAAATTAACATTTTTTTAAATCCACCTACTATGTGCCAAGTGTTAGGGTATAAAGGAAGGCAAAAACTAGTCCCTGCTCTCAAGGAACTCACCATCTAATGGAGAAGACAACATGCAAATAGCGATGCACAAAAAACATCCAGACAAGATAAACTGGAAATACTCAGACATTATCAGAGGGAAGGCCCTAGAAGAAGGATTGGAAAAGGCTTTTGCAGAAGATGAGATTTTAGCTAAGACCTGAAGGAAGCTACGGAAGCTAAGGAAGCCTGAAGGAAGAGAAGAGGAAGGAGGGCATGCCAGGCAGGGGGGCATAGCCAGAGAGAATGCTCAGAGTCAGGAGATGGAAGCCTTGTTCCTAGAACATGAAGGAGGCCAGAGTCACAGTTTTACAGAGTATGTGGGGAGAAGGGGAAGGTCAATGTAGGGTGTAGGAAGACTGGAAAGGAAGAAGAGGTCAAGTAATGAGGGCACACAAAAGATTAATGGCACAACTTTGACAAGAACCCAGGTCCCAACTTCTTTTCACTACACCAATGAAACTGAAGATGATTTTCAACTGTTTTTGGTTTGCCATATAAATTGCGACCTTTCCATATAGAGCTCAAGGCTTCCTTAGAGCATTCTGAGATCCTTCCAAGAGCTTTCTCTTCTGGTCTCACAGAAGATCTGGACTCAGACCACTTCCTTTCTCAAAAGAATCTGGAGGCTTCCTGAGGATACATTTCATATCCTGACATTCAAGACTTTCTACAATATAGCCACATGTCCCATTTTCTACCTGCAATGGCACACTGGAAGAGGGTAGGTTAGAGCTGCAAAAATTGTTCACAGAATCATCCTCATACTGATTTTCTCTTAATTTTATATTATTGTTAAACTTTGCTCTGATTGATTCATGGTCTGAATGTGCACAGAAAACTGTGTTTGTGAAACATCACATCAGAAACATTTCATTTCCTGTCTTTCAAGACAGTGGAGCCAAACTCAAATAGAAATGGAGACCACTAATACGTGTGCAGCTGGGTGATGCAGTAGAATGCTGGGTCGGGATTCAGGAAGTCTCATCTTCATGAGTTCAAATCCAGCCTCAGACATTTACTAGTTGTGTGACCTTCATCCTGTTTGCCTCAGTTTCACCATCTGTAAAATGAGCTGGAAAAGGAAATGGCAAACCACTCCAGCATCTTTGCCAAGAAAATCCCAAATGGGGTCATGAAGAATCAGACATGACTGAAAACAACTGAACAACAATAAACCACACATAAGAATCATTGCAGGCCATACATTGGCTTAGAAAAACACATGCTTATGTATTTCTTTTTAATTAATATATTAATACATTAAAATCACATAGGAACTACATTTTAATCTGGTTTGGGCTGCACTCAGGAGCTACATAAGGGCTAAGTATTTGACACCTTTGTTTGGAAATACATTAAATTTATTTGGTATTTACTATGTCTTTCCAATTTTCTTCTCAAAGCAAATATTTATGACATCTACAGTTAATGTGAGGCTTCTAAGCAGTGTGGTTGCCTATCGTCTCTAGAGTTTTACCATCCTGAGTTATATTTTCCCACATATTTTTCATTGTTCTCTGTGTCCACCTTTACACTGAGGTCACCAAGCATCAGAAGATGTTCTGATCTGATTTAGTGGATAATGTTAAGTTCACTCATTTATTCATTAATTCAACTAGCATTTATTCAACGCTTTCCACAAGACTGAACAGAGTCCCATGAAGGTAATGGGAGGGAGGAGATTGATATCTGCTGGAGATGAGAAAGTAGACTGGTGCTAATCAGATGATGACATGCCCATGGATATCTGGTGGCCAAAGTGCCTGTAGCCATGGCCAGCAGTGAATGACATTACCAAAAAATAAAACTGACCACACTTTCAACAAAAGTTGAAAAATCATTAGTTATTCATGTTTGAGGCAATTTAAAATCAAATATTTGTAGAATTCAATATAAACATTAAATTAAAATAAAAGAGAAAGATTTTGACTGTGCTATTAAAACCATACAGTCATTCCAACCCAAGCTTTTCAAACAAAATGATAACAACGATGACAGAATTTCCTATTTCAATAATAGCCCCTCAAGGTTGACAAAACACATTTCTAACAACAACTTTTCTAGAACAAATATTACTATTCCCATTGTACAAATTTTAAAAGCGAAGCTCAAAAGGTCAAGTGATTTACCCAAAGTAACCCTGGGATTCAAATCTAAGCCTATTGATTCCAAGTTCAAGACTCTCAACCATAAACTACACTGTCTTTGAAAAATGGGAAATGGGTGAAGGAAAAGACATCCATCCCAGCAACCATCATTTTAAAAAAAAAAGAGAAACAAAGAAACACCAAAAACCCATAAGCAACTCAGGCTCTAGACATCTGATGTCTTGGCCAAGTGGAGAGAGACATGACAGCCAAGAGTAAAAATGACTTAGGAGACCAGTTAATTTGCACCAGAAAGGAAGATGCACAATTATATGCAACATCACCTCATAACCAAGGGAAAAATAGTGCCACAGAGAAATTGGCTAGGAACTTGGGAAAGCCATAGAATCATGAGATCACCCAAAGACAAAGCCAGGACAAGAGGCACAGAGTGCCATCCCTCTGGGGATCCACTCTGTCCAAAGATGAGCCTCCACCATCTCTATGCCAAGAGTGTTCTGTAAGGAAGTAGTAATGACCCATATGCCGATGGAAGAGATTGGTGGCTGAAGAAACACAATGTGCAAGAGCTCGAGAAGAATGATCAAAATGTCTGCAAAAAGGGAAGATTTTGAAAGAAGAAAAAGCATGTTTTACTCCAAAAGGGGGAAAACATAAAGATGAGGAAGCAACAACTTTCCCAGATGTCCCTGCTTTCAATCTCCTGGCACAGCAGCAGGCACTGCCTCTGGTTTAACTCTTGATGGCTACATAGAATGGGACAGTCTTTTGTGTTCTGTGAAATAAATACCTGCCCCCTAATTTATTCACGCTACACTGAGAACTTTTCTGCTCCTTCCTTTTCGGGAAAAGCTAGATGTGAACCCAAGCTATGATGGTCCCCAGGGTGCTGGGGCAAGGCTTTAACAAGCCAAAGAGTATGAGAAAAGGAAGTCTATTGCCCCTCTCAAGAGAGGCCAGGCTCCCACAAGGCTTGACCAGTCTGGATCCTGTTCCTGGGTCCGGAGCAGAAAGGCTCCAGGGGAGAGAGGGTGGGAACAGTGAAGCAGCCACTGTGGGTACAATGGCCCTTCCTGAGGGTTCTGTATCTCTTTACAAAGTCTTCTGCTCTGATCCTCTCAACAGCCCGATGAAGTAAACATGTCAGCAGCAGTAGTCATAGTACTAATAACTCCTATTTCTACATCTTAAGGTCTTCAAATCACTTTACACACATTATATCATTTGATCCTTAACAATTTTATGAGGTAGGTAATATAGTTACCCAGTTTGTCAGATGAAGAAACTGAGTCTTGGGACATTGAGTGGCAAAGCAGGGGCCAGAACTTTGACCCTACTAAGGCCAAGACTCTTTTTCTTGCACCACCAGGACAGTAATCACTGAAAAAATTTGTTTTAGGTGAATGGCTGAGGACCCTTCTGAGCTGAATGAAGATTCCCTACCATGAGAGGCCAGAGAGCAAAAGCTATCACCCTCCTCTCCAGAGTGAGAAGGGGAGCTCTGCAGGATGCAGTCTCTGCTGTGGACAAGGGCACTGGGGCACTCAGCGGCTGCTAGGTTTGCACTGTGCTGGGGAAGTGGAGCTGGTGAGCTAAAGTCCCTGCAGGACCCTCTACACAGATGGCAGTGGCAATCCTCTTCCTAGAGGGAGAACTGAAGCCTGGAGGTGCCCCTTCTCCAGCTACTCCAGGGTACATCATCCTAACAAAGACATTTTACAGTAAAATCTAATGGTGAAATCAATCTTGGTTCTCTCATGAAACACTTCCCCTAAATACAACACACAATGCGTCAGAACCACCAGGGACAGCAATGAGCTAATGAGAAGTGTTTACTTAAGGACGTCCAAGGTTAAGGTTAGCTGATCATTCTACATACATGTAAGCAAGGCTGGACAGACTGGTCCAGACACCTCAAAGAGGTGCTCCATTTATTAGGAGCATTTATGAGATTAGCAAACATTGTGGGCTGTGACATCAGCATAAGCACCAATTTACAGGGAGCCCACTGAATAATTCATAAATCTGGAATTCACAAGATCACTGGGTTTTACTCTTACAACAAAAGTGTAGTTCTTTTGTCTGTCTACATAACAATAACATAATTGTTATTTTGATTTCCTAATGCTATGCTTTAGAGATAATGAATTCTTTAAGTAGAGAAAGAATAAATATTTTGCATTTCTCTGGAATAAACTATTGTTATCTAAGTTTGATGATTAAAACAAAATCTATTAATGCATCCTATAAATAAATTCTGATCCCTATTCAGCCATTTACTGGCTAGATAACCTCAAGCGGGCCATCCTCCTTTTTGTGGCCTGAGTTATTTCATCTATAAAACATGGGATTAAACAAGTTTGTCTCCATGGCTCTTCCCAGCTCTGACATTCTGTGTTTTAAGGTCCTTTTCATCTCTGTCTCTCCTCTCTGTCCTCAGGCCCCTCCCAGCCCTGACATCCATTGTTCTAAGGCCTCCCTGTCCACCCTGCCAGTTCGAACATGCTCCTTCTCAGATCCCTTTCAGTTCTAAGGCCTCTCCCAGCTCTATTATGTTCTAAGACTTTTTAAACAATAATTTTTTATTGTTATTGTTGTCCCACTGCTTGGTCATGTCCAACTCTTCAAGACCCCAGACCACTGCTCGCCAATAATGTCCAAGGAGTTTTCTTGGAAAGTCCTGGAGTGGTTTGCTATTGCCTTCTCCAGTAGATTAAGGCAAGCAAGGTTAAGTGATTTGAACAGGGTTACCCAACTAGTAGGTGTCTAAGACGGGATCTAAACTCAGATTTTTCCTACTCCAGGTCCAGCACTCTAGCCACTGAGCCACCTGGCTGCCCCCAAAAATAATTTTTACAAACATCTATTATCTTTCCCTCCCACTGCTCCTGCACATTAAACATTTTTTAAAAGGAAGGAAAATCCTCACTCATAACAAAAGTGCATGATGGCAGAGCCAAGATGGCAAGAGAAGCTAGGAAGTTGCCTGAGCTCTCCCCAGTTTCCCTCAGAAACATTAAATCAAGCCTTTAAACAGATTCTGGAGTGACAGAACCCACAGAAAAATAGAATGAAACAATTTTCCAGCTTAAAGTAACTTAGAAGGACTTCAGGAAAGGTCTGTCTCACTTAGGTAAAAGGGGAAAGCTAGCCCAGTGCAGGCAGGGGCTGGGCAAGCCAGTGGGAGACTCTTAGTCATAGCACAGGTCAGTAACCAAGGCCCCAGAGTTCTGGCTCAGCAGGCCAGCTGTGAGGCCTCCAGCCCCAGTAGAACAGGAAAATTGTCAGCACTGGAATCAGAGCACAAAAGGCATGAGGAGACTGGGCCAGCCCAGTACAGTGGGAAAGCCACCAGGACCTGAGGCCCTGGAGCAGAAAGCCAGTGAACAGGCCCCTCTGCCCCCCAGCACAAGATGCTTAGGACAGTGCCTCTGTGCCCGAGGAGAAGAGTCAACTTTAAAAGTCATGAAATGGCCTTTAAAAATGAACAAAAACCAGAAAAAAGTCCCGACCATAGAAAGCTACAGTGGTGGCAGGGAAGATCAAAATACAAATTCAGAAGAGTACAACAATGTCAAAACCTCTACAGGCGAAGCCCCAAAAGGGAATGTGCATTGGTCAAGCCCAAAAGGCCTGCTTGGAAGTGCTCAAAAAGGATTTTAAAAGTCAACTAAGAGAGGTAGAAGAAAAACTGGGAAAAGAAATGAGAGGTATGCAAGAGAGAGTCAACAGCTTGGAAAAGAAAAGACTGACTAAAAAAACAATTCCTTAAAAAACAGAATTGGTCAAATGGGAAAAAATCCTTAAAAAGTAGAATTGGCCAAATGAAAAAGGAGGTATAAAAACTAGGTAAAGAAAGTAATTCCTTAAAAATTAGAATTGGGCAAGTGGAAGCTAATGACTCTCAGATATAAAGAATCAGTCAAACAAAATCAAAAGAATGAAAAAGTAGAAGAAAATGTAAAATACCTCATTGGAAGAACAAATGACCTGGAAAACAGATCAAGAGAGATCATTTAAGAATCATCAAACTAACAGCAGTTCTTTTGTGGTGACCAAGAATTGGAAATCAAGGGGATGCCCATCTACTGGGGAATGGCTGAACAAATATTGAATGGCTGAATGTAATGGCATAATGTTGTGCTATAAGAAATGATGAGCAGGCAGACTTCAGATTTACATGGACTGATAAGTGAGCACAAGCAGGAGAACACATTAACAGCTACACTGTGCAATAACTATCTTGGACAGACCTAGCTCTCCTCATCAGTGCAAGGATCTAAGACAATTCCAAATGACTCATGATGGAAAATGCTGAGAAAGAGAAAGAACTATGGATTCTGAATGTGGATGGAAGCAGACTATTTGCTCTCTTTTTGGTTGTTTTATTTCTTCTTGCTCATGGTTCTTCCTATTGGTTCTAATTCTTCTTTACAATATGACTAAAGTGAAAAAAAAGAATTATCAGACTATCTGAAAACTATGATCAAAAAAGGAGCCTGGACAGCATCTTTCAAGAAATTATCAGGGATGATGACCCTGGTGTGTGTTCATCCTTCGTTGCCAAAGAATTAAAGGGTAAAATAGTCATTGAAAGAAATCACTGAACGACTCCTGAAAAAAATTGCAAAATGAAAACTCCAAGGAATATTGTAGCAAAATTCCAGAATTATCAGATTAACAAAAAAAATGTTGCAAGCAGCCATTAAGAAATAATTCAAATATCCATGAGTCCCAGGATTACACAGGATTTAGCAGCTTCTGCATTAAAGGATCGGAGGGTTTGGAATGTGATATTCTAGAAGGCAAAAGAGTTTGGATTACAACCAAGAATCAAGTACCCAGAAAAACTGAGTATAATCTTTCAGGGGGAAAAGATGGATATTCAGTGAAACAGGGGACTTTTAAACTTCCTGATGAAAAGATCAGAGATGAACAGAAAATTCATTCTTCAAATACAAGACTCAAGAGAAACATATAAAGATAAAAAGAAAAACAAATATGTTATTCCACATACCACAACTGTTTAGCCTCTCCCCAACCGGTAAACATTACCTTCACTATCACCAAAAGGGCTGCTCTTATTTTTGTGCCCATAAGTCCTTTTCCTCTGTCTTTGATCTTCTTGAAGACACTTCTAGTTGTGCTCTTGCTAGGCCTATGGTCTGTGTTCTGAGGACCCTTTCACTCTAACATGTTGTTGGCATATGCAAAAATGGATACAAGGACACTTGGTGCTTTCTTTCTTTCTCAATTCACACTTGAATGTCTTCAGCCCTAAAAGAATAAGGCCTCTCTAAAGGCCACCCTAAAAGGATTCAGATCCACTCACCTAGTGCTTCAACAAATAAAAAATAAATCAAGAAAGAAGAAAAGTAACTTCTTTCCTCAATTCATCACCACTCAAAATGGTTCTGTGTCCCCACTGCACAAAATCCTAGAGCATTTCTAACTAGTTCAATAGGGTTTGATTTGATATCAATATAATCCTGTTTTAATAATATTAAATAACAGCCACGACAGAACACTGTCAGAATGATGCACATGAGACTATGTGTCTAAGAACTAAGGAACAGGGCAAAGTCTCTGGTCAAAGAAAACAGAGCAAGTAGTGATAAAGAAAGAATTCAAGTATTGAGGAGCCACAGTCAAGTTCATACAGGATTTAGCAGCCATCAATGTAAAAGAGAATAGAACTTGAAATAAAATATTTAAGAAGGCAAAAGATACAGGCTTACATCCAAGAATAATTTACCCAGCAAAACTGAGTATAATCCTCAGAGGAAGAAGTGGACCTTGAATGAAATAGAGGATATCCAAGCACTCCTGATGAAAACACCAGAGCTACATAGGAACTGTGACATTCAAACACAGGAGTTAAAAGAAACATAAAAAGAAAGCACAAACACACAACCATAAGGGACAAAGTAAGGATAAACTATACGTTTGTCTCATCTGAACCCCGTTATTATTAGGGGATCAAAGGGAACTCAATTAAACAAAAGCACTAAGAGGGTTTGGTTATGTCATGATGACAATAAAAAGAGTGGAAACAAGGAAGAGAGAAACACACTGGGCCAGGAGGAAAGCTCAGGAAATTATCTCATATACTGACGTGCCCAAAGAGACATCTATGTGGACAAGGAGGAAAGTGCAGGGAGCAGGCAGCATTGGAACCTCATTCTATCTGAGATCTTTGAGAAAGATCAGTTAGAGTTTGTGAAATGTCAAATATGGATTCAGTTGTTTGGACTTAACAAGAATATAGTCTCTAGTACCTGAAAATAAAGCCCTATACATCAACCAAAAACCAAAAACAGGCAAGCCACTACAATCGTCCAGGTGAAAGGTGCTGAGGGCCTGAATTAGGGTGGTATCCATAGGGGTAAAGAGAAGAGATGGATTTGAAAGAAGTCATGGAATCAGAAAAGCCAAGATTTGATGACTGATTGGGCATGTGGAGGGAGCAACAGGGAGAAGCTAATGATAACATGAACCTTATAACCGTAAGAGATTAGAAGGATGGTGAGACATTCAGGAGAAGTAGGGAAGTTCAGAGAACAGGCAATTTGGGGGTAAAGATGAATTCAGGTTTGGACATGCTGTATCTCAGAAGCCTACAGGATATCGAGGTCGACTAATAAATAGTCAGTGATTGTGGGAGACTAGGAAGAGAGACCAGGAGTGGATAAGTAAATATAGGAGTCCTCTTCATGGAGATGACAGATGAAACCGCTGGAGTAGATGAGATCGCCAAGTGAGAAACTAATGCAAAGATTCTTCAGCTCTTTTTGGATCTTGGACCCCCTTGGCAATCAGTCTAGTGAAGCTTAAAGATTTCCCATCAAAATAATATATTTAAATGCATGAAATAAGTTACATATGATTACAAAGGAAACCAATTACACTGAAACAGTTATGACAAGGCAGCTAAGTGATGAAATGAATGGAGTACCCGGCTTGGAGTCAGGAAACCTTAAGTTCAAATTCAACCTCAGACACTTAACAACTATATGACTCTGAGCAAGTCCCTTAGCCCTGTTTGCCTCAGTTTCCTCATCTATAAAATGATCTGGAAAAGGAAATGGCAAACCTCTACAACCTCTTTGCCATGAAAACCTCAAACAGGGTCACAAAGTATCTGATAGGACTGAAATGACTGAACAATAACACTTGTTGTCACAGTCACCTAGAACTCCTGGTAGAGACAGAGAAGAAGGTCACATTAAGAGATGTAAGGGATTATATTATTTTCATATAGTCTAAGAAAAATACAGAAGAAAGTTGATACTCAGAGGCAATATTGTGAACAGGAGGAACGTGAGAGGCACAGAAAAGTTGCTCCTAACCCTAAAGTATTTCCTCAACCAATTGCTCAACTTTGAGATTCACTCCTTAAGAGTTTTGTCAACAGGAAGATGATAAATGCTGAAGATGTAGGAGAGTTGGAACAGTAATTCATTGTTGGTGGAGCTGTGAGCTGATCCAACCATTCTGGAGAGCAATTTGGAACTATGCCCAAAGGGCTACAAAAATGTGCATACCCTTTCACCCAGCAATACTGTTTCTAGGACTGTATGACCAAGAGATCACAAAAATGGGAAAGGGTTCCACATATACAAAAATATTTATAGCAGCTCTCTTTGTGGCGGCCAAAAACTGGAAATCAAGGGAATATCCATCAACTGGGGAAGGGCTGAACAAGTTGTGATATATGAATGTAATGGAACGCTATGGTGCTGTAAGAAATGATGAACAGGAAGCCTTCAGAGAGTCCTGAAAGGACTTATATGAACTGAGTGAAAGAAGTAGAACCAGGAGAACTTTGTGCATAGCAAACAAACACAATGTGCGAGGAATTTTTTGGTAGGCTTAGTCCTTCATAGCAATGCAAGGACCTAAAAAATTCCCAATGGACTCTTGAGGCAAATGCCTTCCATATCCAGAGAAAGAACTATGGAATTGGATTGCAGAATGAAGCAGACGATTTTCTCTTGTGTTATATTTTGTTTTGTTTTGTTTTATGGTTTCTCCAATTCATTTTAATTCTTCTATGCAACATGACTAAGGTGAAAATGTATTTAATAGAAATGTATGTGTAGAACCTCGTGGTAATGGAGGGGGGGAAGGAAGGGAAGAGTGGTGAAGAAATCTAAGATATATGGAAGGGATTGTAGAAAACTGAAAACAAATAAAATATTTTTTTTTAAAAAGTTTTGTCAAGAATTCCTTTCTAAATGCAAATACCTTCTGGTGGAGTGAAAAACAAGTGAATTATTCATTCGCACCTAAGGGGTATTTAGTTTCAGAGAATCACAGAATGTGAGAGTTGAACCAAACTTCGGTGTAGAACCAGGTCCACACACACTCAGAGGAATCCCCAACATAACATGCTCAACAAGTGACTGTCTAGTCTCTGACTGAAAGTCTCCAGCGTCGCCTCTAGACCAATCTTTGCAAAGACTCTGAAGCTGGGAGGGAGTTGCTGAAGAAGGCAGAAAATGGAAAACAAAAGCTTCCAAGGAAAGAAGAAGGGAGCCGGGAAGACTGTTGGGCAGCCCAAAGCTGTGGAAATTCCCAAAGCATCTGAGAAGGGAGGGACAGCAAGATTTCCCTGACATAGCCCTGAGCTGAAGAATAGGAATCTGAAACTTGGCAAACACAAAAGGGATGGTGGATGACAGACATCCCCATATGAACCTGTGCCCATGAAGGAGTTGGAAAAATACCCACAGTCCCAGCCCCCAGGTCACAGGGCCACAGCAAGCCCACCAGGCATCCAGAAGACCTTCCAGGAGAGCACGGGGACTAACAACCTCACTTTACAAATGAGGAAAGAAGGGAGCAGAGAAGCCCACAGGCATTCACGAAGTGCCACTGCCCCCAGCATCAGGCAGTGTGGACACAGACATAAACGAGGAGCAATTCAAACAGTTGATGGCAAAATTGAGAGAGGACCCCAAGGCAGGCATTTCTGGGGGATAAGTGCAGCATTTGGAGCAAGAAGATGCAGACCCAAATCCCACCTCTGATACCTCTGTTCCCCCTGACACCAAAGCCAGATCCTTCTCACAGGAGATGAACAAGAAGATCCTTTCAGTTCTGAAACACCATAATTATACATCAAATTCTTTCAACATCTACCTAGTCTGAGCAGGGATGCATTTTTCATAGGTTGTTTCTTCCCTTCCCCCACCAATAGCAATAATGTTTAGCTGCAACAGAAGGTAATGAACCTGGTGATCTGTTCTGGCAAACTGTCCCCTTGCTTCAGCAGAATAAACAAATATTCATTCAATCAACAAGCAATGAGTATTCGCCCACTAAAGCTAGGAGAGGAGAAAGTACAAAAACAAAAATGAAACAAGCCTGCCTCCAAGGAGCTTACATTCTTCCAGGGAAAATAACATGCTCACTCAGTGAGTGCACAAGACCATTGAGGGGGCAGGGACAGACAGGCAGCAGGGGGCATCAGGAAACAGTTCGTGGAATAAGGGACCTCTGCCCTGAGCTCTGGGGGAAATGAGGGGGCACTAAGAAGCAGAGATGAGAAAGGGGTCACTTTTAAGACACTCACACAACCAGGTAAAGGGTTCAATCTCCACTCCCTGTGCCCATGGCATCAATCTACAACTGGGTGACTTCCTTGGGCCATGTCTTGTAGGGGCTGAATCTGTGTGTTAGCCAGAAAGAGCTTCCTAGTTTTGCATCTACCCCCATGGCAGAAGAGGGGCACTAGGAGTCTAGGAGAGCTGGCCTGGGCGAGAAAGTCTGGGCTAAAGGCTGGGGCCCACTCTGCTGCCGTCTGGGAGAGCTACTCTGAGATTCCCTATTTCTAACCCTTAGGTACAACTTGCGGGGGGCGGGGGAGAAGAAGGGAAAACTTCATGAGGACTGGGCATGTGGAAGCATCTACGCAAGAGGACGAGGACAGGCCAACAACACAATGCACCCCTCACAATTTACAAAGGGCCAGGCCTCCTGGTAGCGATGTTTTATGAAATTAAACCTCTAGAAACTTCTGAACAAATTAAAGTTAAATTTAACTACAGACTACAGATGTTTAAAAGACTATAATAGGTCTATACAAAGACCTATTTAAAGATATCGGCAAATATAGAATAGAAATTACACAGGGGTAGGCCTCTCAAGCCTAAATCCCCAGAATACCCCTCCCCCTTCTTTCCTCCCCCAGGCCCAAAGCAGAGAGCAGTGAAGTCTACGTTCCTGCAGTGACTCCCACCAGGAAATCATGAGAGGAAGACTCTGGGCACACTCTCTCAAGCAGATGCTCCTGCTGTAGCAGAAAAAGAATGTAGAGAAAAAGCTTAACTCCACTGAGAGACTTTAAGTACAGATCCAGAAGGCTCCATTTAAGAGAGACAGTGAACAAGTATCTTCTTCGTGCTGGTCACTCTTCTAAGTGCTAGGAATAAGAAAAGGAAAAGCAAAGACAGTCTGTGCTCTCTGGGAGCTCATGGTCTAAAGCGGGAGAAACCATGAAAACAACTCTGTATAAACAAGACATTGTCAGCGTATGCTAGAAAGGATCACTGGAGAGGACTAGGGGATCAGGAAAGGCTTCCTGCTGAAGTAGGGAGTTCAGCTGGCAGTCAGATCTGAACTTTAGGAAAATCACTGACAGGATGATCTGGTGTGGGGAGGGGCTCAAGGCAGGCAGACCCTCAGAAGCTAGCCTGGCATAATAAGAGCCTGCACCAGGGTGGGGACAGTGTTAGAAGGGAGGAGGGCACATATTTGAGAAATGCTCTAAAGGTAAAATGACAGGACTTGGCAATGGACGGGATGTGGGGGGTGAGAGACGATGAGGAGTATAACCCTTGAGTTACAGGCTTGGGTGACCCTATGGATGCTAGGACTCAGCATCTCTAAAACAGAAGTTGATATCTTTCCCCCTGCCCTGCAACCGTCTCCCCTTCTGAACTTTCTTATTACTAGGGAGAGTCTGACCATGTTGCCTCCTTATTCTGTAAACTTAGTTGGCTCCCTAGTACCCTAAGATTCAAACAGTAAACCCTGTTTGGCCTTCAAAGCCCTTCACGAACTGACCCCTTCCTGCCTTTTCAGGCTTCTCACTCCTCACTCCCCTCCACATACTCTGTGACGCAGTGAGACCGAACTCCTTGTTCATCCTGGCACAGACCCTCCTTCTCCATCTGTGGGCATTCTCTCTAGCTGGTGCTCATGGCTGGGATGCCCTCCCTGCTCCTCTCCTCAGCCTCTCTAGCTGAACTAGAGAAGAGTCCTAGCATCCACAGTGTCATCAAAGTTCAGAAGACAATGGCAGAGTGGGGGGGAAGATACTGAGTTCTGTTGTATTAGATGCTGACTTTGAGATGTCTACAGGACATACAGTTTAGGGATGTCCAATAGGCAGGGAGAGAGAGGAGACTAGAGATCAGTAGAGAGGTTGGGGCTAGATAAATATATCCCCATGGAAGGACATGGTCTGGGCCTGGTAACTTGAACTCACCAAAGGTATGGCTTCTCTGTTATTATCTCCCCACTTACTTTGTGTTTCAACTTCAATGAGCCATTTCTGTTCTTTTCTTTATAATTCAGAAATCATTCTCTTGGCAGAGAAAACAAAAATCAAAAAAAAGCCAGAGTTCCATCTTCTTCCCACCGTGTGTTCTCACTGTCTGGTCACCACAAGCTGGGGTCTCATCATTTGAGTCTTCTCCTTCCTCCAGTATGGTTTGTAACCCCCTTCTCTCTAGCCATAAGGTTCTTGGCCAGCCTCCGCTGCTTCTGGGCTTTAGTGCTCACAAGGAATATTCTATGATTCTGCATTCAGCCTCGAGAACCACTCCTAACCTCCATCTTCCTGCTTCATCCTGACCCCCTCCCTCTCCTTCATGCTTCACATCCAGCCTGAGTCTCCTTCCTCAGAGTCTCACAATGACCTTTCTCTAGACTTCCATGGCTACTGGTGCGGCCTTTCATCACCTTTCACACACTATTCTAGGAGTATCCCAATGGATGTCCCTGATTCCAGGCAGGTCATTCCAACTGATTCTCTACACAGCCACCAAAATAAGCTTCTTAAGGCACAGGTCTGACCAGGTCGCTCCCTGACTCTCAAGTGCCCAATGACTTCCCACTTGACCTAAAACAAATACAGATTATTTACGTTAGAAGTTAAAAGTTCTCCATCTGGCTCCAGCTGATCTCCACAGCATCCGCCTTTTATCACTCATCTTCACCATCATGCTTTCAGACAAATCATCGCACATACCCAGAACTCATTCCTTCTCAATCTATACCTGTCACAATCCCATCTTCCCCCAAGGCTTGGCTCCAACACAAAGCCTTCCTCTAGGGCTCAATCATCCCAAGTGTTACTATTCTCTTAATCTGCAAAATTTCCTGGATCACTTTGTCTGATATCATCCTTCCTGCTGTTAATCGCTGCTTTGATGATTATATTTTATAGATATATAAGATATATAGATATGTGACTATAATAAAAGTTGGAAAACTGTCTGGTATTTTGGTATTTGAAGTACAGAGGGACAGGCATCACCGTTCAACCTGGAGCAACATTTGGGATGATTGCCTGGCCCCATAAATACAAATTGGAGGGTCTCCCATGATGTTAAATCGCCCTAGTAGAATGTAAGTTTCCTAAGGTCAGGAACTGCTTAGTACTTCTCTTTCTATGCCAAAATCTGGTGTAATGAATTATACATAGCAGATGTTTGATAAATGCTTGCAAAATTAGGGTGTTAGGGTGAGAAAGAAGGAAAAGGGCAGACGAGGAGGAAGAAGTAGGAGAGGATGAAGAAGAAAAGTCCCATGTCCCATCCCCCAGGTCTTCAGTGTTCTCCATCCTTATTTCTCCCTTAAGAATCCCTCCATCACTTCCTTCAAAGTCTGGCTCACGTCCTTTCTTTTTCCCCTCCAACCATTAGTGCCTCTGTCTCCAAGGTGACACTATATTTGCATTATGTGTGTTTTATTTCTGGATACATATATACATATATACATACATACATAAATACATATGTGGACATTTTGCCTTCACCAATTACAGTGTAAGCTCCTTGAAGGCAGAGATTATTTCACTTTTGTCTTTGCTTTCCAAAGGCCTGACACAGTCAGAGCTTAAGAAATTCTTGTTGACTGAGTGACTAACAAGTAGATTGAGTGATCAAGTAGGCCAGGTCAGGATGCGCACATTGTCTGGAGATTTTCTAGGACCCCCTTGGCTACAGGGACATCAGTTCAGTCACACTCCAAAGGACAGGATGTCACTTCATCTTGCTCTAGAACCACTAGAAAAAGGAAGAAAGTGAAGGACAGTAAGCAATGTGTCACTCCTCCCCTCAGCTCAGCCACAGAAGGAAGTACCCGCGGCCATGGGCACACACCTCCAGACAGTGAAATGCAGACCCAGGAGCTTCAGGGGACTCCCGTTGGACCGTCGGGTTGTGCTTAAGTGCAGCAGCAGCACCGTTGCTGAGAATGGCTCAGTCCCAATGGGCTCCAAACCACGGGAAGGAAAGGACCAAAGGTGGAGGCAACAAATGTGGCTTCAAGCCCCAACTCAAACTCTACATGCTGTGAACTGAACTCACTTGGCTCTGCCACACACTCACCGGGTGACCCCAGGCAAATCACTTAGACTCAATAAGCTTCATGTTTCCCATCTGTAAAATGGGGACAATAATGTACCTAATACTGATCTCAAGCTGGGAGGACAAAATGAGATGAGGAATGGTAAGTGCTGGACAAACATTCAAGTAGTAAACACATCTGAGTTATCATCGTTTTGGCTGCTGTGGTTGTTCCTGCCCAAGTTAGCTCCCCACAATAGACTGCTGGGACATATAACCCCCTGTACACATTAGGGCAATTTCCCTCCATGATTTCATTGTCCTCTATTCTAAGGCTGCCACTGGTTTCTGAAAAACCTGCTGTGATAATATATGGTTTGTTCCCTGTTTGCTTTTTGAAATAAAAACACTAAATCAAAATTAATGTGGAAAAATTTCTACCCAGTAGGCACTTAGGCAATGGAATCGTATCAATACAAAGATTTCCATGCTCCCAATGGAATGTGACCATGGAAGTTTACAACTTGGCTGCCAGACAAGACCCTGCTGGGCAAGCAGACCCCATCAGCACAGAACAAGATAGCAGCCTCAGTGGCTCGGTCTTGTTCAGTGCAGTGGCAATTGTACTTGAAGACGTGGGAGGCCTGGGGCATCTGCCACGATGGGCAGGTCACTCACCCTTCCAGGCCTCAATTTCTTCATTTCTAACCAAGGAATTCAAAAAGTGCTCACTGACTTCTCAGCACACACTTGAGGGATTCATGGGAGCAAGGCACTCCATCAACCGATGCAACTACTCTGCCCCTTAGAGCCTAGTCCTGGAGAGTTCCTGAGGGCAGAGAAAGGAAATGATCTGGCCAGAGTCATGCTCGGCCCTTCTGTGAGAGAGGAAGGACTCAAGCCTGGCATGCTCTCCACCCACTGATCCTCACAGCCTCTTACCTTCCTCAAAGGATCATCCTACATGAGGAAGAGATGCTGACAGGACAATTTAGGAAAGGCTGGCTCAGCTGCAGGGGCTTGAGGCTGACCATGCCATGGGGACAAGCAGAAGGAGCACCAGCTTCACAACCAGCTGACCAGAGAGATGCAACAAGTGTGGTTATTCTCATCTGACAAATGAGGAAACTGAGTCTCGATGTGACGAAACAACCAGACAGCCAAGGGTTTGAGCCCCAACCAGCTTTCTTTCTCTTTGTCAGACCTTGTGGCTTTCTGACCTAGAGTCTTGAATTCACAGGGATTGAAGCTGGAAAGTCAAGATCATTTTTTTCACCTCTGTTTTAGAACAGCCGGGAGTCCTGGCCCCTGACCCCTAGAACTAAGGAAATGTGTAAATGAATTCTTATCTCAATGCTGAAGCCTGGGCTTCTAACCCAACCCCTGACCCCAAGTCCTAACAACTTGTTTCCCCACTTTCTTTACCTTTCACTCCTTTCTCTCCCAAGTCTCACCTCCTCTTCACAGAATCCCAGACCCTTGTTTTTCAAAGGTACAAAATTGGTGCATTATCACACAGTTGCCATAACGCTCGCCCTTCACAGACTGAGCTGGGCTATCTCCTCTAAGAAGCCTCCCTGGCCCCTAGTTCTTGTCTCTGTATATACTTGTCCTCACCGGAGCTAGGTTCTCTTTATTTATGTGCCTATGCACTCTCTGAGGTCAGGGACAAGGCTGCACTGATACCTCTGTCCCTGAAGGTCCCAGGAGTCTCCCATACTCAACATGCTCAAAGCAGAGATCAGCTCCTTCCTTGTGCCTCATTACTTCAGTTCCCCACTCTCCTCCAGGAAACACTGCAGGGTCTCCTTCAGCTCCTTCTTCTCCCTGACCAGCTGCTCACACTGTCAGTTCTGCCCCAACAATGTCTCTCTCATCCAATCCTCCCCTCTACTCCTCTTGTCCCTACCTAACCAAGGTCCTTATTACCATCCCTCTGGACGGATGCAATAACATCTGGATGACTTTTTTCTGCCTCCACCTCTGACCCCCAGCAGTTCATTCTTCCTTTCGCACAATCAATAAACACTTATTAAACACCTATGACATGCGATACACCATGCTAGTTAGCTTCTGGGGTTACATAGACAAAAGATGAAATAAAACCTGCCCCCAAGAAATAAATAATGAATGAATGATAAAAGTTTTTATTAAGCGCTTATTCTAGTGGCACTAAAGATAGAGTCTCCAACCTGGGGTCAGGAACATTCATCTTTCTGGGTTCCAATCTGGCCTCAGACACTAGCTGTGTGACCCTGGCAAGTCATTTCACCTGCTTGCCTCCATTTCCTCACCTATTGAGCTGGAGAAGGAAATGGCAAACCTCTTCAGTATCTTTGCTCAAGAAAACCCCAAACGGGGTCATAAAAAGTTGGACATAAAATGACCGAACAGCAACAACCATCATGGAAGGGGCCTTAGGAAGTTGAACGGCCTGATGCTGATGATGCTGTGGAAGGCATTCTGGTGTCAGGAAAACTTGGAAAAGATGGTGGCTGAGGTCCCATCTCAGCAGCAACACTTTCCAGAAACGTAAAACATGACTGACAGACAGATGCCTACTGGGGCCTCTCCTCAGAGCGTAGGAAGGTCAAAGAAGTCCAATTATGCCCAGCATCCACTTCCTACATCTTCACTCACTTCTCCAGAGGCATTCATCAGCCCAGAGGTCATACAGGTCGGCCATTTCTTGGCTCAGGAAGACCTCCCTCATGTCTCGTTTTTACTGAGAAGAAAGACCCACCAGACATCAAAAAGTCATGGTCATCAGGTCATCAAGAAGTCAAAATGAAAGGTAGGCTTCAAGCTGCGGTTTCTCTGGTCCCCGCCTCCCATGTCCTGCCTTCTCCAATGACCTCCCCCAAACTCCCACTTGTGTATGTATCTTTACACAGGCACCTGTGACTGCCTTCTAGACATCCTGTAATAAGGATACTAGTTCACATCTCAATGAGGCTCTGGAATTGGCAAAATGTTTTCTTCAAACCACCCTATGAGTCAAAACGAGAGAGAATAATCTCCATTTTACAGAGTAAGAAACTGAGTCTCTGAGGGGGAGAAGTGACTTACTAAGAGCCACACGGTCGAAAAGCGTCAGATCCAAGGCTCCTAACCCCAAGCGGCTCTTCCCACCAGGCAACACTGACTCTCCCTTCATTGGTTCACCCTCTTTTCTCATCCCTGCCCTAATCCAACACTTCTCTGCTTACTTGTTCCACATTCTTTTGTATGTCAGAGGGGCATAGAGGTGTGTGTGTGTGTGTGTATATGTGTGTGTGTGCAAGAGAGAGGGGGAGAAAAAGAGAGAAAGAGACACAGGGAGAACAGAGAGAGAGAGAGAGAGAGAGAGAGAGAGAGGGGTAGAGAGACACCAAGAGTAGACGAGTGTAAAAGGCAGTGTGGTACAATGGGTAGCATGCTGAAAGAATTCAGGAACTGAAGAAAAGTTGAGGTCAATCTCTACATCTGACATTTATTAGCTGTGTGATGATGAGTATGTGTGTCCTAAGTCTCTGAGCCTGAGCTTTCAAGAATGAAGAGTGATGATACTAATGCCTCTATTTCCTATCTTACAGGTAAGACTCAAATAAGAGAGTGCAGAGTGCTCTGCAAACCTTAGGGAAATGTAGAAATATCAGTTATTATTACTCAATTCCTATCCATCAGGAATCTCCTGGGGATAACAGCCGCCCACATCTGGGATTTTCCAGGACAGGCTTTGATTGCAAATATGGGTTCCAAATTCTCAGCCCGGAGAGTATGGTCTATGAAAGCTGGCAGGGTGGGATCAGAGGAGAGGGAAGGAGTCTTCTGTGGAGGCCCTGAGACTAGGGGATGCCAAATCCTAAGGCCCAGGGGTGCCAAACAACAGACTCTGCTGCCCAGCCTGACCAATCCCATGGGCCCCAATGCTCTCCTCCTCCCCTACCTTGCTTTTCCCGCACTCACACAAACCTCTTGCTGTCCTGACCAGGGTCTTTCTCAGCTTCACAAAACTCTGCTCACTACCAAAGAATGACCAACCTGCCTCCTCACATCCCTCCAAAGCCCTTGAGGGCAGCCTGGGGCTCTGGAAAGGCTGGAGGGACTTGAGTCTAGAGGACTGAAAGCTTTGCCACTGCTTCTCATTTCCTGTGTAACCTTGGAAAAAATCTGTTCATTGGGCCTCAGTTTCCTCACTGGCAAAATAAAGGAGCTAGACTAGGTCTATCTGATGATCCCAACAGTACCACACTGACTGAGAGGGAGCCACCACATTTAGCAATGCAATCCCAATATGCATCAGAGTTGACCAAGAAGAAAATCCATCCATCAGCCGGTCAATGAGCAATCACTCATTGTGTGCCTGCCAAACACTGCTCTAGGCACTGCTGGCACCACCAGAATTGTCAGAAAAGCCCATCTTTGGGTTCTATAGGGGGGAAGGGCAGAGGTTAGAAGGGATGATAGGCAGGGCTTTCGCTCTCCTGGGGCCTGCTCTTTTGGACAGGTGAGTCAGAGAAGATAAAGGGCTCCAAGCATATGTCAGTGCAGACTGTGTGATTGTGGGCAAGTCCCTTTCCCTCTCTGTCCTCATCTGTAAAATAGGCATGAAACAGCTTGTGTTGCCCCAAGATGGTGCAACTATGCAAACAGACAAATGAAAGAGCAGTGCCTCCACTGGGGGCCCCTTCACCAGCAGCCTAGCTAAGGGCAGAAAGCCTTGGCAGCAGAAGGTTTTACTGACAAGGGTGAGATCTGCATTGGTCGATGGACTACCCAACAAATTCAAAGATGCTGTCAATGAAGCTGGAAGTAGTGCAAAGCTAGGCCTCCCCAAGGTCCTTAGAGGAAGGAATCTTTGTTCTTGGGTTGCAGAGGCCGAGAGGGGCACAGCTGATATCCTATGGGTGGCCCTCCAAGTGCTTTTATTTCTGTTCTCATCTGAAACAGCCATTACATTGCAATACTGTCTGCACAAGTATAATGAAGAACTATGTCCTTATAGGCATGCCTCTTACAGCACCCCTCACAGACAAAAGGCAGAGGACCAGGGTTCAAGAGCTACAAGTGACCTCTCAGACCATCTGGCCCAGACCTTTATTTTGCAAATGAGGAAACAGAGGTACAAGGAAGGGAAGTGAATTACCCAAGGTCACATAGACAGCAAGTGAAAGAGACAGAATCTGAACCCAGGATCTCTGACCCCCAATGCAGCACTCTCTCCATGGCACCAAGCTGTCTCCCCATGTTCAGAGACAAGCACTTTGCACACCTTAAAGCTTTAGAGAAATGGGGAATGTTGCCGGAATAAGAGGGTACAGCCTTCCAGGGGACACAGGCTGTGGGAAGCACCCCAAGGCCCTTTGTGAAATCTCTCCCACCCCACCTGCCCCCTCTTTAGAGGCCTTGAAGGTCAGCACTGAGCCTCGTTTGTGAAGCTGATACAGCAAGAAAGAAATTCATTTGGCATTAGAGCAGGAACATCAATTTCCCGTGTAACTTTCATAATGCATTTACGGGAAGGAGATTAATATCAATTCCATAAATCATTCACAGGCCTTTTCCGGAGTGGGAGACATCTGAGTAATGTCATATATGTGAGCTGATGTCACTCGGGGCTGGCTGCCCCATTAATCTCTGCCTTGAGCTGTGTACGAGTGGTCAGGAGAAAAAGAAGGTCCTCTCCTAAGCCTCCACTGGGGCAGACAAGGTGGCAGTGGCAGCAGCCTCTGAAGAGGGGGCACCCAAATGTTGGGGCTCAGATCGCTTTAAGCATCTGCAGTGAAAATGCTGACTCCACTGCAGCCTGCTGGCTCCAGCTACTCATGTTCAGTAAGCCCTTGTGGCATTTCTGGGAGCAACGTTTAATTACTCCCTGCTCCAGCCGCTGCTCCCTGGGGAGCGACAACAAGGGCCAGGGAGGAAAGCCTCTAGCAGGCCCTCTACCACCTGAGGAGCCAGAAACTTGTTTTTCAGATAGAGAAACTGAGGCCCGGGAAAGGTAAATGATTTGCACACAGTAGGCACTTAATAAGCCTGCTACTTGACTGACTGATTGATTGCCCCAGATCACAAAGCTATTCGAACCTAGCTCCTCTGATTCTCAATCCTTCATTCTTTGTATTATACAACACATTCCCTCTATATGGAAAGCTGCCAACATAAACAACCATAAGGCCTCCTTCCCCAGGTTTTCACTGTGCCCAGCACTGGGTCAGAGAAACTTCCACCCTTATAGCAACTTGCCAAGTCATACAGGGTCTTCTGGAAGCACATAAGCAGTTGCTGCTGGTCCTGCCCCTTCCCAGAACATTCCTAACAGGCCTGAGGCAGAAGAAGGGTAACCACTCTGCAAATGAGACTGAGAAGAGGTCAAGCACACCATCTCCTCTGAATATTACCCCTGCCCTCATCACTTGGCCTCCTGGCAGCACAGGGGAAACACAGACCTCCAGAGTTGTATCTTTGTGGCCCCAGCTCTGTTCCACATAATGCTATGAGGATCTCACAAACCATTAGAATGTACCTGTTTCACATCTGTGAATTCACAGCATGTCTTTGTGACACATTAGCAATCCTCTATCAATAGGAAGCAAAGATTTGGAGACCTCAGATTAAATATTTAGGGACATCCCTTAAATATTTGGGGAGGGGCTGTCTTATAGAAGAAGGATCACCTGTGTCTGGTGGCCTCTAAGGGCAGGCCACAGAGGCCTAAGGACAAGAAAAGCTTTCTGACCATCCCAGTTATGCAGCAGTGGACTGGGTTACCTGCCAAGTTGGGAGGAGGTTCCCCTACCACGGAACATCATCAAGCCCAGGCTGGATGACCACTGGTCAGGGATATTCTGGAAGGGATTGACGATGTCTCTGAGTCCCTTCTTGTCTTTGATTCTACAATGCCAAGAGATAAAGCCACACCCCAAATTCCTAAGATGGGATGGAAGAAACAAGGGTTACAATCCTGCCTTGCTCACATATGCTCCAGCTTGAGATGGTTGTTGATTTTCCACAGATTCTGTCTTTACTTGTCTCGAAGAGAAACTCTTTCTAAAAAGATTTGTCCGAGCCCACGCTGTGATAAGCTACTAGCCAGAACCAAATAGCAAATTCTAATTTCCTTTTTTTATTTTCAGTCTGTTTACATTTGCAAACTGCTTCTGCTGATGGTTATTTTGAAAATGACAATGCTGGTGATAAATTTTATACCTCTGGAAAATACCCATTGATGCTCTGCAAATGGTAAATTGAACTCAACTGAGCCAGAGGATTTTCAGGATATGCTTGTTAAAAAAGGTATAGAGCTTGATACTAAACATTCACATCACTCCTGATCCACAAAATGCTGAATAAACATGAAAGTACCTCTTTGCTCTACTCTAAAGGCTCCCAGAATCTCATACAGACTCAACCAGACTTATTCATTCAGCCATCCACAAAATATCCATTGTAGACAGGACATGGTGGGCAAATGAGCAACACAAGGTCCCTGCCCTCATGAACTATGTAATAACCACAATACAAAGTAATAAGAAGAAAAAGAAAGGAAGTAACTGAGAAATAGTGAGTCTGCAAGAGAAAAGACAAAGAAGGAACATGGTAACAATCTTCAAATGCTATAATTCTGAAGACTCATGATAAAACAATCCCAGAGGGAAGGCTTGAGGGGAGGGGGAAGAGTGAGAGACAGCACTGAAGTCTAGTTTTCCCTTCCCCCACACATACCCCTCCCTCCTCAACAAAAATCTAGAAAATGCACCCCAGCAAATTTGGCTCAAGAAATCATAACAGACAAGGAAGCCAGAGGTGCAGCTCAGGAAGGTTGGAAGAAGAACAGAAAGGCCTGGAGGGTGCCCAGGAGTGGGTACAGTGTGGAGCCTAAAAGGGGCTGAGGCAGGGCAGCCGAGGTCCTTAGGGACCTCTGAGCAAGCAGAGGGTGCAGGCAAGGTACCATTGGGCAGCTCTGTCACCAGCTGCCCAGTAGGAGCTTTGGCAGGGATGAAGTCCAAAAGGGCAGATGTGTCTCTGCCCCTGGCAGCAGCACACAGAATCCTAACCCTCAATGGAACTCCCAACCAGAAACAATCTAGAAGATTCAACTCTGGGTCAGTAACTTGCAAAGCTCAGTCTAAGAAGGCAGTGAATAGGCCTCCTCCCAGATCACATCTCTTTGGGAGCACTGAACGTCTGCAGGCCCCAGTTAGAGCTATGAAAACATCACAAGGATATAAAAGGACAGAAGTTTAGATCAGACATCCCCACCCCCCATCCTGGCAGAAGTGTGGAGAGCCCTACACTAACATAAACTCCAAAGACAAGAAGGAGGCTAGAAGAAAGAACAAAAAAAAGAACCTGGACATAAAGAGCTATTTTGCTATTTTGAGAACCTCTCAAAGACAAAGAGACAGACAGAGAATTATGCAAACACAACTTACAAGCAAAGCCTCAAAGAAAATGCAGCTTGGAAACAAGTCCAACAAAAATTCCTAGAACCAATAAAGTAAGAATTTTTTTAAAGAGCTAAAAATGATTTTAAAACAAAATGAGAAAAATTTATTTCCTATACTCATAAAAAATGAGTATAGGAAAAATGGGAAAAGAAGCAAGAGTTAGGGAAGAAAGATATGAAAAGAATTAATAGCAAAAGAGTAACAAAACCTTGCTCAAAAAATAACTCCTTGAAAACTGGAATTGACCAAATGAAAGCTATTGATTCCAGGAGAAATCAAGAAATAATAAAACAAACAAAAACAAAATTGAAAAAAAATGGAAGAAAATGAGAAATATCTCATAGGAAAAAACAACTGAATGGGAAAACCAAAGAGAGATAATATGAAAATCATTGAGCTACCTGAAAGTCAAGGACAAAAAAAGGGTCAAGATATATCTCAAGTTAAAAGAAAACTCCCTAGAAGACATGGGAGAAATTGAAAGAAATCACTGATCACCTCCGGATAGAACAGAAGCCCCAAAACAAAAACTTCCAGGAACATTATAGCCAAAACATAGAATTCCTAAGTCAAGGAAAAAATATTGCAAGCAGTCAGAAGGAAAGAATTCAAGTACTGAGGAGACGCAAACAAGATCCTGTAAGATTTATCAGTAAGAACTACAAAGGAGCAGAGAACTTGGGATATGATATTCCAAAAGGCAAAAGATCTAGGCTTATAACCAAAAATAAGCTACCCAACAAAACTGACTATAATACTATAGAAGAAAAAAAAGAATTTTTCATGAAAAAGAGAACTTCTAAATATTCCTGTTTAAAAGACTAAAGTTAGAAAGAAAATTAGATAAATAACCATAACTAACAGATATTACAGGTTCAGGTTCAGACCACTGCAATAAAACGAATATCACAATAAAGTGGGTCACACAAATTTTTTAGTTTCCCAGTGCATATAAAAGCTATGTTTATACTATACTGTGGTCTATTAAAAATGCAATAGTATTACATCTAAACCAACAATGTATATACCTTAATTAAAAAGTACTTTATTGCTCAAAAATGTTAAACATCATCTGAGTATTCAGAGAGTCATAATCTTTTGGGTGGTGGAGGGTCTTGCCTCTATATTTATGGTTACTAATTGATCAAGGTGGTGGCCGCTGAAGGTTGGGGTGGCTGTGGTAGTTTCTTAAAATAAGACAACAATGAAGTTTGCTGCCTTAATCGACTCTTCCTTTCACTTAAACACTTAGAGGCCACTGTAGGGTCCTTCAATGGCCTAATTTCAATATTGTTGTATCTCTGGAAATAGGGAAGTCAAGTGAAAACAAGAGGAGAGGGAGATAGATGGGGGAATGACTAGTCAATGGAGCAGCCACAACACACACAACATTTATCGATTAAGTTCACCATCTTATATGGTCACAGTTTATGGTGTCCCCCAAAATTACAATAGTAACTTCAATGATCACTGATCACTATAATAGATACAATAAAATTTTGTGAGAATTATCAAAATATAATACAGAGACAAAATGTGAGCATATGCAGTTGGAAAAATAATGGTGCTGAGAGACTTGCTAAATGCAAGATTGTCACAAACCTTCAATTTATAAAAAACACAGTATCTGTGAAGTACAATAAAATGAAATATACCTGTACAAACACAGAAGTCAAGAATACATACAAAAGGAAAACGTAAGTGAGAAATCATAAGGGACTAAAGAAGGTTAATTCTTTATGGAGAATTCTAATATGGAGAGATGATACACCTAGATTTAAAAACTCTACCATCACGGTCATGTTGTTCAGTCATTCAGTCATGTCCAATTCTTTGTGACCTCCATGAACCACAGCACACCATTAGTGTCCATGGGGTGTTCTTGGCAAAGATACTGGTTAGCCATTTCCTTCTCCAGTGGATTAAGGGACCATAGAGGGAGCCTAATTAAACAGAGGGTCTGGAAATGACTGAAAATCTCAAAAGAATGGAAAGGACAGGGAAAAGGAACAACAAACTACAACAAGGAGTGGCAGCAGAGAAAGCAAGTAATATATTGAAACCTTGCTTTCATCTGAACTGATTAAAGGAGACAGGAATACATAAGCACACCCACAAAAGAGATGGGTACAGAAATACATCTTCCTCAAAAAGGAAATAGGAGAAAAAGATGCTAAGGGAAAAGGGGAGGGGGAATGAAAGGGAAAGAAGATTAAGGTCGGTATTAAAAGCAAAAGAAACTATTGTGTTGGGAGGGCAGAGAGAAAAATTTAAGAGATTAACACATCAGGAAATACACAGCAATGATAATTGTGAACAGGAATAAGACAAACTCACCTATAAAACAGAAGAGAATTACAGAATAAATTAGAAACCAGAATCCAACAGCATACTGTGTACAAGGTTGTGCTTGTCTTTCATTTGCAAAGAGGCCCATGACATCATGGAAATGATGACAAGATTTGTAGTTGCCTTTGATTTGTGAGGGATTTTGATGAGTGAGGGAGTGCTGTGCAAGTTCACCAGCCTCTCCAGAGTCATCTCAGTTCAGTGGCCAGATATTCATCAGGATGGCTGGAGATGGCCCAGGATGTAATGGGAGACTCTGGCTCTTTTAGGTCTTTTCAGTTACTCACTTAGAGTGAGGTAACACCCATTCAAGTGAATAGACCTCTTCAGGAAGGGAGTCAAGGGATAACCCCTTTAATTAGAAAAGAAGAAGAAAAAAATCAAGCTGGGAGGGGAGGACCCTCAGGGTCACTCTTCCAAAGAGGAACAGTTAAGAAAAAGATAACTACAGTGTTAAAATAAGGAGTTTCTGTAGAATCTTTATTAGATTCAGAATTTTATATTTCACCTGAAATAAAAAAGACAGGGGTAAACAAAAACAAAAACAAAAAGCAAAACCAGAACAAATTAAGATAGAAAAAAGGGAAATTACATTTTGATGAAAAGTATCAAAATCAATGAACTAATATCAATATTAAACATATATGCACTGAAAGTGCCTAAATACTTAAAAGTAAAATGGATTATAGAAAGAATTAAGAAGCAAAACTATACAAGAAGGGGACTTCAATATACCCCTCTCAGACCTAGATAAATCAAACCAAAAAAGAAGTTAAGATCTCAATAGAATTTTAGAAAAAACATAGATATGATAGATATTGAATGGGAAAAGGAAAGAATGTATTTATTTTTCAACTGTGTGTGACAACTTCACAAAAATTCACCATGTATTAGAGCATAAAGACTTCACAAATGTAGACAAGCAGAAATATTCAATGCATTTTGCAATGATATAATGCAATAAAAATGACATTCAATAAAAAGCTTTTGAAGCAAAGATTAAAAATTAATTGAAAACTAAACAATCTGAAAGAATGGGTGGTTCAAAGTATAAATTATAGAAATGATCAATAATTTCATTAAATATAGTAAAAAAAAACAATGCGACAACATAGCAAAATGTGTGGGATGCAGTCAAAGTAGTACTTAAAGGAAAGTTAATATCTCTAAACTGCTTCATCAATAAGAGAAAAAGTAGATCAATGAATTGGGCATGCAACTAAACAAAACTAAAAAAACCAATCAATTAAAAGCCCCAAATGAACTACAAAATGACAATACTGAAAAGTCAAAAGAGAAATTTTAAAAATTGAAAGAAAAAAATTGAATTAGTAAGTAAAACTAGGAATGACTGTTTTGAAAAAATAAAAATAAATAAACCATTAGTTAGATTGATTTTTTAAAAAAGAAAACCAAATTACTAGTATCAAAAATGAAAAAAAATGTGAATTAAGAATTAATGAGGAAGCTATAAAAACAATCATTTGGAGTTATTACACCCAATTATATGTCAATAAAATTGAAAATCTAAATGAAGTGGAGAAACATTCACAAAAGCATAAATTACCTAAATTAATAGAATAGGAAAGAGAGCATATACAATGATCCTAGGAAAACAAACAAACAAACAAGTCATAAATGGACTTCTAAAGAAAAAACTACGACCACCAGATAGATTTACAAGCAATTTCTATAAAACGTTTAAAGAACAATTAATTCCAATACTACATAAACTCTCTGGAAAAAATAAAGAAATGTTCCTATCAAATTCTTTCTATGACACAAATAAAGCCTTGATACCTCTACTACTGAGAGTCGAAACTAAAAAAGAAAACTATAGACCAAGATCCTTAAAGAATACTAATGAAAATTTTTAAATTAAATATTAACTAAGAGACTACAGCAACATATCAGAAAGATTATACACTATCACCAGGCTAGGCTGGTTCAATATTAGGAAAATTATAAGTGTAGTTGACCACATCAATAACAAAAACAACAAAAATCATAAGATTATTTCAATGCAGGAAAAGCTTTTGACAAAATAAAATACCCATTAAAGTTTAAAAATACTAGAAAGTACAAGAATAAATTGAAATTTAAAATACTAAAAATTTCCATGGAGAGGAACAAATCTTTTGAAAATCAAGAGTTAGAATTATCTGAATAGTAATAAGATAGAAATCTTTCCAGTAAGATCAGGGGTGAAGGAAGAATTTCCATTATCACTATTACTATTCAATATTGTATTACAAACGCTAACTACTGAAGTAAGAAGAGAAAATTATATGGGAAGAATAAATATAGGCAATGAGGTAACGAAACTATTACCTTTTTTAGGGCATTTTATTTTTCTATTTTTTAAATTGATTATCTGTTTTCAGTTTTCTACAATCACTTCCATATACCTTAGATTTTTCTCCCTCCCTTCCTCTCCATCCCCTCTCCCTCCCCAAGACAGCACGCAATCTTATGTAGGTTCTCCAATACATTCTTGACCACAACCTCCCACAGTCTTCCCTTCCTTCTTTCAGCCCCCTTTCCTTTTACCCTCCTTTACTCTTACGACTTCTTCCCTCCCCTTTCTTTCCCCCTTCCCCTCCTACTGCCTACAGAGCTAGTTAGATTTATATGCTTAAGTAGGTTGTTTCCTCCTTGAACCAAATCACATAAGAGTACCTCTCGAAAAATGCTCCACTCCCTCCCGTCTTTCTCTCTACTATAACACAATTTTGTACTGCTTCCTGTGATGTCATTTACCATTTTCTGCCTCCTCCTTTTCACATCTCCTGTTACCACGTCTTCTCACCCTTAAATCACATTTTTATCATCACATCATTTACTTTATACCCATTCTCCCTAACTATGCATATCCCTTTTATATTTCATAATAGATATACAATTCTCAAGATTAACAAGTATCATCTTGCCATACAGGGAGGTAAACAGTTTGCCTATACCGAGGAACAAGTTTTTCTTTTCCCATTTACCCTTTTATGCCTCTTTTCAGACCTGTATTTGATGATCAAATTTTCTATTGAGTTGGGCCTTTTTATAAGAAAGGTCTGGAAATTTCTTATTTCACTGAATTCCCATCTCCTTGCCTGAAATGTTATGCTTAACTTTTCTGGGTAATTGATCCTTGGTTGTAGTCCCAGTTCCTTTGCCTTATAGAATATCATATTTTGATTCCTTCGATCTTTTAATGTAGAAGTTGCAAGGTCCTGTGTGATCCTGACTGTAGCTCCTTGATATTTGAATGGCTTCTTTCTGGCTGCCTGTAGTATTTTCTCTTTCACTTGATAGTTCTGGAATTTGGCAACAACATTTCTTGGTGTTTTTAGTTTGGGATCCCTTTTGGGAAGTGAATGTTGGATTCTTTTGATGACTATTTTGCCCTCTAGATCTAGCATTTCTGTGCAGTTTTCCTTGATAATTTCTTGGAAGATATTGTCTAGGCTCCTTTTTTTCATCATGACTTTCTGGTAGGTCAATAATTCTTAAATTTTCTCTCCTAGATCTATTTTCTACATCAGTTGTTTTTCCAATTAGATATTTTGCATTTTCTTCTATCTTTTCATTCTTTAGATTTTGTTTGACTGCTTCTTGATGTCTCATAGAGTCATTAGCTTCTACTTGCCCAATTCTAATTTTTATCAAATTACTTTCTTCAGGAGGGGTGGAGCCAAGATGGCGGAGTAGAAAGACTCACCTATGCTAGCTCCAAATCCACAGCCCATGGATTTCCTCTAAAAAGAACTCCCCACAAATTCTGGAACAGTGGAAGCCACGCAGCAACACAGTGAAGGAGATTTCCGTTGCAGAGAGCCCTGAAAAACCGATCCCAAAGGTCTATCGCGCACTAGACGGGAGCGGAGCCCTCCCCTGCCCCGGCCACATGGCACTGAGAGGAGCAAGCAGATCTGAACAGGCTTCAGGGATGGAATCTCCAGCAGCCACGAAGGTCCCTCCACCCACAGGCACACAGGTCAGTGAGAGAGACGGGCTGAGAGGGGAGTGGGGTGTCTCCGGGACTCAGGCCCCTTCGGAGGCAGTGGCAGAGGTAGCGGCAGAGGCAGTGGTGGCCAGAGGCTCCCAGAGCAGGCAGGATCTCAGCAGGAGCTCCATTACAAAAGGTCTCTGCATAAACCCCCTGAGGGAACTGAGCCTGGGAGGCGGCCCTGCCCCCACCTGAGCACCAGAAATTAAGCTCCCATTGAATAGCAGCCAGGCCTGCCACCAAAAGCCCTGAGGCTGGGGAGCAGCATTTGAATCTCAGACCCCAAGCA
>CM053770.1:670435427-670483370 GCA_028658325.1 Potorous gilbertii
ACATACAGCACATATAGCACATATAGCACATATAGCACATAGAGTACATAGAGTACATAGAGCACATAGAGCACATAGAGCACATAGAGTACATATAGCACATATAGCACATAGAGCACATAGAGCACATATAGCACATATAGCACATATATAGCACATATAGCACATAGAGCACATAGAGCACATAGAGTACATATAGCACATAGAGCACATAGAGCACATATAGCACATATAGCACACATATAGCACATATAGCACATAGAGCACATAGAGCACATAGAGCACATAGAGTACATAGAGCACATAGAGCACATAGAGCACATAGAGCACATAGAGCACATATATAGCACATATAGCACATAGAGCACATAGAGCACATAGAGTACATATAGCACATAGAGCACATAGAGCACATAGAGCACATAGAGCACATATAGCACATACATAGTACATATAGCACATATAGCACATATATAGCACATATAGCACATATAGCACATATAGCACATAGAGTACATAGAGTACATAGAGTACATAGAGCACATATAGTACATACAGCACATAGAGCACATATAGCACATATAGCACATAGAGTACATAGAGTACATATAGCACATAGAGCACATAGAGCACATAGAGCACATATAGCACATATAGCACATATATAGCACATATAGCACATAGAGCACATAGAGCACATAGAGTACATATAGCACATAGAGCACATAGAGCACATAGAGCACATATAGCACATATAGCACATATATAGCACATATAGCACATAGAGCACATAGAGCACATAGAGCACATAGAGTACATATAGCACATAGAGCACATAGAGCACATAGAGCACATAGAGTACATATAGCACATAGAGCACATAGAGCACATATAGCACATAGAGCACATAGAGCACATAGAGTACATAGAGCACATAGAGCACATATAGTACATATAGTACATATCAGATTTTTAAAATCATTATTCTGTATTGGCACATAATGTCCTTTACTTGTATTCATTAACTCAAATCAAAAACGTTTTCCAAATTCCTTTCTGAGTGTGCCCATCCCCTCTGTTCAAAATCATTCAAGATTTCAGCAAGACTTTTTGCCATCCCTTCTATTATTAGGCATCATTTTTACAGTTAGTGTTCAATGTAGATTTTTAGTGCCTTTAGATGTGTCAACTTTTCCCTCATCAGATTTAAGTAACTTCTCAATTTCTACTCTTATTTCATCTTATCTGGGCTTAACAATGAAGTTTTTCTTACAGTTGTCCTGTCCTGGTCTGTACTATTATTGTGAACCTTGAAGTTGAGAATACTTTGTCAGAAAACAGTAGGAAGCCCTTGCCTGTATCTGGTGAGACCTGCTGGTAGTGTCACAGTTCTGTAGCACTGGTACAGACTGAAAAGATTTTTATCTTTATTTTATTTCACGGGCTCTTATGAGCATTTCATTGAGGCATTTCTGATTGTTTTGGGGCATCCTACCCACTTGTAGTATCGGAACATGATAGAGGGGGCACTCTCTATGCTGTCCTCTCTGATTATACCGACCCCATTTTCCCTAGATTTGTAGGCGCTGTCTGATAATCTGACTCAGCTAGTGTGATCATCATTGTCCAACATAGTGGCATTTTAGGGTATCTGCCAGGCCTTTGCTGACACCATAGTGGTCCCGGGGTGCACCGAATACCCTGATTGGCATTTCCTTAATTTCTTCCACTTCCCAAACACGGACAACGGGACGTTATTATCATACTTAGCTCGGTTAGTCTTAAGATGCCATCATGGGCACTATATTCAAAGACATATATCTCTTTTGGAGCTGGACCCAGAATTAAATAGGGAGATTCTGTGATCCCCAAACTGAGTCTTGAAGGATACAAAGTTTGCTAGAAGCCCAACTGAAGAGGAAAGATGGGAGATGGAACGTTGAAGAGTTCAGGGAGGAGAGTCTTGACAATGTTGGTATGTTTTCTGCTGGTACAGACCACGGCCCCTTCCACGTAGGGATGTATTGGCTAATATTTAACAACCAGCTTTTGGGGATAAAAGTACACATGATGCACATTTAAGTGTAATCTACATTATCAACATCTTCTTCATCACTTTCTTAAGTCTAGACAATCAACCAAACAATAAATCCAACCTTGGTTTGTATGTAGGTTTGCTGATTTCTTAGGCGCACATGCTCATGGAGACAGTTTAATGATTGTCTCTTGAAGCTAGTTCTGGATCCTGCTTCTGTTCTGTCTGTGTCCTCCTTGTCTGCCCTTTCACATGAGTCTCTGGTTGCAAAGCTATCCGGTGTGCACAGGGCCATGCCCTTGCATAGGTAGCAGTGCCCACCTTGGGCTGCTGCTCTGCCATTCTTCTCTGTTCCTTTGGTCTTCTTACTTTTCTTCACATGTGATGTTCCATCTCTAGTCTGTATCTTTGTGCTGACTGTCCCACAGACCTGGACTGCCTTGGAGGATCTATGTCTGCCTGCAAGCTCAGCTTCAATATGAGGCCTCTCGGTGTGAGGCTACTTTGTATCTGCTTTGTCTTCATCTAGTCTTCCCTCTTAGAAATTCAGCTCCTTAAGGGCAGAGTCTTTGTGTCATCAGGGTTTAATTATGACTGGTACATGCTTATTGGTTGATTGGCTGATTACAATTTATTCCCTGAAACTACCCCTTTCCAGAGCTACCTCTTATTTTTATGTCACTAAATCCAACGAATGGCCTTTTCTCCCACTTCCTTCTTGCTGACCTCACTGAATCATTGGGCAACACCAGTCACTTTCTCCTCCTGGACGCACTGTCTTACCTGTGGTCTTGCTTTCCCTTAGTTCTCCCATTCATCAGGCTACTGCTTCCCTTTTCTTGACTGGGTCGTTGTCCTACCTGCTGTACATGAGTTCATCTCATCAACCCCC
This sequence comes from Potorous gilbertii, assembly GCA_028658325.1. Classification (NCBI taxonomy): domain Eukaryota; kingdom Metazoa; phylum Chordata; class Mammalia; order Diprotodontia; family Potoroidae; genus Potorous; species Potorous gilbertii. The sequence continues at coordinate 670,438,355 of CM053770.1, forward strand.
TTGGGATCAGTTGTCATCTCTATTCAGATGACTCCCACACCTTTAGATCTAGCTCTCAGCCCTCTCCTGAGCTGCAGTGTCACACCACCAATTGCATTTTGGACATCTGAGGTGAGATGTCCCATAGGCATTGCCCTCAATGCCAGTCCTGTGTCCACAGCTGCAGTTAGAAGATGTGACCATCTGCAATTGGACACCTCCAGCTCTCTGCCCTCAGGTACCTGACCCTCAGCATGTCCAAAACAGGACTTAGAGCCTCCATCCTCCCTATTGCCTTATGTCTATTGGGAGCAACCCCCATCCTTCTAGTCACAGAAGTTTGAAACCTCAGTTATTCTTGACCCTTCTCTCTCCCTCACCCCTTATTTCAAAGCTGTGGATCAAGTGCTGGGCCTGGAGTCAGGAAGACCCAAGTTCAGATCTAGGCTTCTGACCAGCTGTGTGACCCTGAGCAAGTCACCTAACCTCTCCTTACCTCAGTTTCCTCACCTGTAAAATTGAGATAATTACACCTCCCAGGGCTCTTGTGAGGGTCAAACAAAAGAGGTAAATAATTGTAAAGTATTAAAGCAGTGTCCGGCACGTGGCAAGTGCTTTATACGCATTGGCTACTAGAATATCAATAATAGTTATGGTTGTAAAGCACTTAGTACAGTACCTGGCGTGTGGTAAGTGCTCCTCCTCTTCCTTCTTCTCTCTTTCCTTTTCTTCCTAGGTCACTTCCTTATAGCCTTTCATTTAAACAGTTAAATATTTCTGTATGATTTTATAATGGATCCTGTTCTACATCATTGCCTCATTTTGGGCATGTTGCTCGAGCAACATTTCTTTGACTCTTTGTCTGTAAGTTTAGAGGTTCAGTTCTCCTGCTAATCACTGTTCTAGTCTTGTCTTAAGGAAATCTGTTGGACACTTGGACGTGCACTTGGCAACCTGGCCTAGTATCATTACACCAACAAGCCATCCTTCAAGGAGGTCTGGCCAGCTACCTCTGTCCTTGCAGGGGGACTCAAGCAATGAGAACTTGTTAACCACAGGAAGGAAGGAGGGGGTCATTGCTAACCCCTCATTTCCAGTTTCCAGCCAGTCATGTTCTCATGTCCATGATGCGGCCAGCCCAGTAGCCAGTAGCAGTGCCTTTCCCACCTACCCGCCTATGTTCATTGTTTTCTTGTACTTCCCCAAACTGTATAAAGACTAGTAAGCCCTACTTTGGGCTTTGGTCATTGAGAGAGGCTATTTACACAATTTATTGGTTGCTGTTAGCCTAACTAATAAATTGATCATGCTCATATCATTGCCTCTCAGTTTACCCTAATTTTCAAATGTAACAGTCTCTTAGCCTTAGCCTTCTTCTCCAAATCATCTCCTGCACATCTCCCGAATTAATATTCCTTTTAAAAATGATTCAATTTTATTTTCTCAGCTCTAAACTTTCTCCTTCCCTTTACCCTCCCTCACTCATCAAGGAGGCGGGAAATATAGTACCTGTTATACACAAGAAAAAAGAAAAGAAAGCAAGAAAAAGCAAGAGGAAAAAATATCTTTCAGTCTGCACTGAGTTCCTCAGCTCTCTAGCCGAAGGTAGATGGCGTTTTCTGTCTTGAGTCCTTTGGAGTTGTGGTGGATCATTGTCTTGATCCTTGCTACAACACTGCTGTCACTGTGCCTAAAGTTTTCCTGGTTCTGCTCACCGGACTTTGTATCAGTTCATACAACTCTCGGTACAACAGCACATGTTGTTCAAGACCCTTCATCATTTCCTCCAGCACAGTAGTTTTCCATCTTAGTCCTATACCACAACTTGTTCAACCATTCCCCTAGAGAGGGGCTTCCCTTTAGCTTCTAGCTCTTGGCTACCATAAAAAGAGCCTTGTGCAATAGGCCCTCTCCCTCTTCCTCTGATGTCTTTGGGGCACAGATCTTGTTAGCCCAGATGACTGTTCCTAAAGGGCTGGTCTGATCATGTCATCCCCTTGCTCAGGAAGTTTCAGTGACTTCCTCCTTCCTCCAGGACAAGATACAAGGTCCTACCCACTCTGGTTGCCCTTTCCTGCTCACTACACATTCCTGTCCTCTATCCTTTGTGTTGTAGTTACACCAGCTTGTTGGTTCTTCCCTGTCCATCTCTGTGTCCCTTCCCTTTTTGGGCATAGGCTCTCCTGGAGCTCCCTCACCTCCAGTGCCCCTTCCTCCATGAAGCTGCTCCTTGGCAGCCACCAATAGAATGGAAGCTTCTGTTTTTGTCCTTGTGTCCTTAGCACTGAGCCCATGCCTGGAACCCTTTGTACTTGCTCTTTGAAGGAAGGAGTCAATGCAAACCGTGCTGTGCTTGTGCAGATGACCTCCGGATTCTGTCCCGTGTTTGAAGCCCCTCTGCCCCCCGACCCTGGCCTGGTGATACCAGGGAGTGTGTTTGGAAAATTAAAATGGGAAAGACTAGGTAGCTAGATGGCAGATTCAAACTGGATGAGGATGGCATAGTTATTAAGGAATAATTACCCAACCTGCTGAAGCTGTTTTTATACTGTCTGGGCTTTGTATTTTTAAACTGTTTCATTGCAACTTAGCATTGGCTCATTTCCTTCTTAAAGATAAATGGCTTTTCTCATTTTATATTCCTGATCAGTGTACCAGCCTGATAGCATGCACTGTTTGAGGCTTAATAATGTTCCAAGCAAAGTGCCATAAAAGTACACACTGAGAAGTGGGGTCACTGTCTGTCCTACACACAGGTTTCTCTTCCTGGAAGAGTGGGCCAGGGGCTGAAATCCAGCCCTGATTCTTTCTAATGAACAGTCAGGGCTGGTTTTCACATGAGCTAATAAAGCTTGCATTTGCAAGAGTCAGTGGTGAGCATGCTTACTTACTGCTGGTGAGGATGTATACCATGCTTTAAAGACTCAGGGTCAGGAGAAGCTGGGTTTCCTGGCTGTGAGACCCTGGCCAGGTTTCTTTAAGTCTCTGAGCCTCGATCTCCTCCACCACAAAAATGTAGCTAATGATTCTTGAGTATCTGCTGTTGGGAGGAAAGTGGTTAGTATAAACTCTCCCAGACAGTGAGATGGACCTGAATTTCTAGCACCTGGGACAGCAACTTCTTTATGAGTGGCTTCAGATTGTTTGTGTGGATGTGTGAGTGTGTGTGTGTGTGTGCGCATGTGTGTGTGGAAGCATGCTCCCACATGTAGTGGTGTTGATATAGAGGGCTTAAAATCTTAGCCATCATCTTGTTTGGGTTCATCTGGTTTATTTCAGTGATTGTGGGAAGAGAGCTCTCTCTTCCTTGTAGGAACTTTGAAATTGCTTGGGTTTGTTTTCTCAATGTGAATTCCATTTTCCTTTGCTTTTCATATCCTGATGATATCATAAGTCATCTTGAACACTTAGTTATGAAAAGCTGATAAAGGCATTTGCCTTTAGGAAGAATTATTTTAGGAGTTCAGATCTTCCTAGGACAGTGCTAATACACCACACATTGTGAGTACACAAAAGCTCCTTAGTTGAGAGGCTTGTTTTCAGAAGATGGAATCTGTAATGTAGAAACTTGGGACTGAGGACTGTTTCCCCCTTGTCTTTCTTTTCCTTTTGATATTTGCAGATATGATTAGAATCGCTCTAAAATTTGGGACAGAGTTTTTTAAAAACCAAGCAGTAAATGTAGTAGGCAGTCCTGCCAGGATATGACCAGGTCTTCTCGAGTGATTGTATTGTACATAGATCATTTCCCATAGCAGCAGGGAAAAGATTCGCTAGAGGAGCAAGTGACTGAAACCATCACATCTTCTGTTGACTTCACTGGAGCAGGTGGGGAGGGGTGAGGGGGTGGGGGGATGGAGCTTTCTCACCTGCTGCATTCCTACTCATACATTGTAACAAACATTAGGCTCCACTTGTGTGCTGCTATCTTAGGGTGAGGTGCACCATTTGTGAGTCAGGACAGGAGACACACAGTGACAACGTACAATCTTACCAGAGTGGTTTGGGAGGGGACCTGTCCTATAAGACCTGACTCAAGTGCCATATTTTCCATGGATTCTTCCTCATTCCTCTTTCCTTATCCCCAAGTCTTTAGTGGCCTTTTCCCAGGGATAGGTGAGAGGCAGCTCAGGACAGTGGGACTTGGCAGTGAAGGGTCCTTGCTGGCATCCTTTTGGTGTTTGATGCCCCTGTGACCTTGGGCAAGCCTGGAATCTTGTCTGTCAGCAAGGGAGTTGAATTTTCTTCCCGAAAAGGGACAGACCACATTATCTCAGTTCTGTGTCTCCTCCAGTTTCTGTGTGGCATAGCCCGCTTCATAATAGAAAGAACCACAGTATGAGCCATTATTGCTTTGACTTGGATTTCATCATAGTTTTGAGAATGGCACAGGCACTGAAAAGGTGACTTGCCCAGGGCAGCAAAATCAGCAGGGGTTAATGGCAGGGCTTGAAGCCGGGATGCCATAGTGAAACCAACTCTCTGCCTACTGGGCAACACTGCTTCCTCTCCACAGCAATAACAAAACCAACTGACATTCTATATCATGCTTGAAGGTATGTGATGTGCCTAAATACACAATTTCATTGGATCTCCACACTAGCCTTTGGGGGGATTTTTGTTCCTGTTTCCTAGGCTCTTAGTGGCATTAGGGACTTGGCCATGGGCACAGGCCATTGGGAGCTGTCAGAATCAGTATGCCAGCTCTAGCCTTCCCCATCTCCATGTCTAGTGTGGTTAAGAGATGGGGCAAGGGAAATGAAAGCTTGAAATGTGAAAGAAAGACCAGGTGATTGGTGGCAAAATGTGATGGTAAAAATGTATAAGCAAACAGATGTTGGCACCTTCTTTTGCTTGGTATGTGCTGACTGTAACTGGAAGCTCCTTGTAAGGGACTGGGATTTGCCCAGGTGTCAGGAGCTCAATACAGAGGGGAGGATACACAGCAGCATTTCTAGACTTTCCAGAACTCATTATTAAATATGGGGCCACAGAGAGGATTGTTCAAACATGGCTCTTAAAATTAAGAGCCTGCAGAGGCCAGACTGTGCTTGCCAGACTCAGTCAGGGGTGGCATGGGGTTGTGGGAGAGGCCTACAGCTCCATGTGTAATCACGGGTAGGTCATTTTCTGTCATGAGGCAGTTTCCTATCTGTAGAATGGGATCAGTTCCCTTGTTCTGCCTCCTTCACAGGGTTGTTGTGAAATGTAGATGAGATAATGGATGTGAAAATGTTTCTAAAGTGGTAAAGTGTTTGACAAGCAGATTATTATTAATAAGTGAAATACACTTTCAAAAAATCTGGCTATGATTCTGAGCTGGCATGGAAAACTGAGGGAAGGCGGGGTTAGGTCAGGAGGAAGATATATCCCTGACCCTAAGGGCCACTTGAGGGTCATTGGTGCCTGGGGAGGAAGGCCTGGAAATGGTCCTGTTCTCTTCGCCCTCTCTCATCTTCCTTCCTTCATTTCTGCTCTTCATGCTCCCATGTGAGCTGAACAGCTGTCCATGCTGCCCCTCTGTGTTCTGGACAGATGGAGGGAGAAAAGAGGGGGCTATAACTCATATTTCTGTCATGTTTCATACTTTACAAAGAACTTTCCTTGTCATGATCCTGTGGAATAATTATCATCCCCATTTTTCAGATGAAGAAACTGAGGTTAAGAGAGGGGATATTATTTTTAAGAGGCAGAGCTGACTTTTTGACCCTGCAGAAGAGCTGTGAGACTGTAGGTTTTGGGGGAAACTTCTAAAATATCCCAACTGTGTTTGGTCTCCTGGCATTTTTCTTCAGGACACAGCAGCTTCTGGGTGGGAAGACTGCTCCAGGGAACAGAGGAAGAAGACATGAGAGGCTGATGGTGGTCATCATAGGAATAGCCATTCGCCTTTACTGGCAGCTTGAGAGCTTGCAGGATGACTCCTGCACATCCCCATTTGAGGCTGTGATTTTGGTGCTTCCTTGGATATTTACACTTCACACAGTGGGGAGCTGAGGACTGTCTAGGGTCACACAAGTGCCAGGTGCCAGAGGTGCTTAGACTTGCTGAATGCAAAGAGTCTGAGCTGAGGGTTTCAGACACACAGTTCACTTGGTCAGAGTGAAGGGCTGGGCCATGGTTTGTGCTAGGTTGGCATAGCCTTCATGAAGCCAAGGTTGTGCCTATACCCTAGTGAACCAGAGGGAGAGCAATGGGACATAAAGTTTCAGGGGCACATAATTGGGGATGATCTGCCCCTGATGTCTTTGGGGTGTCTAGAAGGCAGCCACCTCGAGGCTTCCTGTCCCAATCCTTGACACTGTTCATTCAGAGATGCCTGTGTATCTGGAAATTGGAAAGCACTGTATTGGTGCCATCCAGGAATCCATTTGGAAGCAGTAAGTACCAAGAAGTGCAGAAGCAGTCACACTTTTCTGGCCGAATGTTCTTTCCGTGATGGAGCAGCTCTTGTGATTCTAGGTCTTGGAGTCCCGGGCAAAGGATGGTCTATGGTGGTCCTAGAATGTCCTTCCTGGCCCTAGGCAGAGCATTGAGGGCCCTAGCCTGCAGGGTCTGAATGGAAGCATTTAGGAAGGGAGATGAGAGAAAGTCTGGGCTGATTGTCAATCAGTCAACAAGCCTTTATTTTAGTTCATGGGTCCCAAACCTTATTTTGTGCCCTGGATTCCTCTGGCAGGAGCTGTGGTAAAGCATGTAGATCCCTTCTCATAGTAACATTTTAAATGCTTAAAATACAAAACACATAGACTTACAAAGGAGGCCAGTTATGTTATCTAAATATTAAAAAAAACAAGTTTATAGATCCCAGGTAAGACCAGTCATTGTACTAGGTATAGAGAATATATATAGACAAAACCAAAATGGGTCCTGCTTTCAAGAAGCTTACAATCATACATGTATAGGTAAATTCAAAGTATATACAAAGTCATTTTAATGGGCACTAGCAGATACGGTGGGAAGTGGATCACAGAAACCTTCCTGTAAGCAGGAAGGGCTGCTCCTTAGTGTGGTTTTTACTAGGAAGTAGACTTCGCTTCTCCTGAACCTTGGAGTGGGGGGCTCTGAGGCCTCTGTAAGGGTCAAAGGCAGCCTTGGTCTCATAGCCAGTGTTCTGAGATGGTCACGAAAACAGCCTGTGCAGATTCGGCTGTTTTAGGACAGTTTCTGTACTTATAATCTGCACTCATTTCAAGGAGTTTTTTAATCTCATCATTAAAAGAGAATAGTTTCTATAGCAACATCACTGGAACTCTGGTGTCTGAGCTACAGAACTCCTTTTGGATAAGAAGTGAACACACACATCTCTGCTCTCCCTTTCCCGGGCTGATTCCCGTGCATTTTGTAAAATGTGGAGAGCAATGCTTCTCATGCATTTCTCCTTCCCAGCTTTTGTCAGTGCTCTATCTTTTTGGACCTTCAGGATTTGGGTGCGAATGTATAGGGCAATAAAAGGTGCAAAGACTCCTGGGAAAAAGTGGAGCCCAATTCCCTTGTGACTGAGCTTTTTGGGACCCTGCACCTGTGAGGGGCAGTCTCTCTGTGAAGCTGTCCTGTTCAGTTATTGGCTGAGGCAGCAACTAGTCACAGCATCATAGACACTCCTGGGAGCAGCCTGTGGTTGGGGAGCGGGGCTGTCCTAGGCCTGCTTCTGCCATAAGGGGTTTCTGATGCTTTGATTAAGAACAATAAGGTAGCAAGTAGAGCCCTCTCCTGCTTCCTGGCCAAAGAGAGACTCATCCATTTTTTTCTCAAGTGTTTTTCTTGTGCTGCTCTTGCATCTGCCTCCTGAGGTCTGATCTTTCCGCTTATGGCTGCCTCCTTGTTAAGCATTTCACATGTTGGTATTGGGCCATCATGCCCTTCGTAAGTGGCCCCTCATTCCTCCCTGGCCAGTGACATCCTCCATGGACCCCTCTTCAAGCCCTCCTCCTTTTCTCCCCATCAGCTTTCTTCACTGAGCTCTCTCCAGCTTGCCCACCCTTTCTAGGTGTTGGGGAGTGGATCTGCCTCTCTTTTTTCTCCTCCTGTAAAATCCTCTTTATCTGCTTGTCTAGGAGATGCCCCAGGAGGGTCTCTCTGTCTCTAGCAAGCACACTTTGATCCTGTGACCTGTGCAGTGAATGACCTGGTGCTGCTTCAAGTGTGCACACTTTTCCTTTAGAGACCAACTGTTGTCTGAGGGATTCACTGCCTGCCGGGTTTGAACTCATTGATCATATGGGCCCTGTGGCCCTCCCTGAGCTCCTATACGGGCGGCATTCTGGACCCTGAGTACCCAGGAGCTGTGATGTGATTCCCTCATACTCAAGTCAGAACCATAGTGAGTGGCTTGAGACAGTAGTATTTGATGGACTCTGGCTCTTTCTGAGTTGGGAGAACAGAGCTGAGTATGCTCCTACCCTCTGGGGCTTCCTTGTCACAAGGATCTGGAGGGGCCTGTGCCACATAGGGGCTTGCTGCCCCCGGGAATACAGCTTGGCCCATAGCCTTTTTTTCCCCTCACCGTATCAGGGAGGCATCTTGTGACTATGGAAGTCTCATCCTTATCCCTGTTCCTGGCTATTATTGGAGGGTTTCTGCACAGAGTGGAAGGTCAGACTGTCTTGCCTTTTTGTATCTGTGGAACTTACGGGGGAGGTCAGCTGAGAAGGGAAGCTGAGGAAGAGCCATCCAATAGAGAGACCACCAAGGAGCAGAGCCAGGAAATGAGTTCAGATGTTGTGGTCCTCAGTCCCCACCTTGCATACCACTGGGTGTGGAGGCTCAGCTGTGGGGTCTGCACTGCATGGCTGAGGGGGGGGAGGTCTTTGAAAGTTTGCCTCGTCCTATGACAGCCAGCACTCCTCATCTTAGGAGGAGCCTCAGTCTCTTCTCTGAGCAATGAGGATGATAGCACTTTCCTCATGTCCTTCATTTGGTTGTGAGAACTCTGTAGATTGTGTGGGAAAGAGGTATTAATCCAAGTCCAGAAAGTCAGGTGTACCCTGTGGGGGTTCTGCATGGTCCTCGGTGCTCTGAAGGCTTGGCTCCCTGGGGAGCTGGAGAAGGAGTAGCTCCCTCCACACCCCACCCAGGTGTTCCCAGGACAATCTGCCTCCCAGCACAGGGCTATCCTCCATCTTACTTTACAGCTGGGCCCTCTGCCCCTCACTGCCCTCTTCAGGATGGCCCACTCCTGCTCACAGTCCAGGCCTTTGCTCAGACCATTTCCTTGTCATCCCCCCTCCCCCATGCTGGGGCCACCTCTGTGCGTCTGGCTCTTCTGGATCTGCCTGCTTTGTGTGTATTGGGGCTTACTCCCTTTTTATTTGTGCTGTGCAGGTGTCCAGACATGCTTAGAGTTTCCCTGTTAGCTTGCCAGCTCCCTGCCAGCAGGGACTGTTTTGTTCTTTGTGCCAGGCACACAGTTGGTGCTTAATGGATGTTTGTTATTGGGCTAATGCATGATTTTCATCATTTTATCTCCTTTTTTCAGATGTTACATCTTAATTACCCTCCAGTTGTTCTCTTGCTCTGTGTCTTAATTCGTCAAACAAACTTGAAGCAGTGACCACTGCCTCTGCTCCTCTTGTCTCTCCTCTTTTCTCCCAGGCTGGTACACTGGAAAAGGGCTCACTTTGGGGTCTGAGGAGGCTGCCTCTGCTCATCTGTCAGATCAGGCTGGGGACTTGGGTCCAAGACTTCAAAATAACAGCACCCTTTTGTTACCCTTGGTGTGTCACTATAGTTTGTTTCCTTTGCAGTCCTACATAGTTTGCTTCATGTATTTAAAAACATGATTATGAGAAGGGATTCCACAACTTTCTCAGATGGACCATCCATGGAGCCCCAGACTCAAGCAGCTGAGGACCCCTGGTCTAGATGATGGCCTTGTGCCAATCCAAGGGGACTCTCAGTAAGTCCTGAAGAATTAATGAATCAGCGCCTCTTTTCCCATAGTCCTTTGTCTTTTCTGGCTTCCTCCTCCTGTTTAGGGTGTTCTTCACTCACCTCCCTGGCGAATGGTCAAGAGACAGGGACCTTTGTTCACAGGAATCTGGCTCACCTTATGACTTCAGACAGCTCACAAAACTGAGTCTCAGTTTTCTCATCTGTAACAGAGATTTTTGAGGAAGTGATTTTATCAATCTTAACTTGTACCAGAAATAGATAGTGAGAAGTTTAAGAAAATAGGTATGTTGACAGAAAGCCAGTGGTAATTACCTGTTACTGCACAGGCCCCTCTAACTCTAAATACAGAATTCTGGAACCTCAAAAGGCTGATATTGGTGATTTTCAGGTGATCTATTTTTTGTCTTGCTCCTTGGGGAGGAACGCTGTGACAAATCTGGATAGCAGACTAAATAGCAGTCACTTGGATGATAAAGGTCCACATAGTCAGAGATGTGGTTTTTCCAGTAGCAATGTATGGCTGTGAGAATTGGATTGTAAGGAAAGCGGAGCACTGCAGAATTGATGTTTTCAAATTGTGGGGTTGGATAGGACTCTTGAGAGTCCTTTGCATAGCAGAGAGACTAAATCAGTCACTACTTAAAGAAATCAATTCAGGCTATTCACTACAAGGTCAAATACTGAAGCTAAAGCTTAAATACTTTGGCCTCATTAGAAAAGACCCTGATGATGGGAAAGATTGAAGTCAGAAGGAAAAAGGGGATGGCAGAAGAAGAGATAGTTAGATAATGTCATGGAAACAACGAATGTGAACTTGGACAGATTTCAAGAGATAACGGAGGAGAGAAGGGCCTGGCTGCTGCAGTCCATGGGATCACAAAGAGCCAGACATGCCTGAACGACTTAGTAATAATAGTGCGGCAGCAGCTGCAGCAACAGTTTCTTGGGTTTCCTCTCTAGTCATATGGATGATTGAAAGTGAAGGCCTTCCGGTTTTCTGAGTGAGATACAGATGTACAGAAAGACTGAGACACAAATTTCAGAAGGCGAGGAAATGTAGAGGTACTATTCTAGATCGGAGGAGAGAGGACCCTGGGAAATTAACTGTCCCTCGACAAAGATCCTCTGCATTGAACCTGGGGCAAAGGGAGAAGAAAGGGCTTCGAGACTGTGGATGTACATGTTGGCAACCTTGGAGATGGAGTGGAGACTGTGTCTGGCCCAGCCTTTGTTGGAGTGCAGGATTCCTAGGGATAGCAATGAGGTTCAGAGGGTATGGTCAGGACCCAGGCCTCCCTAATACCTTGTATGTCATTGGTACCCCATCATATTTATTGATTAGAATGAAATGAGAAAGGCAGGCTCTCCCAACATGGCTTCATTGTTCTTAGGGGTGGGATGGTTGCTGCATTCTTTAAAACCTCTCCAGGAGAGGCTGCGTTGAAGGGATGTGATAAGATAGGCGATAGTCTTTGGTCTTCGAGGGGCCCATTAGACTTAGGATAGTGGAAGAGTTGAGCTGCCAGAGCAGCAGGTGGGTCTTGCTTTCATCTTGGGATGGCTGGTTTTTCAGCATTCCCTTTCTACTCCACAGTCTCCCCAGGCATGCATGGCGTGTTTTCACTCCCTTGGATGTCAAGCTTCCCGTAACCTCCTGGAACCTTGGGGAGTGGGCCAAGCCAGCCATGAAGGATTCCTTTAAGACTCCTTGCTGATGTATTGAATTGATTTGAATAAAACTTTATGGCCGGCAATAATTTGGAAAAAAAGAAAAAGAAGGATTATAGAAGTGATCTCCTACCCTCTCCTTGAATATTTCCAGTGGTTGGGAACTCATTACCTCCTGAGTCAATCTCTATCTGTTTTTAGGAAACTCCAATTCTTTCTACTGAGCTGAAATCTTCTGTGTGATGTCTACCCTTCTTCTGCTTCTTGTTCTGCCCTCCCAGAACAAGTCTCTTTCCCCTTCTTCAAGGAAGCCCTTCAGCTTGTCATTTACCACCTCCACATCTCATCCAAGCCAACTATCTCCACTTCCTTGGTCCTAGCCTTGTCTGGGAGCCCATCTGCCCAGAGGTCGTCTTCAAGAAGCATTGCACCTTGTCCATGTGCTTCTTGGAGTGTGGTACTCAGAGCTGGGCCTTCCATGTGCCTGATGTCAGTTTTCATACATAGAGTTTCTTGGGCTCCTCATGGCCAGTGGGAAAGGAAAGCCCCACTCCAAGAATCAGTGGTCCAGGGTGCACAACCCAGTCCTGATATGCTGGGAGAATTGAAGAAGTTATCAGCCAGGAAACTGAGGCTGAGAAAGAGAGAACATACTTTTAGAGATAGTTATTATGGTGCTCCTTGGCCCAGTGGGATTGTGTGAGCACTTGCCCTCCCTTTGGGATGAGTTGGGTATGACATTCTCTTCCCTAGTCTCTTCTCTGCCCCCTGTTCTTCTGTGCTGGGGAGGGAGCAGTTTACCCAGACCATTGAGGAGGAAGAATCTTGTGTGGGAGGAGAGGATGGCCCAGATCCTAGCCAGATCCAACCCTTGGGCCTGGGCCACAGTGAAGGTAATTCTTCTTTTTTTTTTGAAATCACATCAGGAGGGGATGGGTAATGATGGGGATGGGATTGAAGGATGAATGAGGCATCAGTTAGTTCCCTTTGAGATTATAAATCAGTGACAACTTCAGGATACTTACAGAGAAAAAAAGTTTATGGAAAATATTACTATTTGAAGACTAATGTCCTCAATAGATGTGTGGAAAAGCATGATTAGACTTAGCCCATGCTAGCTGAGAGTTAGTAATGTCTCTTCTGACCGCCTTGGTTTCTTCTTTCTCCTGAATGTGTCCCCTGATTCTGAAGTCATGCTTCATATAAAGAAAAGGAGATGAACATATCTTCAAGTGATAGATGCTTCCTAATGGTGTATAATTTATGGGACTATTTTCTTCCAAGTAATCTGGTTATTGACTGTTACAGAAGTTGATTTTATTTGCAAAAAAGTATCACGTTTATTTAACTTCTGTTTACTGCCTCCCCTTCCTCCATCACTCCCTCATAAGGCTGTGCTTCAGACATGGATATTTTAACAGGAATAAATAATAATTCTATAGATAGTTTATTTTATCTCAGCTCTCTCTTCCAGGATCACAGGACTAGAAAGGAGAGCTGGGCAAATTAACACTGTACAGTGAAACAGTTGCTGGATTCACAGCCCAAATACTGGTGTTCCAACCACATCTCTGCTGCTACCTTCCTGAATGAATGAATGAATGAAAAGCATTGCTTAAACAATTACTGTGTGGCAAGTATGGTGAAGGGCACTAGGGAATATAGGTAGAGAAACAAGGAAGGCCCTGCCTTCAGGGTGTTTTCCTTCTAACAGAGGAAGATGGGATGTTGCAGGGGCCATTTCTCCTCTCCAGCCTCATTTGGATGAGGATCTCTCTGGTCCCTTCCAGCTAATGTGCTGTTATCTCATAACCCTTTTTTAATCTGGTAGGATTCTGTTTGATCCATGTAAGAAATCCAGAGGACTTGTTCTGCAACTGGCTAGAAACTTGAGGGCTAGAATATGAATTCTCCCTTCTCCACCAGGCCTGGCCCCTCCCTCCCCCAGGTATTGTTCTAGCATCATTCTCAAGGATACTTGTTTCAATGTAAACGATCTTTGACTTGTTCAGTACTTGGTCCCTGAGGGAGTGAGAGGCATCTGTGTGGTGAGCCAAGCTCAGCAATGGGCTCCAACTCTGGTTCTGTTGCTTCTTACCTGTGTTACCTTGAGAAGGGTGCTTCCCACTCTGGCCTCAGGTTCCTTCATTGTAAAATGATAAGTTTGTACTTAGATGGTCCTCTCTAGCCCTGTGTGCTTGGAGCCTGCTTCTGGCATGGAGATCCTTTCCCAGCAAGAGGAGGGAAGAGCCCAAAATGCTTGTTTACCTTTACAAAGAGAGGCGGCTGCTCAGTGGAGTCAGCTGGGCTTCCTGGTGGGAGGGAGACCGTGGCTGTGGGTGGTGGAAGGAAGCCCTCCCTTCTCCATCCTTGTCCTGTTGAAGCCTCTAGAACAGATGAAGGCAGCGAGTGAGTGGGCACTACTCCTGTGCCTGCCGGCTCCCTCAGCCCCGCAAGCGAGACTTTGCCAAGATGATAGGAAGAATCTGTTCTTATTGTCGCTGGGCTCTGGGCGAGGGCTGGGCTCGTTCGTGGCCTTTCTTTCCTTGGTGTTCGTGACTTTATGTATTCTGTCAAAACTTTGCAGCTTTGCAGTAGAGTGTTTTTGTGAGTCTGGTTAGAATGCGCTCTGCTGTCAATCTGGTGAGGGAGCCAGAAGGGGCATGTCTGCTTTCACTTTCTCTTACTTAAAGCAAAGGGGCTTCTACCCCCATGCCAGGGTGGACAGGGATGCCCCTCTACATATCATGAATTATTTTGTAAAAGTCCAGTGTTAGGCAGCATGACTTGAAGGAGTGGCTGTGTGGCCTGATGATGTGGCTGGGAAGCAACAGGGACAATGTCAGAAGCGCCTGATTGGCTAAGTTGTGGTGCAGTGGGGTCACACAACTTGATTTTATGCTTTCTGTGGTGTGGGCCTTGTGCTGAATTCTGGAGATGTGCCTATGGAGAAGGCATAGAGACCTTGCCTGCCCCCAAAGAACTGACATTCTGCTGGGAGGAGGGGACCTGCCCACTCAGTGCACTCTGAGGCAATCGGCCATGAAATGATCTCCTTGGAGAATTCATTTATCATAGGAGATGCTTTCAGCAGGTGGTTTACTCACCCTGACTCATCCTAGCATCCGACTTACAAAAGTTAATTCTTTCCGTTAATGAAAGTCTCTGCTGCTATAATAGGAAGCTCAGTCATGTTAGGGCAGCTAGGGAAAGCCCATCACAAAACACTGTGGAAATTAACCTGCTAAGTAAGTCAGAACAAAGTGAGGTGGAGATGACTTTACTAGAAATCCTGAGAGTGGGGCTCGACATTCCAGATTCAGTTCCAGAAGCAATTGTTCCACAGATGCTTAGTATTTGTAGGGTGCTGAGCTCTGAACTTGGACTAGAGGACAGGAAAGCAATGATCAGCGGAGAACCTCAGAGCTACAAGGTCCCTTAGAGGTTGCGGAGAAGGAATTACTTCTAGAACATCTGGAGCACTGTTGTGCTGTAAGAAGCATTGAAGGGAACACATGGGCAGACTAGACTTTAGGGCAAAGCATATTGAGGTGAACAGGACCTGGAGCGTTGTTGGTATGATAATAACTACATTGGAAAGACAAACAACTTGGAAGGCCTTGTCTCCGACTGCCCACCCATGATTCCAGAGCATGCAGGGTGAAACCTGCTTTGAACTGTACAGAGGGCACCGACGTTTATTTCTTGGACGTGGCCTACCCGGGTATTCATTTTTCGTGACAATACATGTTTGTAAGAGGGGTTTTGTTTTTCTTGCTTTCTTAATTGGAGGTGGGGCGGTGGGAGGGAAAGAAGGCAGATTTTTGTTGATTGATTTAAAAAAGTTTAATAAAAAAACTAAGAAGGCTTAATTTGAAAACCTATAGGAGTGGGGGTACATTTCCATGCAATCACACAATGTCGGATTTGGGAACGACCTCGGAGGCCATCTAGACCCCTTGGTACAGACCACAGCACACCTAAGTGATAAGCCAAATTCAGCTTCTGTTCGAAGCCCTCCAGGACTGGCTTCTTCCCAGGCATCCCCTTCGAACAGTCAGTCCACAAACCTTTATTGGGTGTCAGCATGAGATGCCTCAAGAGACCCCAAGAGAAGACCCAGTCTCTCCTTGGGCTTCCACCTTCCAGAGGAGTTTACTTTCTCTAGTAAATGAGCCTTTTTTTTTTTTAATGCAAAAGTCTTGCTCTTCACTGAATGACTGGGAAGAGAGATGTCAAGTGGGATGGTAAGAGGGAGCCCTGGCCTTGTGGTCAGAAACTTTGACTTTGACAGTAGCTCTGGGGCCTCAGGTGAGAATCTCAGGTGGCTGGATCTCCTGATGGGGTTGGACCAGCTGATTCCACTCCCTCTCAGCCCTGAGTTTCCGAGATTGTGAAGCTAGTGGGAGTGGCGTGACACCCAGGTCCAGTTAGGGAGGGGACAAACTCTAGGCCCCTAGCCTTCTGGAATCGACCCTGGTAACTAGCACAGATAGTTCTGGCTGAGAGGATATGGGGCAGTGACAGTTTGGAAAGACCAAGATGTAATTAAGAAGTGATGAACCAGGAGGTAATTATGATGGGTTAAGGTGGGGTGATAGCCATGCGACTATGGGGTCACTTTGGGGTAGACAGAATTGTTGCCTCAGGGAGGCTCTCTGTATGGCTCCAACAGGAGTAAACATGGCCTGAAGCATCATGGGACATTCTTCATTCTCTCCAAAGGCAGTAGCCCCTCTGAAGTGCAGGAGAGTCTGAGGACTGTGCTATGTTCAGGGCACACGTTGCTGGGGGCAGTTTGCTGGGGGCAGGGGAGCTGATTCGGCCTCCAATGTCATCCCATGCATCTGATTCTTCATTAAAATTCTCACCCTCGAGAACTGCCCTCAGGCTCTTCCCAGACTCCCAGAAGAGCTCCTTAGTTAACCGGTTTCTACCCTATTTTTAATTGAGTTTTGATTTAGGCAGCGTGTGTGAGAGCAACGAAGGAGCGGCTGAAGGAGGGCAGACGTTCACAGGTCTATTTATAAGCTGACTCGATGGAAGCTGGGTGGGCTGTGGTTACTCTCCTGGGCACACACTGTTATTTAGAGATAGTAGGTCAGGGCCTGCAGGGAGCAGAAAATGCCGCAGGTTGGCTCTCGCCACCAAGCCAAGGCATGCTCCTCCAGTTGGTTTGTTGCTGCAGAACAGCCTAGAGATGGGGTTTAAAACTTGTTTTATTCTCACATAAATGGTAGGTTCACACTCAATTATTGTTATCAACAATTTAATACATCAAAGGTGTCTTGAGTGTGATGACTCTCCCACTGACACAGATGGTCCTAATGAGTCTCTGAGGTCTGTCATTCCTCTCCTTGTCATCTACAGATGGACACTTGAGCAAGTGTGTGTGTGAGCACATGTGCGTGCCTGCGTACACGCAGCACACGCACATGCACACAAACACCTGTTGATGGGTCTCTGAACCTAGTTATGCTAGTCCTCCAACTGAAAAAGTAAAGTCAGCCAGTTAATTGTGTAATGTTTATTCAGCGTCTGCTGTGTTAGGTGCTGGGGATCGAAACTCAAAAATGACTAGTCCTTGGCTACTCCTTGCCCAAAAGGGCATGTACTCTTGCTGGGTAGATAACATAAGTGTAATTAAATCTATACTTACTGCCATTGTGAGGTGTAGGGTGGAGGAGCACTATCAACTGAGGGTATGGATCGTGGCACAGTGACTAGAGGGTTGGTCTTGGGTTCAGATTCTGCCCCAGATACTTAGTGTTTATGTGATCCCTGAGTAAGTTGCCTGACCTCTCTGGGCTTCAGTTTCCTCATGTGTAAAATGAAGGGTTGAATAGCGTAGTTTCCGAAGTTCTTTCCAACTCCCAATCTGTGATCTTCTGAGCTCAATGTAAGCTGGAATTTGAGTAGACTTTTCAATGAAATGAGGGATTCTAAGAGATAGAGAGGAGGACAAGTATTGTAGCCATGGGCACTGAATAAACAGAAAGGATTTATTAAAGCAACGGTGCTGTCCCTTGCTTCCGGTATGCGGCACATTGTACTCAGCACTGGGAATATAGAGAGAAGAGTAGAAATCATCCTTGCTCCCCAGAAGTGGAGGAGTCAACTGTAAGCCCGATAGAAAAGCCGCAGGGTCCTTAGAGGGCAACGGCAAAGCTGACGGCCATTATGTGTCTTTTTTATTATTATTGTTGTATTGGTTTTCAGTGTTCTACAGTCACTTCCATTTATCTTAGATTTTCCCCTCCCTCCCCCCTTTTACCTCCTACCTTCCCACTCCTTCCCTGAGATGGCATACAGTTTTATATAGATTCTATACATACATTCCTACTAAGTACATTTTCATCTTAGTCATGTTGCATAGAAGAATTAAAATGAGTGGGAGAAATCATAAAACAAACCAAAACGTAATACAAAAGAAAACTACATTCTGCAATCAAATTCCATAGTTCTTTCTCTGGATATGGAAGGTACTTTGCCTTAAGAGACCACAGGGAATTTTTTAAGTCTGGTGCATTGCCATGAAGTTCTAAGTCTACCAGAAAAAATCCTCGCACATTGTGGTTGTTGCTGTGTATAAAGTTCTCCTGGTTCCACTCCTTTTGCTCAGCGTCAGTTTATATAAGTCTTTTCAGGCCTTGCTGAAGTCTTCCTGTTCATCATTTCTTATAGCACAATGGTATTCCATTACTTTCATATACCACAATTTATTCAACCATTCCCCAGTTGATGGGCATCCCCTTGATTTCCAGTTTTTGACCACCACAAAGAGTGCTGCTGGAAATATTTTTGTACATGTGGGACTCTTTCCCATATTTATGATCTCTTGGGGTTACAGTTCTAGAAGCAGTATTGCTGGGTCAAAGGGTATGCACATTTTGGTAGCCCTTTGGGCATAGTTCAAAACTGCTCTTCAGAATGGTTGGATGAGTTTACAGCTCTACCAGCAATAAATTAGTGTCTCAACTCTCCCACATCCTCTCCAGCATTTATCATTTTCCTGTTCTGTCATGTTTGCCAATCTAATAGGTGTGATGTGGTACCTCAGAGTTGTTTTGATTTGCATCTCTCTAATCAAAAGTGATTTAGAGCATTTTTTCATATGATTATAGATATCTTTAATTTCTTCCGCTGAAAGTTGCCTGTTCATATCCTTTGACCATTTATCAATTGGGGAATCACTTGTATTATATTGTACATTTGACTCAGTTCTCTCTATATTCTAGATATGAGGCCATTATCCCCAAGATTAGCTGTAAATATTCTTTCCCAATTTACTACATCCCTCTGAATTTTGGTTGTATTGGGTTTGGTTGTGAAAAAACTATTCAGTTTAATGTACTCAAAATTATCTATCTTGCACTTCATAATGCTTTCTATCTCTTCTTTAGTGAAAAATTCTTCCCTTTTCCATAAATCTGATAAATACACTATTCTTTGCTCCTCCAATTTGTCCATGGTATCAATCTTTATACCTAGGTTGTGTACCCATTTGGACTTTATTCTTGTGTACGGTGTCAGGCATGGGTCTATGCCTAGTTTCCACCACACTGTTATCCAGTTTTCCCAGCAATTTTTGTTGAACACTGAGTTCTTATCCCAGAAGCTGGGGTCCTTGGGTTTATCAAACAGTGGATTGCTGTATTTGTTGACTAAAGTGTCTTGAGTACCTTACTTATTCCACTTGTCTACCCTTCTGTTTCTTAGCTAGTATCAAGTGGTTTTGATAATTGCTGCTTTATAATACAACTTGAGATCTGGTAGTGCTAGGCCACCTTCCCTAGCATATCTTTTCATTAGTCCCTTTGATATTCAGGACCTTTTGTTCTTCCAGATGATTTTTGATATTATTTTATGCAGCTCTACAAAATAATTATCTGATAGTTTAATTGGTATGGCATTAAATAAGTAAAATAATTTAGGTAGAATTGTCATTTTTATTATATTGGCTCAGCCTACCCATGAGCAACTGATGTTTTTCCATGTATTTAGATCTGACTTTATTTGTGCAAAAAGTGTCTTGTAATTGTGTTCATATAGTCCCTGGGTTTGTTTTGGCAGGTAAACTCCCAAGTATTTTAAATGGAATTTCTCTTTCTATGTCTTGCTGTTGGACTCTGTTACTAATATGTAGGAGTGCAGAAGATTTGTGTGGGTTTATTTTGTAACTTGAAACTTTGCCGAAGTTGTTTATTATTTCAAGTAGTTTTTTACTTGATTGCCTGAGATTCTCTAAGTATATCATCATATCATCTGCAAAGAGTGATAACTTAGTTTCTTCTTTGCCTATTCTGATTCCTTCAAATTCTTTTTCTTCTTTTATTGCTACAGCTATTTCTAGTACCATATTGAATTATAGTGGTGATAATGGACATCCTTGTTTCATCCCTGATCTTACTGGAAATGTATCTAGCTTATCTCCATTGCATATAATGCTTGCTGATAGTTTTGGGTAGATACTGCTTATTATTTTATGGAAAGTTCTGTTTATTCCTATGCTCTCCAATGTTTTCAATAGGAATGGGTGTTGTATTTTGTCAGAAACTTTTTCTGCATCTATTGAGGTAATCCTGTGGTTTCTATTAGTTTTGTTGTTGACATGATCAATAATGCTAATAGTTTTCCTGGTATTGAACCAACCCTGGTATAAATTCTGCCTGATCATAATGTGTTATTCTCATGATATGTTGCTGTACTCTTTTTCCTAAAATCTTATTTAAAATTTTTTCCTCTATATTCATTAGAGAAATTGATCTATAATTTTCTTTCTCTGTTTTGACTATTCCTGATTTAGGTATTGAAACCATATTTGTATCATAAAAAATTTGGGAGGACTCCCTCTTCCCCAATTTTTCCAAATAGTCTATATAGTTTTGGAATTAACTGTTTTTTAAATGTCTGATAGAATTCACTTGTAAATCCCTCTGTCCCTGGAGATTTTTTCTTAGGTAGTTCATTGATGGCTTGTTCAATTTCTTTTTCTGAGATGGGGTTATTTAAGTATTCCACTTCTTCTTCTGTTAATCTGGGCAATTTGTATTTTTGAAAATAATCATCCATCTCATTTAGATTGTCAAATTTATAGGTATACAGTTGGACAAAATAATTTCTAATTATTGTTTTAATTTCCTCCTCATTGGAGATGAATTCACCCTTTTCATTTTTGATATTGGTAATTTGGTTTTCTTCTTTCTTATTTTTAATCAAATTGACCAAAGATTTATCAATTTTATTGATTTTTTCATAAAACCAACTCTTAGTTTTATTTATTAGTTCAATAGTTTTCTTAATTTTAGTTTTATTACTCTCCCCTTTGGTTTTCAGTATTTCTAAATGGGTGTTTACTTGGAGATTTTCAATTTGTTCTTTCTTGAGCTTTTTTAGCTGCATGCCCAATTCATTGATCCCCTTTTTCTCTATTTTATTCATGTAGGCATTCAAAGATATAAAACTTCCCCTAAGAACTGTTTTTGCAGCATCCCATAAGATTTGGCAGGCTGTCTCATTATTGTTATTCTCTTGAATGAAGTTTTGATTGTTTCTATGATTTGTTCTTTAACCCACTTCTTCTTTAGGATTAGATTATTTAGTTTCCAGTTAATTTTTGGTCTGTCTTTCCATGGCCCCTTATGGAGAGCTGATCAGGACTCCACATTAGCAGTCCAGGCACCTCTCCTGCTTCCCTTCTTCCCAGTCTCTTTGACTAGATCTTCCTGGGTCCCACAGGACTCTGTCCTGGCCTGGGCCTTGTCTTCCAACGTGCCACTTCACTTGGCGACTCTGTGAGCTGGGGTCATGGGCTTCCTGCTTGTTCCTCAGCATCCATCCTCCCTGCTCCCTTCCCTCCCTTTTCTCGGCCTCTTGCTTCCCTCCAGATCCTTGCTTCCAGAAGCTCCTGCAGTAACCTCTGTTGGTTATCTCCAGTTTATATAGAGCTGTTGGCTCCTTGTCTCCCATTGGACAGGAAATTCTTGGAGAGCAGGGACTGGGTTTCCTTGCCATTGTATTCCTGGTGCTTAGCCCAGTGCCTGGCAGATAGTAGGCACTTAACAATGTTTGTGCATGTCTGACCAGTGTGCCTCTCTCCTCAGTACACTTCAGGGGCTCCCTATCAAGGGATGAAATACAGAATCTTCAGTTCATAATCCGATACCTCCTTCCTTTTCTTATAGCGCCCCCAACTCCACACATACTGAGGCCTAAGAACACTGGCCATCTTGCTCTCCTGATGTAAGACCCCCGCCCCAATCTCCTGACTCTGGACATATGCCCTGGCTGTGCCCCCTGCCTGGGATGCTCTCTCTCTCTTCTCCTCCTCCTCCTTATTTTCCTGGCTTCCTTCAGGTCCCAACTAAATCCCACCTTTTGCACAAAGCCCTTCCCCATCCCCTTTGATCCCAGTCATTGCCTTCTCTCCATGATTATCTCCAGGTCAGCCTGTTTCTGTCCTGTTTGTACATCTCCTTTTCATGTCTTTCCCCATCAGAATGTGAGCTCCTGGGAAACAGGGATTGCTGGGTGTTGCTGGTAGTGATTGGGCTTCTTGGCCTTTCTTTTGCTGGCTTACTCTTAGCTCTCTGCCTAGTACATAGTAGACATTTACTAAATACTTGTTGACTTATAAACTTGACTGGTCTTGCCATCTCAGGCACTTTCTCCATTTGAAGGATAAATTATATCTTTCCCAGGGCTGGGTCTGATATTTTGGGGGACTAGGACTAACCAATCATGGCTCATATCACCCAGCAAAGCCATTCAGCCCGGTGGGATGGGGGAGGGGAAGGCAAGAAGACTTAATTTATCCCTACTATGTGTCAGACAGTATGCTAAGCATTTAAAAAAAAATTAAACAAATATTAACTCACTCAATCCTCACAACAACCCCTTGAGGTAGGTACTGTTATTATCCCTCTTTTATAGATGAGGAAATTGAGGCAGACAGGGGTTAAATGACTTGTCCAGGGTCACCCAGCTAGTAATTACTTGAGGCTGGATTTGAGCTCTATCTATTGAGTCACCTGGATGCCAGATCCATGTGCAAAAGCTGATGACTTCTCCAGAGGGAAGCCCAGTGGAATTGAGATGTCTCCCTAGGAATTCTTTGCTGATGACTGTGTAAGACAGAAAGACTGGGCCATGAAGATACCTTTGACCCTCACCTGAGCTATTTCCTTCCAATTCCACTGGGTGCTTTGTTCTTGTTTTACTGAAGTCCCTGTGTGTGTGTGTTTGTGTGTGTTTATACAAACATTTATACACACATGTATGTGTGTATATATGCATACACATATATGCATGTATACATATACATATACATAGTATATATCTGTTTATGTTTCTTTCTGTCTATCTACCCATCAATTGCTTTGCATAATCAGAATTGTATTGATTTTGACATCGGGAGCATGCTTCATTCATCCGTGCAGCCATCCATACAGGTTATCTTACCATGTGCTACCCCTACTCTACTTCACCCATCTATACTGGCCCAGTGTCCACACATGCTGGACCTCAGTACACCAAGCCCTGTGGAGGTTTATATTCCTAATGTTCCCACCCTGTGGCTCAGCTCGTTGGATTGGTAACTGAAGGAGTACAAACTAGCCCTGCTAAGGTACCCTCCATCTGCCAGCTAGCTCCAGGTCTATGCAGCTTGCTCGGGGCACAGAAATCAAACTGGTAGTCTTCATTCTCTCATCTGTAAAATTGGAATAATGAAGCACCTACTTCCTGGAGTGTTTGTAAAGACCAAAGGACAAACGTGTGGAAAACACTCTGTGCACCGTAAAGGGCACGCGTGGAAGTGCTCGCTGCTACCGTTATTGTGTTATTATTCTGGTTATTTCTAGAAGGGGATTGTGACTAGCTGGCCCATGGAAAGGAGCCAGCCCCTGAGGCAAGTCAAACCATGTAGCCCCACCTTGACTGCCATCTCCCCTCAGACCCCGATGGCAGCCCAGGGCCCTGAACCCAAGAGCCTGGGAGTGCCCTTGTCTCCTGCTTCGTGCCCATGGCCCCGGAAGATACAACCACAGTTCTTGGAGACCTGGGCCAGAAAGTTCCTGTTACCAAAGTCCTTGGCACCATCTGTACCAGAAATGGGTAATGTTATCAGTGGGGAAGAGACCAACCGGCTCTCTTGCCGTGGAACTGAGGACAAGTGATCTTTGCGTCTGCTGTGTGGCTGAAACTCTTGATTGAGTTGTCTCCTTTATTAGAAATAGGAGCTTCTGTAGAATGGGGACTGTCTTCCTGGTCTGTCTGTTTCCTCAGCTGTTAGCCCAGAGCTTTGTGCACAGGAAGTGTTTCATGAATTCCTTCTTTCCTTCCTTCCTTCCTTCCTGTAATTATAGTGCCAGTTTCTTGAGGGCAGGATCCGTCTACCAATTGCTTTTGCATGTGCCTTTTATTTAGTAAAGTGCCTGGCACATAGTGAGTACTTAATAAATGTTTTTATTTATTTGCTCAGAAACCTAAACAACAGTTAAGGAGATGGTATTAATACTGTTAGAAGCCTGCCCACACCTAAAAGCACCTTATTTCCATGATCCAGCTGGTCTCTGGCTAGGAATCCCTTTGTCATCACTGGCATCCTCCCAGCTGCTAACCAACTTCTCCTTTCCAGTGTACCTAGCAGCTGGCCCCTCTGTAGTAAAGCATCCTGGGTGTGTGTTCAAGTGTCTGTGATGGATGGTGTCTTATTCCTCATTGGAACTTCCCATCTTCCCAGTGTACCTACCACAAAACGGTGCAGTATTTAGGAAAGGTTTGTTAGATAAATCGGAATGTCTGAACACAGAGATATAAAGGTTTTTTTTTATAAGAAAGATATTAACCTCTTACCATTAATTGAACTTTTGAAAAAGAGGTGACTGGCTAACTGCTGGGCAGGCTTTTTTCCTTAATCACTCTCAAATCCTTTGAACATAGTTTTCCATTTTGTATTGTGAACTCTAGGGGAAAATGGAGAATTGAAATAGCTATAAGGCATGGAGACACCTCAGATATGGCTTTGTGTCGATAGAGCACTTTCTGTCTTTTTTCTGAATAAATGGAAAGATGTTTTGGCTGTTAAGGAACCCATAAAACCAGATGTGACCAACTGCGCATCTGTGGCATTTGTATAGGTCTTGTTCCTGTTTCTTCATCTGCGATTGTCTTGCTGAAGCTGACGGGGCTTTTTCTCTGGCCTCCCCTGCCAAGCTCCAGGACCTACATGTCTCCCAGAGGGCCCTGGGGTTTGCCCAGTGTACTGAGAAGCAGCTGGATGTGGTGCAAAAAGGATTTGAATTTAAATATTGTAGCTTTACCATCTGTGGGACCTTAGGTTGGGCCCTTTCCCTCTTTGCACATCAGTTTACTCATGGTTAAAATGATCAGGTTGTACTAGACAGTCTCTGAGGTTCCTTGTAGGGATAGATCTGGGAACTCTTCCTAATGGATCGATGGCCACTTCCTCTTGCCAGAGGCCAGAGTTGCTTTTGTGTCTGGCATTGACTCATGTAGTTCCATAGTCTTAGAGCTGTAACTCTGAGGCCATTCAGTGGACCTCTTGGTCAGAAACCTGCCTGTTCAATGCTCCTCCACAGACCGTTGTTCACTACCTGCTCGAGAACATTCCCAGAGGTGGGCAGCCATCCTCTGTGACTCCCCTTTTTGGACTGGCTTCTTCTGCCTTTGGATAGCTCCCATCCCTCCTCACCTCTCATCTCTGTCTCACCTGAAAGAGACCCCTGTGTGACCAGCTCAGCAGTTCGGCTAATGTTGTTCAGTCCCCACTATGTATAAAGAACTGGGTCAGGCATCGGGAAATCATGGAGTCAAAAAAGGAGCTTTCCTTAAGGGTCTTACCTTCAGCTTGGAGGGATTCTACAGGTGCCCAGAACATGAAATATAAAGTGTATAAAAGTTGACAAAGCAAGTTCTAGAAAGAGAGAGACATAGGGGCTCAGGAAAGGCAGGTCACACCTGAGGGGTACTGAGAAGGAAGTAAAGGATTCTGAGAGACTCTGGTAGGCTGTACAGCACCGGGGGCAAAGCCTGAGGAAGCAGAGATGGAATGTCCTGCCAGAGAACAGCTCCAAGGATGTCTTCAAAGGGAGGAATGCAGGAGAGGATGTGTCCTATATGAGGAACACAAGAGGCCACTTTGTCTGAACCAGAGAGTGGACCAGTCATATGTAATGAGCCTGGGAAGGCAGATTGGAGTATGGATGATGACATGCTTTCACTGCCAAGCAAAGGACTCTCCGTCCTAGAAGTGACAGGTAGCCACTGCACATTGTTGAGCCGGGGAATGACCTGGTCAGATGTGTACTTTTCAAGCTGAAGGAACTGAGTGTAGACAGACCCTTTGGCCAGTAAACTGAGGAGATGGCCAAGGGAAAGGAAGGCTTTTTAAGCCTTGAAATAAGAAGAGATTAAAACTGAGAACTAGACAGGCTGAGGGGACAAGCTGCTGGCTGGGAGGAAAGGGCATAAGAGGATAGATTGACTTTGGAAAGAAGAACCATTTCTGTCAGATGGTGAAGCAGGAGAGAAGGTGGTGGGATGTGGGATCAGGGAGAAGAGGCTCACAATTCTGAGAACAGGGGATACAAACAGTAAAATGTCCTGGCTCCCAAGGAGCTTATAGTCTAATGGGAGAAGAGAACACATAAAAGGAAGAAATTAGAGTGGGAGTGGAAGAAGAGATGGCTGACCATAAATGGGGTTTTGGGGAGGAGTTCATCACTTAGCCCTCCAATGGGAAGACAGATCCAAATCTAATCTGATAGAGGGCCTCCCCTTAGTCAAATAGATGAACCCTGAAGCTCCTTGTTCTGAGACCCCTCCCAGCTCTGACATCCTCTGTCCTGAGGTCCCTACCAGCTGTGACATCCCCTGTTCTCAGACACCTCCCAGCTCTGACATTCCTTGTTCTCAGGCCCCTCCCAGCTTTGACATCCTCTGTTCTAAGCTCCTTCTTAGCTCTTGCTGTCTCTGCTATGCATAGGTCACAAGATCCCATGTGTGTGGGCACCCTAATTGCAGGATGCACACTTTTCCCAGGCGGTGCACATTCACGTTTTCTCGCCCACAAAGCTGTCTGACTAGATTTATTTTTGGCAGGGCTATAGACTCAGATTTCTGCTCCCCTTAATTTGGCTAAATCCTCTAAGCTTTCAGAACTGTTAGCACCAGCTGGGGAAATAAGTGATCTAGTAAATCTGTTTTGTTTCATTTGTCATTAATCCAGTTTGACATCTGGGCACCATCTTTTTGAAGCTTGCTTAGTCGTGACCTTTATTAGTAATTCTCACTCTCCTAGAATCTCAGAATTGTCAAGTTAGAAGGCACTTAGACCTTCCAGTCCAGCACAGAATGTTGGGGAGACAGAGGCCAAGGAGACTTGCTCGGGGCTGCCCTGATGGCAGTGGTGGAGGTGCTGCCAGAGTCCCAGAGGTCTTGGTTCCCAGTTTGTTGTCCTTTGAGATTAGCCACAAGGATAGAAGAACCCGGGAGTTCAAAGGGCATGAACCCTGAAGAGAAAGGCAGACATCCCAGGAATGGCATGGCACACATGCGCTAGAATGATGCATACTTAGAACTTGACTTTGAAAGTGAACTGGGAGCCATGGGGAATATACACATGTTTCAAGGAACTTTTTCCTCATGACTTTCTGGTGAAGCAAAGTCCAATCAACAAGTACTGTGCTCATCCCTGGGTATGCAATGAAAGGCAAAGACCAGCCCCTCCTGGAGTGGAGGGAGGTGGGCCCAATGCCTAATGAAGGAAACAGCATGCAAACAACTGTATACAAACCAGATGTTTTCAGGCTGAGTTGAGAAAGAAGGTTGGGGTGGGGGGAGGGAACAGGTGATGAAGGTCTTTAAAGGCCAGACAGGGTTTTATGTTTGATTCTGAAGGTAAAAGGGAGTCATTGGAATTTATTGAATAGGTGAGTGGTCATGTGGACAGCTGAGAAGATTGGAGTCGGGAGAGACTTGGGGCAGGGCCACCCACAGCAGGGTGGAATAATTCAGGTGTGATGGGAGAAGGGCCACACCAAGGTGGGGGTAGTGTCAGGAGAGAGGGGGTCGGATTCAAGGTAGAAATGGCAGGGCTTGGTAACAGATCAGCTGTGGGAGATGAGAGGGAGGGTCAAATGGAACATGATACCTAGGTTATGAGCGGAGCTGACTGGATGGATGGCGTTGCCCTTGAGAGTAACAGGAAAGTTAGGAAGAGGAGTGGGTTTTGGAAGAATGATAATGAATTCAGTTTGGGACATGCTGTGTTTAAGATGTTTACAAGATACGCAACTCAAGATTTTTAGAAGTCTGTTGGAGATGTGAGGCTGGAGGTCAGGAGAGAGAGCTAGGAAATGGACAAATAGATCCAAGAAGGATCTGCATAGACATGGTCATTGAATCTCTGGGGGCTGATGAGATCACTCAGTGAAGTAGTATAGAGGGAGAAGAGAGTAGGGCCCAGGACAGAACTTTGGAACTTTGGTAACTCTGGTTAGGGGATGTGATCTGGAGGAGGAGTGGTCAGAGAGGGAGGAGGAGAACAAGGAGAGGAGGTTGTCCTGAAAACCCAGAGAGGGAGTATCAAAGGTGAGAGGGGTGGGGGAGGGTGATCAGCTGGGTCAAAGACTGCAGAGAGATCAAGGAGAAAGAAGGTTAAGAACAGGCCACTGGATTTGGCAACTAAGAGATTGTTGGAAACTTTGGAAAGAGTAGTTTCATTTGGATGACAAGGTCAGAAGCCAGACCTTCCAACCAAAGAGGTTAGATAACAGAGAATGAGAAGAGAGGAGATGAAGGCACCTGGTGCAGATAGCCTTCTCAAGGAATTTAGGCCCAAAAGGGAGGAGAGACACAGGATGATGGCTGGAGAAGATGGGGGCGTCAAGTGAAATGTGAGGCAAAGTTCTCATTTCAGAGGAGAATGAAACGGTTTATTAAGGGCACTATTGTGAGTGGGATTGTGAATTGATTGCTTGGCTGTATTGAAGGCCTAGTTGAGATTGTGTAACATGTTTGTCCCAGACCCTGTTGGCTTAGTTTTGTGACTTTCTCCACCCTTGTTTGGCAGCACATGTATAGGTAGGAAAGACAGAGGATGGTGGGAGTAATCTAACTGAGATATGGTAGGGAGAGAGCTTTGATGGGACTGAAAAGGAGCCAGTGTAGGGTTGAATTGATCCACCAAGGGATCAACATGGAGAAGCAAAGATTGTTGATCTTTCACAACCTATCTTTCAGCTTCCCATGAATTTTAGTGGTTGACTTGGTGTACATCAGTAATTAGTTCAAGTTCAGGGAAATGATTATACATTTTGTTGTGTCTGTTTGAAAATCGTTTCAGTTTTGTCTTTTTCGTAGTTTTGCTGTTTAACCATTAAGACCTGCAAAACAGCATGTTTCCTCATTTTCTCTTGTTTCCTACAATAACTTAAATATATTATTAAAAAAATTTAAAACCTCCTGCAAAGTGAAAAAGAAAAATTCACTAGTGTCCAGCATTACTGGATAGTTAAGTTCCCTTTTAGCTCTAATCCTATGATCTTGTACTAAAGGAATGGTGAAAGCATTAGGCACCCTGTGATGGAGGGAAGTCCCTGTCCTGTGTGGCTCCAGGTAGGTCAGTGTTCCAAGGGCCTCCTGTGTTTAACAGACAAAAGCCCTGCGCAGGAGAAGACCCTTTATGTGTCTCTTTCTGTGATGCCCTTCTGGTTCCCCAAAGTCTGCCCTTATCTTTCCAGTATTCTTGCGGAGGTGTCTGCTGCTAACGCACAGACATGCTCCTGCCTGGTTCCTGTGACATGGAGTGTGAACAGAGCCCTTGCTGGAACTTTGCAAGACTGGTACTTGTCACATCTAGAAGAAGACTGATCTATTACACTTTCATTTTAATGTTTATTCTTAACATTTCATTTTTTCAATTAAAAAAATTCAACTCTCCCATCCTGTTCTCCTCCCTCCTCCCATTGGCAAAGAAAGAAAAAAACAAGCCATTTGTGACACAGAAATATAGTCAAGCAAAGCAGACTACTTCATTGGCCAAGTGCAAACATGTCTCTCTCATTCTGCACCGTAGTCTCTCACCTCTCTGTCTGGAGGTGGGCAGTGTGTTTCTGGTGGGTCATTTTGTTGATCAAGTTTTTTAAGTCTTTCATAGCTGTTGTCTTAGCAATGTAATAATTACTAAATTCATCTCAGTTCTGCTTGCTGCGTTCTGCATCAGTTCATAAAGGTTTTCCTAGTTTTCTTTGAACTTGTTCCTTTTGTTATTTCTTACAATGCAACAGTATTCCAAAACCTTTACAAACCATCATTGATTTAGCTTTTCACCAGTTGATAGGGTGCTCCCTTCACTTCTGGTTCTTTGTCACTCCAAAAAAAAAAGATACTATCAGTGTTTTTGTACATAGGAATCCTTTTTTCTTTTTTGGATCTTTGGTAGTGATACTGCTGGATCAGAAAAACATGCACAGTAGCTTTTTAGGCCTCCTTCCAAATTGTTTTCCAGAATGGTTGGACCAGTGCACAGCTCTGCCAACATTAATGGGCTCGTTTCTTTGGAGCCTCTCCAGCATTCATCTTTGTTTTCTGGTTCCCTTTGCTGGTCTGATAGATGTGAGGCAGAGCCTCCGAGTTCTGCATTTCTCTAACTATTGGTGATTTGGAGCATTTATGTGAAAGCTGCTTGTTTACATCCCTTGATTATTTATTAATTGGGGAATGGCTCCTACTGTTATAAATCTGACTTGGGTCATTAGAAATGAGACCTTTATTAGAGAAACTCCCTACAAAGATTTTTCCCCAGTTGCTTGCTTCTCTTATACGTTTAGCTGCATTAGTTTTGTTTATATAGATGTGATGTGCATGTAAGCATAATTGTCCATTTTACCTTCCTTCATCTGATCTGCCCCTAACTGGTTCCGAACTCTTCCTCTATCTGTAGATCTAACAGGTAATTAGTTCCTTTCTCCTCTGATTTATTTATAATGTTGCCCTTTATGTCTCAGTCATGTATCCATTTAGAGCTCATCTTGCCGTGAGATGCTGATTTATACCTAGTTTCTTCCTGACTGCCTTCCAGTTTTTGTCAAATAGTGAGATCTTACTTTTTTCTTTTTTTACTGGTTCTTCAAGTCTTACTTCCTGATTTTGGATTTTGTGTCAGGGCCAGGTACTGTGTATTTCTGAAGGGAATGTCTGTGCCATCACAAGTCTTATTTTGTGACTCATTGGGTCCTGCAGAAGCTCCCATGGGATATTAAATGTTATGTTCTTCCAGAAGCACAAGGACAGTGCAGTGTGGGGATTTGCAAGCTTCCATTGCTCCCAAAGTGGTGTGAATACTTCCTTCCCAGTCTGAGCTCTGCTATTCCTAGCTAGACCTGGGTTTGGATCTGACTATGGATTTGCCCCTAATTGGAACTCCAGTTGACTTCTGCTGGACTCCACCACCATTAGTCATCTAGCCAGAAAGCTCTGTGGGTTCATTGTGACAGAACTGTTGGTTCCCTTTTGGTCCATGCTTCTAGCACTAGTTCTTCCATTGCTGGATTCAGGCTGGGCTGGATCTGAGACCCAGCTCTGTTTCCAGGGTCATAGCTACGGCCATAGCTGTTGCTTTTTCCTCCCCACCCTGGGGAAGAACCACCCCAGGTGTGATGGGAGGAGGGCCACACCAAAATGGGGGCAGTGTCAGGAGAGAGGGGATTGGATTCCCACACCTGGGCACAGGTCCCCCTCTTAGTCTGCATTGGATTTGTGAGCCAACACTGACCTGGGAGGGGCAGAACTCGCAAATGGCGTCTCAGCTCCCTCTCTCCTACATCTGGGACTTAATGCTGAGTGTGCAGCTGTGCAAAGACCCTTGTTGAAAGGTTCTGTGCTGCATGCTCCTGTGTAGACCTCCCCCAGGGTTTCTCTGCCTATCTTCTTATGCTGACCTGCTTTGGATAGGAGTTTTTCTTGCATTTCTTGACAAGCACTTGGCCTAGTGTGTGTTCTCCAAGGGCACTGAACCTGCAGGTTTCCAAGGACTAATTATTGGGGAGAGCTACACTTGCTTCTTGCTCCTGCTCTGCCATCTTGGTGTATCTCCACTTCCTTTCTTCATGAGAGTTTAACCATAAATCTGGTGAAAGCAGCTTCTGGTTGGATTCCTGCTTCTCGTAGACACAGAGCAAACTCTGTGGCCTCCCTTCATAAGGTGTGTGTTGGAACTTTGTGTCTGTTTACTTGGGTAATGATTACATTTCCAGTTTGAATGTTTCTCCTAAAGAATTGTTTATCATATTTTAGAGCTTTGGATGGGAGGCAAAGACAATTATGAATCTTCATTCATTTAACAAATTTTGTTAAATATCTATCATGTAAAATGCACTGTATCTGGCACAGGGGGAGAGCTAAAGATGGATTAACTGCCTCAGTTTACCCTGTATTGTGCTGACTTGAGATATGTATTGTGTCTTCTCAGTAGAAGGTCAATCCTTTGAGTGCAACTCTTGGACCTTTGGTTCCTTATCTTCATGTCCTCCTTTGCTGGTGCAGTGGAAGGCATGGGTAAATCTTTAGTGACTGTTTGGACATGGAATACCAGAAGGTGGGTGATGAGACCTCACATGGGGATGCAGCTTTGTAGTGGGGGCTGAGGACATGGGAAGAAATTGCCAGTCCACTGCAGCTGCTCTCAGGGCTTTAGGACCACAGAAAAAAAATAGGCAGTGCTGTAAAAAGCCATAGGCCTTTTCTTGCTGGGAACACCTTAGTTTATCCTAGGGGTGGGCTCTTTACTTAAGTCTGTGGGCCTGAGGGGTGGTAAGAAAAAGATGTCCCTACATTACTCTGAATCACCAGGGAAGTAAGGGTAAATCTGTCCTTCACTAAGCCATCAGTGTCTGGGCCTGGTAAGATGAGAGGAGGTGACCCTCCTGACCCTTGGGAAGGCATGCACAGAGTAGGGCCCTTCTGTGTTGTGGAAGGGGGCCTGTGTTTCATGAGGTAGGCATGATCTTGATCAGTCTAATCTGGCTCCCCAGTGACCAAGAGGTACCAGTTTTCAAAGGTGCAGAGGGCATGGAGATTTCAAGATGTGAAGGCTTCCCAAGAAAAGAAGTGAGGTCTTGTGGGCAGGAGTGGTATGACAGGTAAGAGTTGAGAAAGATGAAGATGAGAAAACTGAAGGTAGTTAAATGATGTTGTGGACAGCACACTGGACCCAGACTGAGAAGGATATGAGTTCAAATCTAATGTCTCTGCTTGCTAGCTGTATAATCCTGGGAGGATCACTTCTCCTCTGCTTGCCTCTGTGAGGATAAAATGAGATAACATTTATAGAACATTCTGCAAACTTTAAAGCACTACAAATGCTAGTTATTAGAGCTATTGTTTTTCTGGACTCTTATCAGCATCAAAGATAACTTTGAGAAAAGGTACCTGAGTGACCCGAATGTTTTGACAGACATA
This sequence comes from Potorous gilbertii, assembly GCA_028658325.1. NCBI lineage: Eukaryota > Metazoa > Chordata > Mammalia > Diprotodontia > Potoroidae > Potorous > Potorous gilbertii. The sequence goes on from CM053770.1 coordinate 670,471,379, forward strand.
GGGAAGTGTGGAGGAGGGTTGATTTTAGGAGGGAAGCAGTCAATTAGAAAGCATTTGTGAATTGTTGATCATGTACCTGGCATTGCCCTTGATACTAGGGAAACAAGGCAAGATGGTAGAGTCTGTTTCAGGTGCTGACATCTCATCCAGGCAGAGACGTCCAGAAGCCATGTGGTGATGTGAGACTGCAGCTCAAGAGAGAGATGAGGGGCTGGATGTACAGCTCTGGGGGCTGTCTCTGAAGGGAATGAAAATGGAATCTTGGAGGCAGATTTTCCATCATCTCTATAATGAAGTAGGGCTCTACATTAGTCCTAGCTAATGAATTCAGTCTTTTCTTTGCAGTCATTTTTCAGGAGCATAGACTGGACACAGGACAAAGGAGGGAAGAACAAAAGCCACAAATTGGAACACCTGCTTTAGAGTGAGACCGAGAGCTTAGTAGGCCTGTTGGCTTCTTCTGAAAACATGATGGACTCTCTTCTTTGGAGAAGGCACATGAGGGCCCCTGAATTTAGTGTCATTGGGGGTCTTCCCTAAGGAAGTCAGATTCAATAATAATTTTTAAAGCACTTACTGTGTGCCAGGCATTGTGCTAAGCATAGAGATACAAAGAAGTCCCTACTCTCAGGGAGCTCATAGTCTAATGGAGGAGACCATAATCAAAAGAAGCTGAAAAGTGGGGGATGTGGGAGAGGTTACTCAGCTTAGCAGCATAAGAAAGTCCTACAGCTGGGTGGCAAATGGCCTAAGGAGATGGGAGTTTCTGAGGGTGATAAAGTCCAGGAGAGAAGCTGAGTGAGAAAGATGAAGAGAATTCCCTTAAATGAAGGAGGCTCAGGGAGAAGCCCCCTGCTATGTCCATCTCCACCCTGAGAAGGGAGGAGTTTCTTAGTTGAATTCATCTTGCAGAATGATGAGTTTTTGGAGACAATGAAGTTCAGAAAGTAACTGACTGGGAAATGATGAGGCCCTGGGGGCATCTCCATGGTCAGATGCAGTTGAAGCTCTTCACAATTTTTGGATAATGAGAAGGGTGGCGGAATAGAAAGAAGAGTCCCAGAACCTCAGGACTTTAAGTCGCCTTTCTGCTTCATGCCCAATATGATGTCCTCTAAGAGCTGCTTGAAAACCTCTTCTCAAAGTGGGCTTGCCAGCCCTTCCAAGGCTGCTGGTGCTAAAGCTGGAGAGCTCTGAGGGTTAGGAAGCAGATGTAGGATGGAAGATTGGCCAGTGCTGTGTTTGGAGGCAGAGGACAAGTTCTGTGACCTGCCTTGCCACGTGACTCGTGTAATTTTGGGCAAAAGTCACGTAGCTTTTCTGAACCTTAATTCCATCATTTTTAAAATGGAGATAATAATATGTGTACCACTTACTAACAGAGATGTTTGGAGGAAAATGTCTGGTCAGCTATGTGGTGATCAATAATTATGAATTGTCACTATGTTTGTGTCACTTGGAGGTAACTCTTCTCACACATAACCCGTCGGACCCCAGTGATGTGCTTACTTTTACCAGTCAGCCAGAGGACACAGTTTGTTCAAAGCAAAGGCATTCAGTGATATTGTGCAGTAACAAATGTAGCAATAATATAGTTCCTCATAAACCAGGGGTGCACTGCCCCACAAATATGCATACCTCCTACAGGGAGAGTGGGCCCATTTAAGGATGCCTGAGTGGAGAGGAGTCTCATAGCCCCAGTGCTGCTGGGCCACTCAGATCTTCTGAGCTGTTCTCCTTGATCTCACGGATCATATAATAAGAGTGGTATTCTCCTGTTCTCACTGTTACTGCTGGATAGGACTCTCCTGGTCTCCTGGTGTAGTTCCACAGGGCATATAGTTAGAGAGCTTGTCTGCCTCCAACCTCTAATTTAAGTGGTAGTCCAGATTTCAAATTGCTTTTCAGAATGGGCAGATGAATTCAACACTCTACTGATAGTACTTCAGGGTGCCGTCCTTTCCACAACTCCTTTCACACTATTGACCTTTCCCATCTTTTGTCATTTTTGACACTTTGCTACATGAAGTGAAACCTTAGCATTGTTTTGATTTACATTTCTCCTATTATTAGTGATTTTAAACATCCTTTCATATGATTGCTAATAGTTCATAATTCTTTTGAGAGCTGTTTTGTTCTTATCTGTTGACCACTTATATATTATTGAATAGGTTTGTGTAGACTCTTAACAACATATGGAACCAATGGGAAATAAGAACTTTCCCAAATGGAAGAAGGAACTGAAGAATCATGGGAACTGAGAGTCAGTTGGGTTAAGGAGATTCAGGAACTTTGGAGTTGCAAGGAGAGGAGAGCGGTCAGAGGTACAGACCTTCTGCAGTGCTGAGTCAGTTGCAAGTGAAGGTTCTCCTTGGACTGAATATAATCACCGGCAATTGGTGCTCTGTCTTGCTCACTGACCTATCTGAGGAGTGATCTGCTTACCAACAGTTTGCTGTTTGTTTGAATGTTGTATCTACCTAGCTGCATGGTGTGACCTAGTTAAATTTATACACTTTCTGCCTTGTCCACCTTACCTATGCCTCATTGATGCTGCATCTGGCACAGCTTGCCCTTGGGAGTTTTTTGCCCTTCTTACATCTTTTTTATCTTATGTTTGTGCTTTTATAATGCTTTTGTCTCTAGGTAAAGACAGGCTGTTCTGGGAAAGATAGAAGAGAGAGCCAGCCTGTAAGAGGCTGTCCTACACTTAACTATGAGCCTAGATTAAGTTTGCTCTCTGGCAACAAAAAGAGGGGCTTCATTTCTCTTAGTTGCCTATGTGTCTTGGATATCAGCTTCTTAATAGAAATATTTGATACAAGTATTTTTTTCTACCTATTGCTTCCCTTCTTTTTAGAGTTGCATTAAATATTTTCACACAAAAGCCTTTAATTTCTTATAATAAAAATAACTAATTTCATGTTTTATAATTTCCTCTATCCCTTGTTTAGTTAATTCACTCCTTAGCTGTAGCTGTAAAAGATACTTGGCTGAGTTTTCTTCCAATTTTTTTTAATGACATGATCTTTGCTATTCAGGTCATGTATCCATTTTGAGTTTATTGCATTATATGTTGTAAGATGGTAGTCTGAACCTAATTTCTGCCAGATTGTTTTTCAGTTTTCCCAGAAGTTGAATAAGGTTCTTTCCTAGGTAATTTGTGTTTTCATATTTATTTGCGTTACTGAGTTCAGTTTTTTTCTGTTTTTTCCTCATCTAGTCATTAATATATTTTTCCATTTTTAAACCAGTAGCAAATAATTTTGATGATTACAGGTTTGTAATGTAATCTGAAGTATCTAAAGTCCTACTCCCTCTTCATTCTAATTTTTTTCATTATTTCTCTTGATATTCTTTAGTTCATTTAAGTTGATTTTGTTAGTTTTCCTAGCTTTATAATGTATCCTCTTGGTAGGTTGATGAGTATAGTGCTAAATCTGTAATTCATTTTGGTATTGCTATTATTTAGGTCCCCTTGGCACAATTTAGTTATGAGTCTTGCATTTTTAGTCAGTCAAGAAGTCTTCCTGAAGTGTCAGCTCTGTACCAAGTACTGTAGTGGGTACTTAGAGCTCACATACAATGAAGGAAGTCATGCATACTGGCAAGGATCTGACATTCTAATAGGGAGGATAGCAAATGCTTATCTAAGTATATAAGAAATAAATAGGAAGAGGAGAAATGCCAGATAGTGTAAAACCAACTCACTGGGGAGGCAGGGGAAGAGCAGTTGGGTGGGATCAGAAGAGGATGGCCTTGTTGGAGGCCAGGCTGACTGTGTGTCTAAAGAAAAGAGCTTCTTTGAGGGCATAATAAGAAGGGAACACATTTCAGATATAGGACAATGTGAAGACATGGAGGTAGAAGATGGAGTTTTTCTTTAACTGGTCTTCACCAGTAGACTTTTGTTCTCTTACCATCTTGGCTTCCCTCTTCTGAATAGAATTTAGTTTTTTAGTGACCCTCCAAAACTGTATTGTCCAGAGTGTCATCCTTTATTCAGAACCCATGGAAGCATGTCATCATGAAGCTGGTGTACGATACTAATGAACCAGATTTCTCCATGACCTTCTATACACCCTCATGATTAACAGCATCAAAGGCTTTGATCTTAAATATTGTGGATCCCTGTTCTGCTCCTGGATTTTCTCCTGGAGTTGTTGGGTGGCAGACATTATGTTGACTCTTCCTTGGTCTTTTCAGAAGTCACACTGGCTCTTGGGTAGAGGACCACCTTCCAGGTGAAGTATTGACTGATTAAGGAGGACTCTGGCAAGAATCTTACCAGCAATGACTAAGAGAGAGACACTGCCCCCCCTGCCTCCCCCCTCCCTGTGATTGTCACAGGACAGTTTGTTTCCTTTACCTTTATTTTTTTTAATTAATTTCTTTTGATGTTCTACAATCACTACCATGAAACTTAGATTTTTCTCCCCCCAACCTAACCCCCCACCCTCCCACCTTCACCAAGATGGCACGCAATTCTATATAGGATCTACATATACTTTCCTGTTGAATATGTTTTCACTATAGTCATGCTGTGTAGATGAACTACAATAAATGGAAGAAATCATATAACAAATCAAAACATAAGACACACACACAGACATACCCACACACACATACACACAGACATAATCTGCTACATTCTGTGAAAGAATTCCATAGTTCTGACCTCTGAGTGTGGAAGGCATTTTGCCTTAGAAGATGATTGGGAATTTTTTTTTTAAGTTCTTGCATTGTTACAAAGTTCCAAGTCTACCAGAAAAAACTCTTGCTCACTGTGGTCGTTATTGTGCACAAAGTTCTCCTGGTTCTGCTCCTTTTGCTCAGCATCAGATCATATAAGTCCTTCCAGGCTTGTCTGAAGTCTTCTTGTTCATCATTTCTTATGGCGCAATAGTACTCCATTATATTCATATACCATAATTTATTCAGCCATTTCCCAATTGAAGGGCATCCCCTTGATTTCCAGTTTTTGGCAACTACAAAGAGTGCTGCTATGAATATTTTTGTATATGTGGGACCTTTTCCCATTTTTATGATCTCTTGGGGATACAGACCTAGTAGCAATATTGCTGGGTCAAAGGGTAGGCACATTTTGTAGCCCTTTGTGCATAGTTCCAAACCGTTCTCCAGAATGATTGGATGAGCTCACAGCTCCACCAACAATGAATTAGTGTTCCAACTCTCCCACATCCTCTCCATCATTTATCATTTTCCTATTCTATCATGTTTGCCAATCTAATAGGTGTGATGTGGTACCTCAGAGTTGTTTTGATTTGCATCTCTCTTATCAAAAGTGATTTAGAGCATTTTTCATATGATTATAGATATCTTTAATTTCTTCCTCTGAAAATTGCCTGTTCATATCCTTTGACCATTTATCAATTGGGGAATGATTTGTATTGTTGTACATTTGCCTCAGTTTTCTATATATTCTAGATATGAGGCCTTTATCCCCAAGATTAGCTGTGAAAATTCTTTCCCAATTTACTACATCCCTCTGAATTTTGATTGTCCTTTACCTTTAAAGAGATGTACAATAGAGCCATTCTTGATCTCCTCGGGGATGACTTTGTCTTCTAGGAATGTCCACATAGATGGTGAGGTTGACATACATGTTGTCAGAGCTAGCTCTGTCTTTGGGAAGCTCTGAAGAAAAGTGTGAGAGAGAAGAGATATCAGATTGCCTATCAGACTGAAGGTCTACAGAGCCATCGTGCTGACCTCATTGTTGTACGCCTGTAAAACCTGGGCAGTCTACCAATGCCATGTCAGAAAACTGAATCACTTCCATTTGAACTGTCTTAAGAAGATTTTGAAGGTCACCTGGCAGGATAAGGTAGTAGACCCTGAGGTCTTTTCTTGAACTAAACTGCCAAGCATTTGCCAAGCACACTCTGTGGCAGAGAGTGCAACTCCGATGGGCTGGTCACACTCTTCGAATGCCAAACATACGTTGGTCTAAAATACTGTTTTATGGAGAACTCATGCAAAGCAAGTGCTCACATGGAGGTCAGAAGAAGCAATGGCAGGGAAGTTTCAAGGGCTCTCTGAAGAACTTTGGTATCGATAATGAGACATGGGAGGCACCATCCAGGACCATCCAGAATGACTTGCCCCCATCAAAGAAAGCACTGTGCTCTATGAGTGAAGCAGAATTGCAGTAGCTCAAAAGACAAGTGAGACGTGTAAATTTAGAGCCATCCCAACTTCAGATGTTCATATGGACTATTTGTGTCTTGAGGTCAAATTGCTCTGATCAGTCACAGTTGTACTCACTCTACCTAGATACCAACATCATGGCATCATCAGTCCTCTTTGAGTATAAAGGACGAACAACACTAGGTACCTAAAACACAAGCACCCCAAAGCAGAGACCAAGAGGAGAGAAACCTTTGTTAAGTACCTCTTTTGTGCCAGGCCCTGTGGAAGCCCTTTACAATGTCATCTCATTTCATTCTCACAACGACTTTGAGATTATATCTGCATTTTGAAGTTGAGGAAACTGAGTCAAACAGAGGTTAAGCAACTTCCCATGTTCACACAGGTAGTGAGTATCTGAGGCTGGATTTGAACTTAGTCTTCTTGATACCAGGCCCAAATCCTCTACCCAGTGTGACTTCAAGGCACTCACTTCTGCTTATCTAGCCTGTCTAGGAAATAGTGAGCTAATACTGGGTTTGGTCTTATTGGATGCACGCCCTAATCCCTAGGCTTTTCCTGTGAGCAGCTCCTTTCTAAAGAAACTGACATGATGAATGACAGGATGAAAGGGTAGGAATGAGGCCAGGTCCCAGAGAGCACCTAAGGAAACAGTAGACAGGATGAGAGGGTCAGGGTAGAGAGTATGAGTTGGGAAGGCTGGAAAGTAATGGAAATCAGCCCCTCAGTCACCAAGTGTTGACAAATCACTTACTATGTGTCAGGGACTGTGTTAAGCACTATAGATACAGAGAAAGGTTAAAACAGCCAGAGGCATTGAGGAACTCACCCTTTACTTGGGGAGAGAATATAGAAGTATTCAGTGCAAATGTAAAGGAATTTCAGAAGGGAGGCACTGGTGGGTGGGTGGGGACCAGGAATGACCTCTTACAGATGTGTGGGATTTGAACTGAGTATGGAAGAAAGCCAGAGAGGCAGGAATGAGAAAGGAAAGCCCTGCAGGAAGATTCAAGTGATGGACCTTGTGTGCATGGAATAGCTCAGAGGCCAGCATCATGGGATCCCAGGGCACATGGAGGGAAGGAAAGGGGAAGGACACTGGAGAGGTAGAAGGGAAGGGCTTTAAATGCCAAATAAAGGTTTTAAAATTTTTGAGGGAATAGAGAACCATTGGTGTTTATCAAACAGGGGAGCCACATGGTCAGACCTGCTTTTTCAGAAAACTGTTTTGGGAGCTAAGTGGAGGATGGATAGGAGAGGAAGAGTCTAGAAGAGGCAGGAAGGCCAATTAGAGGCTGTTTCACCTGTCCAGGTGAGAGGTTGAAAGCCTGAATTCAAGTGATAGCTGCAAGTGAGTGGAGAGAAAGGATTCTCTGAAGGAAGAAGCAAGACCTGGCAATAGATCAGTATAGAGAGTGAGGAGAGGAGAGTGAGGAGCTGGTGATGGTGCCAAGGTGGTGAGCCAGGCGTATTGTGAAGGGAGGACCGGGTGTCCTCAACCGAAACAGGAAGGTCTGCGTTGGTGGAGAGACTATCCAAACCATTGACATTTGTATCCATCGGAGTGTCAAGAATAGTAATAGGATGAATCAGTAGCAGTGCTGTGAATGGAATCAGGGTGAGAAGTTACAAAGAATTTCACCCTTTGGAAAGAGCTTTGCATATTGTGCCGTTCGATTCTCTTCCTCCACTCCATGAGGTAAATACTGCAAGCATTATGAGACCTGTCATATGGAAAAGGAAACCTTCCTGCACAAAGTGGGTGCTTAAAAATTGTGGAATTTGAATAAACATTCCGTAGGTGTAGACCAGCTTTCACTGTTAGGGTTCTCGAATTCATTGGCAGGAACCATTTGGGAGAGAATGCTTTAGAAACAATGTTGACGACAGCAACAATTCACATCGATGTAGTCCTGTTTATCTTTCTATCCTTAGTATATCACTGGCACCCAAAAATTCTCTTTTAGTCATTGTTACATCCTTATCAACAACCTTATCAAGTCACCACTGCCCATCATCATCATTGTGGTATAGAGCACAGAACTCCTTATTCACATGACTCTTGGAGACCCAAGTTCAAATCTAGCAGTGTGATGCTAGTGGTATGACCCTGGAAAAGTCACCTAAATTCTCTGGGCCTCACTTTCCTCATTTGTAAAATGAGGGATTGGATCAGATCCCTTTCCAGAGGGCCCTTCCTTTTTTATATGTGAGGAGATAGTGACTTTCCCAGAATTTTATGCCCCTCATTAGTCAGAAGGTATCTAGGGCAGGGAAGGGACTCAGTTCAGGGTCTTTTCATTTCCCACATCTGTGAAGAGCTGCTGCAATCACAGGGTAAGAGATAAAGGGATAGATTTTGGAGAGGTTGTAAAGGAAAACAGACAGCAGTGAGGGGGCTTTTCCTGTCTTCCCCTGAGAGGTCCTTCAGGGCCCCTTGTTGGGACCAGGACCAGTCACTAGACTGGCTTGGGCCCCTTGGGGCTGTCTGATGGAAAGCTGACTCTGAGTTGCCAGACTGTCCAGGACTGTTCATGCCAGGCCAGGCACCTTGGATTGCCTGTGGAGGCTACGGGGCTCATTTCTGCCTAGTGGGCGACTCTGGGCCCAGAGGCCAAGGGCTTTGTCACTGGCATCAGAAAGGGTTCTAGACCCTGAATAGGTCACATGGTTTCCCCTGCTGCTGAATAAAGCCACCAGGAGTTCTGCTCTTGAAACCATATTAATGTCGAGGGGGTGGTTCGTGGGAGACTCTTGGCCACAGGCATCTCCATCTGAAACTCAGCATCCTCTGTCCCAAGATCAAGGTCTTTTCTGCTCATTGGGGAGGCAGCTAAGTAGTCCAGTGGATAGAGTGCCAGGCCTGGATTCAGGAAGATCTGAGTTCAAATCCAGCCTCAGACATTTACTAACTAGGTAACCTGGGAAGATTACATAACTTCTTTCTGCCCCAGTTTACACATCTGTAAAAAAATGGGGATGCTAATAGCACTTCCATCCTAGGGTGGTGAGGAAAAATGAGCTCATACTTGTTAAGTGCTTCGCACATAGTAGGCTCTAAATAGACGCTTGCTTCCTTTCTTCTTTCCTTGTCCTGACCTCACAAGTTCTGTCTGACCAGTATTGCTCAGCCATCCTCACCTAGGCTTCTCACTATCACTTGAATCAACCAAATGTTTCCCCACCTCCACATCTAGCCCTGCCTCCTTGTTCCCATTCTGGACCTGGTGCTGAGAACACAGAATACCTAATGTCATAGTGATGCAGGGGCTTATTAGAACATAGATTGTAAAATGTTGAAATTGGAAGAGACTGTCAAGATGAGCTGATACAACCCCCTCTTTCTACAGGTTATGAATTCAAGCAAGGCCCAGAGAGGGGAAAGGACTTGCTCAAGGTCACATCCTGAGTTAGTGGCAGAGGAGGCCTTCCAATCCCTGTCTCCAGACTCCTGGTCTATGCCCTTATTTAGCTCTGAGATTGGAAAGTCCCTGGATATTTGTTAATGAAAAGTACGATGGCAAAGTTTGAGTTTGGTTTTGGTGTGAGTACTGATGTGACCAAAAGCAATTTGTACATTTTAAAGAAATCAAGGGAACAAAGAGCACACTGAAATTTCCAGTTGACTGGGGAAGTGGCAGCGATCAGCAAAACTGAGTGGGCAAGGTCAGAAGCAAACTGCTGTGTGCACATAGGCTAGAAAAGAGGCAGAATGTGCGTGCGTGCGTGTGTGTGTGTGTGTGTGTGTGTGTGTGTGTGTGACAGAGAATGTGTGTACAAGAGAGACAATGTGTGTGTGAGAGAGAGAAAGAGAGAGAGAGAGAGAGAGAGAGAGAGAGAGAGAGAGAGAGACAGACAGACCTCAGTGCTATGTTAATACATTGTAATGGCTGATCATTTAAATGTTCCAGTCAGGAAATTCAAAGTTATTATTCCAACAGCAGTCATAACTCATTTACACAGTGCATGTGTGCATGCACACAAACACACACATACAGCCATTAAAAAATAATGGCATTTACAGGAACACAAAATAATCCAAGGTGGTAGACTTAAAATTGCAGTGCAATAATAATTTTTCAATTCTGGACTCAGGTACCTGGATTTTTGTTCTGGACCCTTGGGCTGGGGCTCCAGTGCCCTCAGCTGTATAACTTGTTCTTTGAAACACAGGTACTGTATTTCAAACTGAGGAACATTCATGATGTTGAGGCTGTTACTGGAGGCATCTGTCCCATTTCCTCTGGAAGCTGAACTGGACTAAAGTGAAGTCAGTTACATTATGGGGAGAACTGTGCCTTGGATTTCAGGCCAGGATCAGCCTCTTCTTGGCTGCATGACTTTGGGTCAGGCTCCACTTCGGGACCTCAATTCCCTAGAGATAGAAGGTACTTTGAGGCTATCCAGCCACTCATTTTACAGATGAGGAAATGCAAGCCCAGACTGGAGGAGTGAGTACCTTGCCCAAGGTTGTTACACAGCCAAGAATTGTGTGAGGCAGGATTGGAACCCAGAGCTTCCTGGCTCCCAGGTTAGAGCTCTTTTCTTATCCGCTATTTGCTTCTAAAACAGGCTTGCACAACTTGTGACTGCCAAAGAATTTCCTCTACAAAGAAAGGATATTTTCCTCTGGCCCTGTGGGCTGTACTTGACTAGTGGACCACAGGTTGTGCAGGCATGTTCTAAAATATTTTGACTTTCCCTTCCCTGTGCCTCTCCATATAATAAAGGGATTGGCCACTCTTGTATCCCTGCTTCCAAGGAGGCCGAGCCTGGTGGATTATTTGGAGTCAGGAATTCTGAGCCACCTGGTGTCCACATACCTACTGGAATCAGAGGAATCTGAGTTTGAATCCTTCCTTTCTCCCTTCATGGCCCTGTGACCCCAGGAAAGTCATCTAACCCTTCTTGGGTTGGAGACAGTGTCTAAGTTGAACTTTGGAGAAGGCTGTGGGTTCACAGGGGTCGTTTGTGATGGGATCTCAGAGATTACAAGCACTTGAGGCAAAGGGACCAGAGAGAGCCTGGGTTACAGGACTTCATTTTTATCATTAAGGAAACCAAGGCCTATCTAATTTAAGTGATGTGCTAAAGAGGATAGCAGGTGCCAAGGAACAGAGCCAGGATTTTAGCAGGTTCCTGTTTCTTCTTCCTCTGGCCACAGCTCTTTCTGTGACATGAACTCATGATGTCATATCAGGGGTTCCAGTTAACTGGTGACTTCATCAACCTAAGCCTGGGTTGGCAGGAGGGCAAGGGTATTCAACTTGCCCTCAGAAGATCCATGTTTTGGTCTTTGCTCTGTCATCTCCTCTCTGTTTGACCTTGGGCAAGTCACTTCTCTTTAGGTCTCAACTCCTCAACTGTAAAATGATGACCTTGGACCAGTGACTCCTGAAGTCACTTCCTATTCCAAATTCAGTGAGTCAGTTGGAAGTATTCTTTTTTTTTAAAACTTTCCTTTTCTTAATTAATTTTTAGTTTTGAACATTCACTTCCATAAATTTTAAATTTTCTCTGCCTCTCTCCTCTCCTCAAAAAGGCCTGCAATCTGATATGGACTCTACGTATATATTCTTATTAAACATCATTTCACATTACTCATGTTGTATAGAATTAGAATGAATAAGGAACCATGAGAAAGAAAAAACAAAATAAAACACAAAGAGAGCAAATTGTATACTTCCATCTGCATTCAGACTCCATAGTTCTTTCTCTGGATGTGGATGGCATTTTCCATCATGAATCTTTTGTGTGTGTGTGTGTAATACCACCAACTACCCAGATACTGAAAAATTTCAAGAGTTACAAATATTGTCTT